>CM055909.1:37842533-38442533 GCA_029582155.1 Panopea generosa | reverse complement strand
TACTATTACCTTAATCTGTGCGAGTCTCGGCTCACGTCATTCGTAACTGTTCGTTATTTCTGGAGAACTAGACTTCCTGGTGAGAACATTGTGCAATGGTCCAAAACGCTTTACATCTTTCCACGACTCACTTAATAATTTCATTTATTCCTCAATTTAATAAATTTTGACAAATTGAATAACCGATTCACCTCCTCGTCCGGCAAACACTTTAATCAATGTGACACGTGATATTGTTCATCATTTACACTGCATGTAGATAACCAGTTTGATAAGAGCGCATATTTGAACAGGCGGTTCGTCATGTTATCAAGATGTACATGTACGTTTGCGTCATTGGTTGCTATTTAGCTGATTATCTAAATCATTTATATTCGGTTCAAGGGCATTTCCCACTTATTAACGGATCGTTTTGGCATATATTTTATTTTGTTGTGGATAAAGCCCTCATGATAAATCTAGAGTCGAGTCACTGTTGGTACTAAAGCGCTAAAATACTAAAGCGCTGAAGTACAAAAGCACTGAAGTACGTAAGCGATGAAGAACTAAAGCGCCGAATCACTTAAGCTCTATAGCATTAAACCACTGAAGTACTAAAGCACTGTAGCACTAAACCACTGAAGTACTAAACTACTGAAGTACTAAAGCACTGTAGCACTAAATCACTGAAGTACTAAACTACTGAAGTACTAAAGCACTGAAGTATTTACCAGATTTTTTAAGTTATAGGGGATGTTTTGGAGTCCGTAGTTGCTGTCCCTGTTATACTTTGTGTTGGCACTTAACCGAAAAATTCACCATTGACTTCAAACTATGTCAGTGTGTATTTTAATTGCTCCTCTTCTCAGGTTCAAATTACATCCGGTTCAAAGTTTTTCCATCCAGTTTCCTAAACTTTTCATTTGAATTGTGAAATGTATCGAATTCGTCGGTCTTATAATTTATTTCAAATTGTGTGTCTATTTTGGTCTTGATTTATGCTATTTCAAAGTTTTCAATGTCCCTGTCTAATAGTTTTAGATAGTTTGCACATGAACTGTAACTGGTTTTCTTACTTTTCAGATGTGCTCTACACGCGTGTGAATAGTTGCTACAGTTGTTATATTTGTCCGGTAAACAGTGTATGTCCTCAAATGTCTGTTATTTATGCTGTAAGTATTTATTTCTTGCTTTGTTGTATTGGCAGTCATAAGATATTCACGTCTACGAATGTGTAACAGAACGATAAAGATATGCAGCCAGTCTTTGACACGAACGCGGGACCTTTCGCTTACAAGACAAATGATCTATCGGCTGAGCTAACCAAACTGCTGACATATGTTTCTCTTTTTGCTGTTACGTACACAGACATACTAGTATTTACCCACATAGAGACAAGATAACCATGTGAATTTTTCCCGGAGTATATATACGTCACACCCCCATGTCAGGCGCAAATATTTCAAAACTTGGAAGACATGCAGCCAGTTTGGGAATCGAACTCATGATATTGTGTTTACAGGGCGAATGCTATACCAAATGAGCTAGCGGAACTGCTGACATACATGTATCTCCTTACAGCTGGTTATGCACACACTGTAACAGATCTAAGCAGATTTACACAAGCTTCTAAAGCTTTTTTCTGTCGGACCTTTCATAGTAAAAACCAAATACTGAATAATGTGTACAGCAACAAAAACATACGTTTGAAACAGGTTAGATTAAAACAATAGTTAGTGGATTTTTGGTTCGGATGGATAGCAAATTCCGTTATGACAGAAAACTGTTTTAACGGGAATGAGGCCCTGCCGAGTTGCCGAGACAAGTTATCCCAAGGGACGGAATTTTCTATCCAAATCATAACAGCCATAAATTTATATTTGTCTTGCATATCAAAGGCGTTGACTATCCATTGTAACTCAATTTTTCATCAATTTTAGCACACTCGCATTGAAGCCAACCATACAAATTGCGACACACATGTCTGTACGTCAGGCCACAGAGAAATGAGGGTAGAAAAGGCACATGGAGGAAGGGGGCTGTAGGATGACATTTCCGTACAAGGTAAAACATTATGTTAAATCCATATCTGGTTTGTAAGAATACACAATATTGCATTTGCAGTCAACACTTAACGGTTTCATAAGAATTTTTTTTGGAAGTTGACGATGGAAAAGAGACCGATCCAGCCAATCACAGTGACCTCCTGAGTTACATCAGACCAAACAATGTTTATGCAATTATGAATATGGAAATTGTAGACAGTTGCAACACAGACTTATTCATTATCTGTCCTGACAAAAACAACTTTATTGCTTCCTTAAAAGTTGTTTTACATTTCATTATAGGCGTTATCATTTTGTTCAGAACCAATTTCAGTTTGGCCAACTATTCATTAAAAAAGAAAAAAATCACAATAGTTAATTTAGACTATTTCAATTAAAACATATGTTTGTTGAAGAGAATGAGAGAAAGTCCCACGGATTTTTATTTTGTCGGTTCGTTCAGATACAGGCAATAAGTGTTTAGCATGTTCGTGTTTATTAGTACAATCCCGTCAGTAGTGGGTTTTTTTTACTATCTAAGAGCATAAAGAGACACCTCGTCATCTTTGTGTTAATGACAAAAGCTTGGTCTGTCCAACTGTGTACGATACAGCAAAACGTTAATGCTATAATATAAGTTTCTACTCAATGTCAATTAAGTTGCTGTCAGTAAGTGAAAATATTTCCTGTCCATACCAAAGGCCGTTTAAGGTATAAGGATGGCTCCTGTGAGTTTATCAGTCATCATACTTTGTCTATAGTGGTGTCATTTAAGGTATAAGGACGGTTACTGTGAGTATATCAGTCACTATCCTTTGTCTGTAGTGTTGTCGTTTAAGGTATAAGGACGGCTACTGTGAGTATATCAGTCACTATCCTTTGTCTATAGTGGTGTCGTTTAAGGTATAAGGACGGCTACTGTGAGTATATCAGTCACTATCCTTTGTCTGTAGTGTTGTCGTTTAAGGTATAAGGAGGGTTCCTGTGAGCATATCAGTCACTATCCTTTGTCTGTAGTGTTGTCGTTTAAGGTATAAGGAGGGCTGCTGTGAGTATATCAGTCATCATCCTTTGTCTGTAGTGTAGTCGTTTAAGGTATAAGGAGGGCTACTGTGAATATATTAGTCATCATCCTTTGTTTATAGTAATGTCGTTTAAGGTATAAGGAGGGCTCCTGTGGGTATATCAGTCATCATACTTTGTCTACAGTGATGTCGTTTAAGGTATAAGGAGGGCTCCTGTGAGTATATCAGTCATCATACTTTGTCTTTAGTGATGTCGTTTAAGGTATAAGGAGGGCTCCTGTGAGTATATCAGTCACTATCCTTTGTCTGTAGTGTTGTCGTTTAAGGTATAAGGAGGGCTGCTGTGAGTATATCAGTCATCATCCTTTGTCTGTAGTGTAGTCGTTTAAGGTATAAGGAGGGCTACTGTGAATATATTAGTCATCATCCTTTGTTTATAGTAATGTCGTTTAAGGTATAAGGAGGGCTCCTGTGAGTATATCAGTCATCATCCTTTGTCTATAGTGTTGTCGTTTAAGGTATAAGGAGGGCTCCTGTGGGTATATCAGTCATCATACTTTGTCTACAGTGATGTCGTTTAAGGTATAAGGAGGGCTCCTGTGAGTATATCAGTCATCATACTTTGTCTTTAGTGATGTCGTTAAAGGTATAAGGAGGGCTCCTGTGAGTATATCAGTCATCATACTTTGTCTATAGTGTTATCGTTTAAGGTATAAGGAGGGCTCCTGTGAGTATATCAGTCATCAAACTTTGTCTATAGTGTTGTCGTTTAATGTATAAGGAGGGCTCCTGTGAGTATATCAGTCATCATCCTTTGTCTACAGTGATGTCGTTTAAGGTATAAGGATGGCTCCTGTGAGTATATCAGTCATCATACTTTGTCTATAGTGATGGCGTTTAAGGTATAAGGATGGCTACTGTGAGTATATCAGTCATCATACTTTGTCTATAGTGTTGTCGTTTAAGGTATAAGGAGGGCTCCTGTGAGTATATCAGTCATCATCCTTTGTCTTTAGTGATGTCACTTAAGGTATAAGGAGGGCTCCTGTGAGTATATCAGTCATCATACTTTGTCTTTAGTGATGTCGTTAAAGGTGTAAGGAGGGCTCCTGTGAGTATATCAGTCATCATACTTTGTCTTTAGTGATGCCGTTAAAGGTATAAGGATGGCTACTGTGAATATATCAGTCATAATCCTTTGTCTATAGTGTTGTCGTTTAAGTAATACGGAGGGCTCCTGTGAGTATATCAGTCATCATACTTTGTCTTTAGTGATGTCGTTTAAGGTATAAGGAAGGCTCCTGTGAGTGTATCAGTCATCATCCTTTGTCTAAAGTGGTGTCACTTAAGGTATAAGGAGGGCTCCTGTGAGTATATCAGCCATCATCCTTTCTCTTTAGTGATGTCGTTAAAGGTGTAAGGAGGGCTCCTGTGAGTATATCAGTCATCATCCTTTGTCTATAGTGGTGTCGTTTAAGGTATACTGATGGCTCCTGTGAGTATATCAGTCATCATCCTTTGTCTATAGTGGTGTCGTTTAAGGTATAAGGAGGGCTCCTGTGAGTATATCAGTCATCATACTTTGTCTTTAGTGATGTCGTTTAAGGTATAAGGAAGGCTCCTGTGAGTATATCAGTCATCATCCTTTGTCTACAGTGGTGTCACTTAAGGTATAAGGAGGGCTCCTGTGAGTATATCAGCCATCATCCTTTGTCTTTAGTGATGTCGTTTAAGGTATAAGGAGGGCTCCTGTGAGTATATCAGTCATCATCCTTTGTCTATAGTGGTGTCGTTTAAGGTATACTCATGGCTCCTGTGAGTATATCAGTCATCATCCTTTGTCTATAGTGGTGTCGTTTAAGGTATACGGAGGGTTCCTGTGAGTATATCAGCCATCATCCTTTGTCTTTAGTGATGTCGTTTAAGGTATAGGAGGGCTCCTGTGAGTATATCAGTCATCATCCTTTGTCTATAGTGGTGTCGTTTAAGGTATACGGAGGGCTCCTGTGAGTATATCAGTCATCAACCTTTGTCTATAGTGTTGTCGTTTAAGGTATAAGGAGGGCTCCTTTGAGTTTATCAGTCATCATCCTTTGTCTTTAGTGATGTCGTTAAAGGTATACGGAGGGCTCCTGTGAGTATATCAGTCATCAACCTTTGTCTATAGTGTTGTCGTTTAAGGTATAAGGGGGGCTCCTGTGAGTATATCAGTCATTATCCTTTGTCTTTAGTGATGTCGTTTAAGGTATAAGGATGGCTACTGTGAGTATATCAGTCATCATCCTTTGTCTATAGTGTTGTCGTTTAAGGTATACGGAGGGCTCCTGTGAGTATATCAGTCATCATACTTTGTCTTTAGTGAATTCGTTTAAGGTATAAGGAAGGCTCCTGTGAGTATATCAGTCATCATCCTTTGTCTAAAGTGGTGTCACTTAAGGTATAAGGAGGCTCCTGTGAGTATATCAGCCATCATCCTTTGTCTTTAGTGATGTCGTTTAAGGTATAAGGAGGGCTCCTGTGAGTATATCAGCCATCATCCTTTGTCTTAAGTGAAGTCGTTTAAGGTTTACTGATGGCTCCCGTGAGTATATCAGCAATCATCCTTTGTTTATAGTGGTGTCGTTTAAGTTAGAAGAAGAGCTTCTGTGGGTTTATCAATCATCATCCTTTGTCTACAGTGATGTCATTTAAGATATAATGAGAGCTGCTCTGAGTATATTAGTCATCATCCTTTGTCTATAGTGATGTCGTTTAAGGTATAAGAAGAGCTCCTGTGAGTATATAAGTCATCATCCTTTATTTATAGTGGTGTCGTTTAAGGTATAAGAAGAGCTCCTGTGAGTATATTAGTCATCGTCCTTTGTCTATAGTGATGACGTTAAAGGTATAATGAGAGCTGCTATGAGTATATTAGTCATCATCCTTTGTCTATAGAAGTGTCGTTCAAGGTATAAGAAGAGCTCCTGTGAGTATATTAGTCATCGTCCTTTGTCTATAGTGGTGTCGTTTACGGTATAAGGAGGGCTCCTGTGAGTATATTAGTCATCGTCCTTTGTCTATAGTGATGACGTTTAAGGTATAATGAGAGCTGCTATGAGTATATTAGTCATCATCCTTTGTCTATAGAAGTGTCGTTCAAGGTATAAGAAGAGCTCCTGTGAGTATATTAGTCATCGTCCTTTGTCTATAGTGATGTCGTTTACGGTATAAGGAGGGCTCCTGTGAGTATATCAGTCATCATCCTTTGTCTCTAGTGGTGTCGTTAAAGGTATAAGGAGGGCTCCTGTGAGTATATCAGTCATCATCCTTTGTCTATCATGATGTGATACGGTAATACGGTAGCTATTATATATATGTGATAAGGTCATATGGTAGCTGTTTTATAGATGGAATACGGTAGCTGTTTATAAATGGAATACGGTAATAGGTAGCTGTTTTATAAATTTGATATGTTAGTATGTTAGCTATTTTATAGATGTAATACCGTAATCCGGAAACTGTTGTATAGATGTAATACCGTAATACGGTAGTTGTTTTATAGATTAAAAACCGTAATACGATAGCTGTTTTATCGCTGTGATATGGTAATACGGTAGCTGTTTCATAGATGTAATATCGTAATACGGTAGCTGTTTTTAGATGTTATACAGTAATACGGTAGCTGTTTTATAGAAGTAATACCGTAATACGATAGCTGTTTTATAGATGTTATACCGTAATACGGTAGCTGTTTAATAGCAGTGATATGGTAATACAGTAGCTGTTTTATAGATGTTATACCGTAATACGGTAGCTGTTTTATAGATGTGATACAGTAAAACAGTAGCTGTTTAATAGATGTTATACCGTAGTACGGTAGCTGTTTTATAGATGTTATACCGTAATACGGTCGCTGTTTTATAGATGTGACACGGTAATACGGTTGGTGTTTCATAGATGTAATACCGTATTACGGTAGCTGTTTTATAGATGTGATACGGTCATGCGGTAGCTGTTTAATAGATGAAATACTATAATACGGTAGCTGTTTTATAGATGTTATACCGTTATACGGTTGCTATTTTATAGATGTGATATGGTAATATGATAGCTGTTTCATAGATGTAATACCGTAAAACGGTAGCTGTTTCACAGATGTGATACCGTAATACGGTTTAACGTTTTATAGATGTTATACCGTAATACGGTTGTTGTTTTATAGATGTGATATGGTAATACGGTAGCTGTTTTATAGATGTAATACCGTAATACGGCAGCTGTTTCATAGATGTTATACCGTAATACGGTAGCTGTTTTAAAGATGTGATGTGGTAATTCTGAATTGTTTGAGTTATATGATACGGTAATACGGTAGCTGTTTTATGGATATAATACGGTATTTTTCTTACGTTAAGAAGTTGAACGATACTGTTTAATATGTTGGTTTATAGACAAGAAGTTATTAAAAATTATTAAATTCCATGAGTGTGGTGGTTCTACTGTAACAACAATATTTAGTAAAATAAGACAATTCTATTATAAATTGCCATATGTGGCATGTCTCTTAATTTACTTGATAAAACTAATTGGTCAGTTATAATATCAGTTCTGATTATGCCCAAAAAAATAACGGTTATCTTTGCAACGTTCATGATTTTATATATAAACGCTCGATATATCGCGCTTGCCGGCATGAACATCATAAAAACGTTTCACTATTTATTTTTCAGGACCTTACAAAGCGAATAAAATGTAGAGACGAAAACCCAAGGAAGCAGGTGGGTTGCTTCGCAGTAACCGCACCGCTATGTTAATCAAGAACTTAAACAATAAATAAGAAGAACAACATATACTTTATTGTACCAGTCGTAGAGATGTCATATATACATTTATTGTTACACTAAAATGATAGGTATAATATAAACGGTATTGCTATGACATTTAGAAATGCGGATGGTCTCTGTTACCCATAATATATAATATGTTATAGTATATGCCGCGGTGGGTGAATTTGTGATTTATGTTCATTTTGTGTTTATTCTGCAGTTTGGTAAATTGAACAGTTGGAGTCACTGTTTTACTGCTTTGTGTTGTTTTTCTTAACGGGAGTTCAAGGGTTTTGTAAAGGGGATAGTAAAAATTAATACTCCCTAAATAGAATTCATAAATGTCATAAATATATAACTCAATTATTTTTTTTTACAACAGAGAAATACTTTTGTCGTCATAATTTATACATTTCTTAATTCTTCGGGACTTTTTTTTATTGAATTAGCTATATTTGTTATTTTTCATTTCATTATACTAATAGCGATACAAAAAATTATAGTAATCATTAATTTATTAGCATTTATATTACTTTTTTTATTTTTGTTCCACTAGTTTTACTTGCATTATTTATTACCTGAATCATTTGTATTATTTTTATCATGTTAATATTTATTCACAATTTCTATTTGTAGTTGCATTATTATTTCATATTATTATCATTAGCTCGTCTTTTTTGGGGAAAACAACTTAAAAGCTATTTCCATGATCCCAGCGTCGGCGTCGTTGTTGGCGTTGTTGTCGGCGTCGTCGTTGACATTGTCGTCGTCACCGTACGGTTAAAGTTTTATATTTAGCTCACCTTTTTCACTGTTTAAGAACAAACTACATCTACTTATGTTATAATGACTAAACTCCATAAACACATTCATTTCATGTTTAAATATACACACATAACATATAGCAAAGTTACCTAAATATCCATACTTTGGGCTCTAAAACCCTAGGTTAAAGTTATTTTGTTTAGCGCGGGGTTGATTTCTTTTGTTTTCTTTGTCAATAATACGGTAATAGGTATAGATTATGTACAATGAAGAAATGGTGAAATTGTTTACATCACTGACCTTCTGAACGGAATTAGTTAATACTAAGTCTTGCATTGTCCGGTTAAAGTTTTATGTTTAGCTCAGTCTTATCTCTGTTTCTGAGCAAACTACCTATGTTATGGTGACTAAATTTCATAAATACATACATAATATGTCATTCGAATTTTTTTTATAGCTAACTTACCTAATCTTCAGTACGTTAGCCTCTCAAACTTTAGGTTAATGTTTTTTGTTTAGCTCGCGTCTGAATTCATATTTTTTTTATATCTAGTTTGTTGTTGTTTTTTCAAATAATAGTATTGATTTTGTCAACTGATCACGTTGACGTTCACCTACTAAATGGACTTAAAGACGAACGAACGCACCCGCTTGCGGTACTGTTGTCATTATTAACTCTTCCATGTCTTCACTGTAACCTAACAGAATATATATGTAAAGGCATTTTAGATTATACAAGACGATATTTGTGATACCATAACGATATAAACTATAGCACTCTACAAGCACTACATTGTTTTATATCAATGTCAGTTAAATCTTATTCCAACTGAAATGTTTTCACATTTCCTGACGCTACATACAATCTGTCCTCCTTGTCACAGTAAGTGATGGAGTATGTGTCTAAATTTCCATGCTGCTGACCCAGCAGTATCTGTATTTTGGTACAGCCAGCAGTAATCTGGTGGATGTTATTAAATTTGATTCCACACACATACACTGTCCCATGCCTGTCTGCAACCAGACCATTGGGTTGTTCAAGATTATCATCCATGTATACCGCCCTCACCTTGCCGTCCAATGACATACATGTCACTGAGTTCTTGGCCTGGTCAGACACATACACGGCCGTCTTTTCTGGGTTGATGGCTATGTGCTGCGCCTGAGTAAACAGTTTTGTTCCACTGGCGTCGTTCACTACGCTCTTCAACACATCACCATTCATGTTGATTATTTCCAATTTCTCAAGCATTGTCACTATAAATGTCCCATCATGATGTGTTATACCATAACACGAACCGTTTACTTTTATATCCCGATATTCGAACATATGATGTGATTCCACTGACAGTAACTTTATAATGCGCTGAAAGGGTACAGTCACAGCAACTTGACTGTCGTTGATCATTGTAACGCCCCACGGTGAAGACCATAGTCGTATTTCATCACTTACCGTGTTTTGTATCGTGTTTATGAGTTTGACTTTTCGGTTATTGAAATCCAAAATGACGAGTTGGTTGCCAGGCAGCAGTGCCATTCCATTGATAAAATATGCATCCGTTTTATCATTATATGTTTTAACATTCAATTCAGAAGTGAGCGTCGCAACTCGGAGCCTATCAGGTCTTGTATACTGGCATGCTTGTGTTTGTGTTGATTTACTATCCACCGAGTATTCTGTTTGTGTCAATTTGCTGTCAGTGGCAGACTCTGTTTGTGTCCATTTGCTGTCAGTGGCAGACTCTGTTTGTGGTGTACCGATTTGCTGCTGATGCTGCTGATGCTGCTGATGTTGCTGTTTCTTTGTCTGAGATGTTTGGCATTCCCCTGCTGTTATCGGTGGTGTACTTGTGTCATCACTGGATCGATTCATTACGCAAAGGTTCCCAAATGACTTCAAAGTGTCCAACAACTCTTTTAATTGCTTGCTGGGTTCAAATACGTATCTTCTCGTCGCATTCTCGTTCTGCATTTGAGCTAATGTGTTCTCCAGTATCGTTACTTCATTTTCGGTTTTATCGATAACACCAAAGATTTTCCTATTTCTTTGTAACTGGTGTAATGCATTGATTTCTGCGATAGTAGAAATTATTTCACTTCTCCTGTCATCCAATTTGGTCGATAATGCAGTCATCATTGCTTGATCATCGTCTTTGATCGTTTTCGCCTTTTCAGTTATATCATGTTCAAGTTTGTCCAGTAAGTCATTTATTTCTTTCCTAAACTGTCCTATGTTTACTATTGCATCAGAGTAGTACTGTTCAATACATTTAACATTTTCTTCTATATTTATTTCATTACCGACAATTTGTTCTTTAACATCGGTAAGTTTCTTGGATAACTCTTCATATTCTTTTTCGACATAGATGACGCCCTCACACTTTTGATGGTCAACAGCAATACAGGTGGCGCATCCAAAATGGTTGTGTGACCTACAGTGAAATTTGATTACCTCATCTTTATGCTCATTACATATGTCGCCATTCATATTCGATGCTTTCCTGTGGGTTTTCTTTCTTGGCATTGTTGCCTTATCTTGTAAAATGTGGTTTCTAGATGGCCTTGCCCGGCGGTGAACCTTGAAACATTCTTCACACAAGTATTCGCAGCAATCTACACAAAATCCAGCGATTGGTAGCTGTTGTCCGTCCTCGTCACATGGCTGACACAAAAATTGCGATATCTCCTCGGATTGTTCATTATTATGGTCTTCAATTTCTTTCGTTTTTCTTCCAGGAACTTCCATTTTGATTAATCTTCTATTTTGTGAGTACTTAGTGAAGTTGATTTACTTCTCAATACTACCGGTAACTAGTACCATTCTTGTAACTGGGGTTTGTCTTACGTGAAATGCTCCCTTCACCTGAAAAGGAATTACATAGTATGTTATTTCTCACGAATATTGCTAATTTTTAATAGCTGACAAATTACATTCGGATACTTATCATTCTGTAACACATAGTATATGCAATAAAGCAACATATATCTGCATAATATATCAAATTCATACCCACATTGAATATAATTACAAAAAGTCCAATGGCGAATCGTAACTGGCACGGAACAAATCGGAAGATAATTTCTAATCTGTCTCGTTGATGACTAGTTATAGTGCCCAATCATAAAACTGCGTATTGAAAAATGTTCACATACCTGGACAGTTATCAGCAAACAAAATAAACACCTTTATCTACTTTACTTCCTGAATGAAACTGTGTCAACCGTACGTACTCGGTAATTTCCGTCAATATACGGAGTACGGTGTCAGTAAGTATATGTTGTAGAAGGGTTATTACATATGTAAACCATTAGTTAAGATGTTATCAACTATTCTGAAATAGGTGGTTGTTTTGCAATGATTCATTCCTCCGCATTGGCGACGTAAAACCACATTAATAACTCAATCAAACATTGTTCTCTTGCATGTACCTGTTTTCGTTATCTGCGTGAGTTTATCGTTGCCCGACTTCCAGAGATATGATATATTTGAAATTGACTTTAGTTCTGTCTATAATTCATCTACTAACAATTCATATTCCACGTTTAATAAATTAAGACATATTGAACTAAGATGTTGTCATTGAACATGTTTGAGGGGTGTCTGACAAGTTCGTAGACTTTGACTGTCACTTGTTTTCTCTGATATCATATCAGAAAAAAACAAGTGACAGTCAAAGTCTACGAGCTTGTAATAACATGAAAGTTACTTTGAAATAAAATTTATTTCAAAATTACAATACTGTATTTCTGTGTTTCATATATGATTTCAAATGCGTGTGTGCGGGTGTAAGGGGGTGGGGGTGCATTACACATAGTAGAGAATAATCACCGTAGCAACGGCAGTAACGCTACCCGGAGCACGCATTATTTTTGCAAAAGTGTACAATTATTGTTTAGTTAATCATATTTTATTGCATTTTTATTTGCAGCAAAAGGGGTGGAGGGGAAGTGGGGGGGGGGGGGGGTACGGTAAGGGTTGGGCAACAGGTTTTCAAAACATTATTTACGGCCCTTCCCCTAATATACTACAACTTATTGAATAAACATATCATGGCATAACACATGATAAAAAAGATAATACAAAATGAAAAGAAAATAACCACAGTGTGTACACAATTATCCATCAATTTATAGCAAATGAAATAATAGAAAAAAATTAATACCAATTCAATTTAGTTCTTATAAAGTAAGAAAATAGAAGACTGGAATAGGGATGCAATAAATGCATTTAGACACTATGCAGACGTGTAAATGGTAACAAGGTATGATCAACGATGTTGTCATTAAAATAACTGTTTACATATTCTAGATATCAAATTTGATTACGAATGCGTGCCAATAATTATTAAAAACTTTTTTGTTTCTTTTCGGATAAAACAATAATTTTTATGAAGATTTCTTAATCTGTACTCGGATTTAATATAATAAACTTTCGACAAGATATAATAAACTTTCGGCATAATGTAATGAAATAACTACAGAATATAATAAAGTATCTACATAATGTAATGAAGTATCTACATAATATAATAAACTTTTGACAAGATATAATAAACTTTCGACATAGTGTAATGAAGTAACTACAGAATATAATAAACTTTCAACATAATGTAATGAAGTATCTACAGAATATAATAAACTTTCAACATAATGTAATGAAGAATCTATAGAATATGATAAAGTATCCACATAATGTAATAAACAGTCTACATAATATAATAAAGTATCTACACAATATAATGACATATCTACATAATGTAATGAAGTATCTACAGAATAAAATGAAGTATCCACATAATGTAATAATGTATCTACATAATGTTATGAAGTATCTACACAATATAATGACTTATCTACATAATTTAATAAACAGTCTATATAATATAATAAAGTATCTACAAAATGTAATGACGTATCGACATAATGTAATAACATATCTACATAATATAAAGATGAATGCACATGATATAATAAAGAATGCACATAATACATATAAAACGGACCACATAAGACAGCTATGGCGTTCCATATGTGTCAACTAACATTCGACGTCGCGTTTGACGCCAATTTTTTCACAGCGTGCTCCGGGTCGTGTTAGGGGACTGTATGTAATTGTTCGTAATGTGTTTAATATTTTCTGTAAATACATATGGTTGGGATAGAATAAGACTTTTCAGTGCTGTTTATTTTTTTATTTTTTTTTTTACAAATTTACTGGAGATTATAGAAATAAAAAATCCGACAGATTGCCATATATACATCATAATGAGAAAGTTCCCAATCCTTTACATACTTTCCTACACGGTTTTATGATTCATATTTAATTAAGATAAAATAACTCTTGTTTCTCTGAACAATTTCCCATCCCAACAACCCCACAACTCGACTGCCACTATCTAACCGAAATTCAAAATTGCCATCCTGGATCGCCAATCCAATCTTAAACAAGAGGGCCAAGATGGCCCTATATCGCTCACCTGACTGACCTTGAGTCACTCAACTTAAGTAGATTATATAATACATGTACACTTAAAATTCCAGAAAAAACGAGATGGGCAAGAATTTTGATTTGTTTTGAAGATGTAACAGATGCGTAGAAAAGTTCAAACTTGGTAGAGGTTCACCCATGGTAAATGTCAGTGAAATTACATTGAAATCAGGTCAGTAGATTCTGACAAGAAGTTTCACTATAGCTGCCTATATAGTAAACTGGCACCTCACTGTGGCGGTCATGTTTTTTAACAAATCACAACGGCTCATCAAAAGAACATTTCTGCGAAATTGTTTTAAAATTGATTCGGTGGTTTCTGACAAGAAGATTTTTCAAGTTTTTACTATAGCTTATATAGTAAACTAACCCCATCTACTGACCGCCATGTTTTTTGACGAATCACTACCGTTTGAACAAACTTGGTAGGGGTTCCTCGAAGGAACATTTCTGTGAAATCATTTTAAAATCGAGCCAGTAGTTTCTAACAAGAAGATTTTTTAAGGTTTTTACTAATTAAACTTGCCCCGCCCCCTGGCCGCCATGTTTTTTGACAAATCAAGATGGCTTGAACAAACTTGGTAGACTCGGGGTCACTCAATGACCATTTCTGTGAAATTATTTTAAAATCGAGCCAGTAGTTTCTGACAAGAAGATTTTTGCAGTTTTTACTATAGCTTATATTGTAAACTAACCCCACCCCCTGGCCGCCATGTTTTTTGACGAATCAAAATGACTTGAACAAACTTGGTAGAGGGTCACACAGGGAACAATTCTGTGAAATTATTTTAAAATCGAGCCAGTCGTTTCTGACAAGAAGATTTTTTTTTTAAGTTTTTACTATAGCTCATATAGTAAAATAACCCCACCCTCTGGTCACCATGTTATTTGACGAATCAAGATGACTTGAACAAACTTGGTAGAGGGTTCCTCCAAGGAACATTTCTGTGAAATTATTTTAAAATCGAGCCAGTAGTTTCTAACAAGAAGATTTTTTAAGTTTTTACTAATTAAACTTGCCCCGCCCCCTGGCCGCCATGTTTTTTTGACAAATCAAGATGGCTTGAACAAACTTGGTAGACTCGGGGTCACCCAAGGACCATTTCTATGAAATTATCTTAAAATCGAGCCAGTTGTTTCTGACAAGAAGATTTTTTTCAAGTATTTACTAAGTAAACTTGCCCCGCCCCCTTGGGGCCATGTTTTTTGAAGAATCAAGATGGCTTGAACAAACTTGGTAGAGGATCACCCAAGGAACATTTCTAGCTAAACATATGATATTACTTTATTATGAAGCAGTAAACCATCCCTGTCTGAACCAGTAAAACTCTGACTTTTAAATTCAGAAAAACACCTATTTTAAAATGGTTCATGATTTATGAATAATATTTCAATCATTGATTATAATTGTACCATTCATCTTTTTTTGATGAATTATCTTTTAAAACTTATATCTGGTATAATATTGTATAATTAAAGCAAAAAAAAGTTTATTTAAAGAGTTAATTACCTCTTCTTGTAATAATTGCTATATACAGACACTTAAACTATAAAACAAGGGAAGTAATTTGACATAAAACTAACCCCTGGCTGCCATGTTTTTTGACGAATCAGATGGCTTGAAGAAACTTGGTAGAGAGTCACCAAAGGAACATTTCTGTGAAATTAGTTTAAAATCGAGCCAGTAGTTTCTGACAAGAAGATTTTTTAAGTTTTTACTATAGCTTATATAGTAAACTAACCCCACCCCCTGGCAGCCATGTTTTTTTACGAATCAAGACGGCTTGAACAAACTTGGTAGAGGTTCACCCAAGGAACATTTCTGTGAATTATTTTAAAATCGAGCCAGTCGTTTCTGACAAGAAGATTTTTTTAAAGTTTTTACTAATTAAACTTGCCCCGCACCCT
Organism: Panopea generosa; assembly: GCA_029582155.1. Taxonomy (NCBI): domain Eukaryota; kingdom Metazoa; phylum Mollusca; class Bivalvia; order Adapedonta; family Hiatellidae; genus Panopea; species Panopea generosa. Next base: position 38,426,518 of record CM055909.1, on the reverse strand, counting down.
GTAAACCATGTTTTTTTTAAAGAATCAAGATGGCTTGAACAAACTTGGTAGAGGGTCACCCTAGGAACATTTCTGTGAAGTTATATCAAAATTGGCCTAGTGGTTTCAGAGAAGAAGTTGTTAGAAGCTAAAAGTTAACGACGGACGACGGACGACAGACGACGGACACCAGGCTATCAAAAAAGCTCACCTGTGAGCCTTCGGCTCCGGTGAGCTAAATAAAAACAGTAAAAAGCCAATCTAAAACCCAACGACCCCAATTAATAACCATTTAACCTTTATATACTCTGAGCTGGAAGAATTTCACACGTGTAACCTGAAAGCTCCGAACATGTGAACATGCTTCAGAGCTTGGAGCATTTCACCTTATGTGTCCCCAACATGTCCCTGTGACCCCAACATGCTTCGAGCATACGCAAATGCTTCAGTATGTCACTGCATAAAGGAGCCTCGCAGCATTATGCAACGCCCCTGGTTCAATACTTCATCTCCAGCCAGTAATGACCCCTACCACATAAAGTTCACAGTAATTTATGAGTCTGTCCTGGTTTTGGACTACAGGGCTGGAGCTCAATAAATGATCTATGTAATTCTGTAACACTGTTAAACCAACTGTAGATTTTATAAAGGAAGTCTACGAACTTATAACACACCCCTCCTACATCTGCGGTGCTTTATCAATTTGTTTAGGGCGAATGCCTGAGCTAGTCATGAGCTAGTCATTTAATATTTATCAGAGTGTAGATGGTTATTTCCCTGTGAAATCTATGATATGTTAAAAAACTATGTTTGCTATTTTAAAACAATGCTTATCTTGGTAATATTTAACAAAATAAGCAGTAATTAAAAAAAAAAGCAAACGTAGTTATATCAGTTATCAGTTACAAGATATCCAAACTACGTGGTGTGGATACAGACCATTACAAGTTATACAAACTACGTGGTGTGGATACAGGTCACTACAAGATATACAAACTACGTGGTGTGGATACAGACCATTACAAGTTATACAAACTACGTGGTGTGGATACAGACCATTACAAGATATACAAACTACGTGGTGTGGATACAGACCATTACAAGTTATACAAACTACGTGGTGTGGATACAGACCATTACAAGATATACAAACTACGTGGTGTGGATACGGGCCATTACAAGATATACAAACTACGTGGTGTGGATACGGGCCATTACAAGATATCCAAACTACGTGGTGTGGATACAGACCATTACAAGTTATACAAACTACGTGGTGTGGATACAGGTCACTACAAGATATACAAACTACGTGGTGTGGATACAGACCATTACAAGTTATACAAACTACGTGGTGTGGATACAGACCATTACAAGATATACAAACTACGTGGTGTGGATACAGACCATTACAAGTTATACAAACTACGTGGTGTGGATACAGACCATTACAAGATATACAAACTACGTGGTGTGGATACGGGCCATTACAAGATATACAAACTACGTGGTGTGGATACGGGCCATTACAAGATATACAAACTACGTGGTGTGGATACGGGCCATTACAAGATATACAAAATACGTGGTGTGGATACAGGCCATTACAAGATATACAAACTACGTGGTGTGGATACGGGCCATTACAAGCTATACAATATACGTGGTGTAGATACGGGCCATTACAAGTTATACAAACTACGTGGTGTGGATACGGGCCATTACAAGATATACAAACTACGTGTTGTGGATACGGGCCATTACAGGATATACAAAATACGTGGTGTTGATACAGGCCATTACAAGATATACAAACTACGTGGTGGGGATACAGGCCATTACAAGATATACAGACTACGTGGTGTGGATATAGGCCGTTACAAGATATACAAACTAATTGCTGTGGATACAGGCCATTACACGATATACAAACTACGTGGTGTGGATACAGGCCATTACACGATATACAAAATACGTGGTGTGGATACAGGCCAATCCACGATATACAAAATACGTGGTGTGGATACAGGCCATTACACGATATACAAACTACGTGGTGTGGATACAGGCCATTACAAGATATACAAACTACGTGGTGTGGATACATGCCATTACACGATATACAAAATACGTGGTGTGGATACAGGCCATTACAAGATATACAAACTACGTGGTGTTGATACAGGCCATTACAAGATATACAAACTACGTGGTGTGGATACAGGCCATTACAATATATAAAAACTACGTGGTGTGGATACAGGCCATTACACGATATACAAAATACGTGGTGTGGATACAGGCCATTACACGATATACAAAATACGTAGTGTGGATACAGGCCATTACAAGATATACAAACTACGTGATGTAGATACGGGCCATTACAAGATATACAAACTACGTGGTGTGGATACAGGCCATCACAAGATAAACAATATACGTGGTGTGGATACAGGCCATTACAAGATATACAATATACGTGGTGTGGATACAGGCCATTACAAGATAAACAAACTACGTGGTGTAGATACGGGCCATTACAAGATATACAATATACGTGGTGTGGATACAGGCAATTACAAGATATACAAACTACGTGGTGTGGATACGGGCCATTACAAGATATACAAACTACGTGGTGTAGATACAGGCCATTACAAGATATACAAAATACGTGATGTGGAAACAGGCCATTACAAGATAAACAATATACGTGGTGTGGATACAGGCCATTACAAGATATACAATATACGTGGTGTGGATACAGGACATTACAAGATAAACAAACTACGTGGTGTAGATACGGGCCATTACAAGATATACAATATACGTGGTGTGGATACAGGCAATTACAAGATATACAAACTACGTGGTGTGGATACGGGCCATTACAAGATATACAAACTACGTGGTGTAGATACAGGCCATTACAAGATATACAAAATACGTGGTGTAGATACGGGCCATTACAAGATATACAAACTACGTGGTGTAGATACGGGCCATTACAAGATATACAAACTACGTGGTGTAGATACAGGCCATTACAAGATATACAAAACACGTGGTGTAGATACAGGCCATTACAAGATATACAAACTACGTGGTGTGGATACAGGCCATTACAAGTTTTACAAAGTACGTGTTGAGAATACCGGCCATTACAAAATATACAAAATACGTGGTGTAGATACGGGGCATTACAAGATATACAAAATACGTGGTGTGGATACAGGTCATTACAAGATATACAAAATACGTGGTGTGGATACGGACCATTACACGATATACAAAATACGTGGTGTAGATACGGGCCATTACACGACATACAAAATACGTGGTGTAGATACGGACCATTACAAGATATACAAACTACGTGGTGTGGATACGGGCCATTACAAGATATACAAACTACGTGGTGTGGATACGGGCCGTTATAATATATACAAACTACGTGGTGTGGATAAGGGCCATAACAGTATATACAAACAAATTGCTGTGGATACAGGCCATTACACGATATACAAAATACGTGGTGTAGATACGGGCCATTACAAGATATACAAAATTTGTGGTGTAGATACGGGCCATTACAAGATATACAAACTACGTGGTGTGGATACGGGCCATTACAAGATATACAAAATACGTGGTGTAGATACGGGCCATTACAAGATATACAAAATACGTGGTGTGGATACGGGCCATTACAAGATATACAAACAACGTGGTGTAGATACGGGCCATTACAAGATATACAAAATACTTGGTGTGGATACAGGCCATTACAAGATATACAAACAACGTGGTGTGGATACGGGCCATTACAAGATATACAAACTACGTGGTGTAGATACAGGCCATTACAAGATATACAAACAACGTGGTGTGGATACGGGCCATTACAAGATATACAAACTACGTGGTGTAGATACAGACCATTACAAGATATACAAACAACGTGGTGTAGATACGGGCCATTACAAGATACACAAAATACGTGGTGTAGATACGGGCCATTACAAGATATACAAACTACGTGGTGTAGATACGGGCCATTACAAGATATACAAACAACGTGGTGTGGATACGGGCCATTACAAGATAAACAAACAACGTGGTGTAGATACGGGCCATTACAAGATATACAAAATACGTGGTGTAGATACGGGCCATTACAAGATATACAAAATACGTGGTGTGGATACGGGCCATTACAAGATATACAAACTACGTGGTGTGGATACGGGCCATTACAAGATATACAAACTACGTGGTGTAGATACGGGCCATTACAAGATATACAAAATATGTGGTGTAGATACGGGCCATTACAAGTTATACAAACTACGTGGTGGATACAGGCCATTACAAGATATACAAACTACGTGGTGTGGATACGAGCCATTACAAGATATACAAACAACGTGGTGTGGATACGGGCCATTACAAGATATACAAACTACGTGGTGTGGATACGGGCCATTACAAGATATACAAACTACGTGGTGTGGATACGGGCCATTACAAGATATACAAACTACGTGGTGTGGATACGGGCCATTACAAGATATACAAACTACGTGGTGTGGATACGGGCCATTACAAGATATACAAACTACGTGGTGTGGATACGGGCCATTACAAGATATACAAACTACGTGGTGTGGATACGGGCCATTACAAGATATACAAAATACGTGGTGTGGATACGGGCCATTACAAGATATACAAACTACGTGGTGTGGATACAGGCCGTTATAATATATACAAACTACGTGGTGTGGATACAGGCCATTACAAGATATACAAAATACGTGATGTAAATACGGGCCATTACAAGATATACAAACTACCTGGTGTGAATACAGGCCATTACAAGATATACAAACTACGTGGTGTGGATACAGGCCATTACAATATATACAAAATACGTTGTGTGGATACAGGCCATTACACGATATACAAACTACGTGGTGTGGATACGGGCCGTTATAATATATACAAACTACGTGGTGTGGATACAGGCCATCACAGTATATACAAACTAATTGCTGTGGATACAGGCCATTACAGTATATACAAACTAATTGCTGTGGATACAGGCCATTACAGTATATACAAACTAATTGCTGTGGATACAGGCCATTACAGTATATACAAACTAACTGCTGTGGATACAGGCCATTACAAAGCGTAATTCACAATGATTTTCAGGCAATCACAAAACGAACAATCAAAACACAAGTTCAACCGAGACGTTTATACTAAATGGTTTATTCGGGATATATGCGATTCTCATATTATACGCATATATATATACACATGCACAAACATGTGGCACCCACTAGCATTTACACATATATACAGACATGTATATACATACATGTACCTTACATATACATATATGTGCACTTATCTGAATACATATTTCAAAACATGTAATAATCAAAATGTAATCGCATGACTGATTTATTACGTCACAAAATATGTTGCAATTCTAAGCGGGAAATATATCTTAATCTAACCCAGGCGCGTAGCCCAAGATAGGAAATCCATTTTCGATATAATGTTTTGGCATGTTTAAATAGATATCCTTTTGACAAACGGGGTCAGTGTGCATACATAGGAATGAAAATGTTTTAAGCCATTTTGAAAAATCCTGATAAATTCCCTTGAATAGAAATATGTTCATAAATTGTCTCTTATTTCATAAAAACACTGAAGGAATTTTGAACATATATTATTAACTATTAAAATACTTGGAAAGTTAACCGTAATACAAAATAAACACTTTTCCGTAATGAAAATGTGTCAATCTTATGTACTCGGCAATTTGCGTCAGTCTTCGGATTTCGAGGTTAGTAAGTAGTCCGATAAAGAGATATCTAGTTTAGAATAATAACACGGTGGCGTGTATATTGTATAAGTTATATTACTGTATATAAACATTGTCACGTACCTGTTCGTACAATACGTTTTTCCTTCCTTATCGTGACCATCCGTACTATCTAAAGAAAGTGGACTTCCGGAAATCTGGTCTATTTGAAACTGTTTATACAACTCACAGTATTAGTCGCATACAGGTTTTGGTTACTCCTCCTTTAAATAGATGCAGGCATACTGAAATAATCGACAAACATATCGTCTGATAACAGATAGACATATAACCCGCGTGACACGGTGTACACGTCATATCCGCACATGTTGTAATGTGTTTCCTCAGATAACGTTATTTGCTCCGTTTAATCTGTGTGCTTAGACGCATCACTAACCATTTTTTGTTAAATCATAGCGGGAAGTGGTTAGAAAGCATGAACTATTTTAAAGGGGTTATATCAGCTGATTGTCTAAACAAAAATGAAATTATTTTGAAAATAAATCAAGTTTAAGAGCATCTCATTATCATTAATAAATTAAGTCCAAATGGTTTGGTATATCAATTCACCAATATATTTATATTGGAGTGCAAAACTTGAAACGAAATACCCATTCTAAAAATAGACAGCACTTAGTTATCGCCAATTGGACACTTTCTAAGATGAAATTAAATGTATTATGTGTAGACCTGTATAATGGATCATATTGAAATCAAAATGTATTCTCGTGACTCATTTAATACGTCACAAAATATGCTGCAATTTTAAGAGGGAAATCTATTTAAGTGTAACCTAGGCGCTTAGCCCAAGTTAGGAAACCTTAGCAGTATCTCTTGCATTCACCGAACCACTTAGATAAGCTCAAATTGAATACTTTTTCAGAGCAGAAAGATATCATTATGGTACTTATAGTTGTATCGAAAACAAATCCCAGGGTTCATGCGTTGGGACACAGGTCAGCGCATAAGCGCCACCTAGTGGCGACACTAGTATTTGCACAGTGCAGTAAGAAACCCGCTGCGTTGTCATACTATGTGTATGGTCTGTAAAAAAAATATATAGGCGATATAAACGCTCTCCAAATGACGAAAATATAGCAATTTCTAATTTCCCAATTTCCACACGCAACTTCAGGTAAATGTTCAAAATTAAATTTCTGCTAAATTGTATAACATTGCCTCCCGCAAATATTAAAACCTTAAAATTGTAAAATATTGTTTTGAACTAAATAAATACAACGAATATGAAACAAACAATTTAATGAAAATGTTCAACTTATATTAACTTGATGCAGTATAACACCGTGTATGTGATGCGTGCGTGCGTGCGTGCGTGCGTGCGTACGTGCGTACGTGCGTGTTCCTCTACAAAAGTCGTATTTAAACTCTTAATACATGGACTGTTTAAGAAAAAAGTATATGATGAAACGTAGAATCAAAGACAAATCTTAACTAAATTATGGATGCGCAACTAACAGTTAGGCAATTTTTGAAAAATGAAATTAAGACACCTTTCTTGTAATCACCATATCAAAACTGAATAAAAACCGAGATAAAAACGAAAACTAGTATTTAACCCCAACACGTACCAGTAACACACCGATACAATGATATAGATATGAATATCTGAAAACTGGATCAGTCATAATTTTTCAAGTTTTACGAATATAAAATGGGTCTATATGTATGTGTAAAAAGTTAGATGTTTTAATGCTTTACCTGTTATTTTTCTTTTACTCGGTAACTACAACATGCTCGTAAATAATAATTTGTTGTCAGGAGATGGTCGACTACAATACTATATAAGTAATGATTATATTGTCAGGAGATGGTCGACTACAATACTATATGAAGAAATGGTTATATTGTCAGGAGATGGTCGACTTCAATACTTTATGAAGTAATGGCTATGTTTTCATGAGAAAGTCGACTACTACATGTAGTAACGGTTATATTGTCAGGAGATGGTCGACTACAATATTGTATGAAGTAATAGTTATATTGTCAGGAGATGGTCGACTTCTATAATATATGAGTAATGGTTATATTGTCAGGAGATGGTCGACTACTATAATATATGAAGTAATGGTTATATTGTCAGGAGATGGTCGACTACAATACTGTATGAAGTAATAGTTATATTGTCAGGAGATGGTTGATTTCTATAATATATGAGTAATGGTTATATTGTCAGGAGATGGTCGACTACAATAATATATGAAGTAACGGTTATGTTTTCATGAGAAAGTCGACTACTATATGCAGTAACGGTTATATTGTCAGGAAATGGACGACCACAATACTATATGAATAATGGTTTTGTTGTCAGGAGATAGTCGACTACTATACTATATGAAGTAATGGTTTCGTCGTCTGGAGATGGTCGACTACTATACTATATGAAGTAATAATTATTTTGTCAGGAGTTAGTTGACTACTTTAATATATGAAGTAATAGTTATGTTGATAGGAGATGGTCGACTTCTATACAATATGAAGTAATGGTTATTTTTTAACAGACTATAATATTATTTAAAGTAATGGTATATTGCCAGGAGATAGCCGACTATAATACTATATGAAGGAATAGTTATATTGTCAGGAGATGGTCGAGTACAATACTTCAGCAAGTAATAATTATTTTGTCAGGAGTAAGTCGACTACCATGCTATATGAAGTAATGATTATATTGTCGATATATAGTCGACTGCTATACTATATGTAGTAACGGTTATATTGTCAGGAAATGGACGACCACAATACTATATGAAGTAATGGTTTTGTTTTCAGGAGCAAGTCGACAACTTTATAATATGAAATAATGGTTATATTGTCAGAAAATGGTCGACTACTATACTATATGAAGTAATGGTTATACTGTCGGGATATAGTCGACTACTATACTATATGAAGTAATGGTTATACTGTCGGGATATAGTCGACTACTATTCTATATGAAGTAATGGTTATGTTGCCAGGAGCAAGTCGACTACTTTATTATATGAAATAATGTTTATTTTTTCAGGAAATTGTCGACTTTTATACTTTATGAATAATGGTATTGACTTCTATAGTATATAAAGTAATGGTTATACTGTCTTGATATAGTCGACTATTATACTGTATGAAGTTATAGTTATACTGTCGGGATATAGTCGACTACTATACTATATTAAGTAATGGTTATACTGTCGGGATATAGTCGATTGTTGTTCTATATGAAGTAGTGGCTGTACTGTCGGAATATAGTCGACTAAAATACTGTACAAAATAATGGTTGTACTGTCGTGATATTGTCATTTACTATACTATATGAAGTAAAGGTTATACTGTCGGGATATAGTCGACCACAATACTATATGAAGTAATGGTTATACTGTCGGGATATAGTCGACTACTATACTATATTAAGTAATGGTTATACTGACGGGATATAGTCGACTACTATACTATATGAAATAATAGTTATACTGTCGGGATATAGTCGACTGTTGTTCTATATGAAGTAGTGGTTGTACTGTCGGAAATTTAGTCGACTATTATACTGTACGAAATAATGGTTGTACTGCCGTGATATTGTCATTTACTATACTATATGAAGTAAAGGTTATACTGTCGGGATATAGTCGACCACAATACTATATGAAGTAATGGTTATACTGTCGGGATAAAGTCGACTACTATACTATATTAAGTAATGGTTCTGTTGACAGGAGATGGTCGACAACAATTATATATGAAGTAATGGTTCTGTTGTCAGAAAATGATATGTGAAGATAAACTGAAGTTATAATGAAGAAAATGTTATCCCATATCAAATACTAATGATATCGACCCGGAGCTTGTTATATATGTAAGGAGTGTAATATTTCATCAGAACAAGTTATTGGGCGGGAACCACTTGTCTATTTAAGTAACGTTTACATTGCCCATGGCCCAACTGAAGTTAGAACTTGAACAATCCCGCGAAAAACTTTAAACGGAAACAATTTGAATGTAACATATGTCACCGGCACGACGGCTATCTACGTTCATGTATGAGATGTGTCCGTGTCAATCATAGAAACTTTGACATGTTATTTAATACAATAGTGTTAGAAATGCATTTGCTATCATTGCATACACTATACAGAGATAAAAGGAGATCGCCAAGGTAAATCTGATCATCGGATTACCCGTTGGAATGACATGACAAACTATCTCGAAATATTAACAAAATGTTAATATAATACAGTAGTTATTGCAATGCATTTAACATGATATTTAATGCATTAAAAACGAATGTATGAACTATAAAATATAAAGAAGTAAAAGAACACCGTCAAGGCGACAAGAAAATGATTGTATTCTGACTGCAGTCTTCATCTTCAGATGGTCGGGCCCGATTCGCTCAGTTGGTAACGCGTCTGACTATCATTCCAGGGGTCGTGAGTTCGGATCCCCTCTCGGCCACAGTCTCAGGTATGATTAATATCCGACATTGTGTCTCATAATTATTCATCTCTCAATGCTGATTCAAGTGGGAAAGTTATATGTTACTTGTGGATATGGGGTGTGCTCGAGTACTGATTAATTTTTCAGGATCCCAGGAAACAGTGGTTAGGTTAACTGATCGTCTGTTAGCACTCAATGACAAAATAATGACGCTTTATATTCTAACAATCATGTTCTGATCAACTTGCGATAGAATCTTCAGCAATATTGATCTTGATCTTGTAACCACTATGGTTTAACCCATCGGTGTTGATACGCTATATCACGATAAGCTTACAGTTTTAAAACGAAATGTTATTCATAAAATTGGGGAAATATTTAAATGTATTGCATATATATAGAAATTTATTTTTAAATAAATTAACTCTTCTTTGCCCTAACTAAAATGGTCATTATGACCGATTAATTTTTATGATTAATGTGTATAAGATATTTTCGATAAGCTATCGCGAACTTACTCATTGACATTTATTTCTTTATCTCTTTTGTGTATTATGTCTGGTCATCTAATGAAAATAAAGTGTACATATCCTTAACCCACAGCTTCGTAATAATCAGTACTGTATCAGATTTTAACTTAAAGGGACATACTGCTGCCATATAATTATATTTCTACTGAAGGGGACATACTTCAGTCGTTCAGTTAGATTTTAACTGAAAGGGACACACTGCAGTCGGAGAAATCAAATTTTAACTGAAAGGGACACACTGCAGTCGTAAAAATCAAATATTAACTGAAAGGGACACGCTGCAGTCGTATATCAGATTTTAACTTAATGGCACATACAGAAATCGTAAAAGCAGATTTTTACTGAAGGGGACATACTGCAGTCGTTTAATTAGATTTTAACTGAAAGGGACACACTGCAGTCGTATATCAGATTTTCGTATATCAGATTTTAACTGAAAGGGACACTGAAAAGGGCACACTGCAGTCGTATATCAGATTTTAACTGAAAGGACACGCTGCAGTCGTAAAAATCAAATTTTAGCTGAAAAGGACACGCTGTAGTCGTAAAAATTAAATTTTAACTGAAAGGGACACACTGCAGTCGCATATCAGATTTTAACTTAAAGGCACATACAGAAATCGTAAAAGCAGATTTTTACTGAAGGGGACATACTGCAGTCGTTCAATTAGATTTTAACTGAAAGGGACACACTGCAGTCGTATATCAGATTTTAACTGAAAGGGACACACTGCAGCCGTATATTAGATTTTAACTGAAAGGACACACTGCAGTCGTATATCAGATTTTAACTGAAAGGACACACTGCAGTCGTATATCAGATTTTAACTGAAAGGACACACTGCAGTCGTATATCAGATTTTAACTAAAAGGGACACACTGCACTCGTATATCAGATTTTAACTGAAAGGGACACACTGCAGTCGTAAAATTAGATTTAAACTTAAAGGGACATACTGAAGTCGTATATAAGATTTTAACTTAAAGGGACACACCGCAGACTTAGAAATCAAATTTTAACTGAAAGGGACACACTGCAATCGTAAAAATCAAATTTAAACTGAAAGTGACACACTGCAGTCGTAAAATCAAATCAAATTTTAACTGAAAGGGACACACTGCAATCGTAAAAATCAAATTTAAACTGAAAGGGACACACTGCAATCGTAAAAATCAAATTTTAACTGAAAGGGACACACTGCAGTCGTAAAATCAAATTTTAACTGAAAGGGACACGCTGCAGTCGTAAAAATCAAATTTTAGCTGAAAGGGACACACTGCAGTCGTTCAATTAGATTTTAACTGAAAGGGACACGCTGCAGTCGTAAAATTCAAATTTTAACTGAAAGTGACACACTGCAGTCGTAAAATCAAATTTTAACTGAAAGGGACACGCTACAGTCGTAAAAATCAAATTTTTACTGAAAGGGACACACTGCAATCGTAAAATTCAAATTTTAATTGAAAGGGACACACTGCAGTCGTTAAATCAAATTTTAACTGAAAGGGACACGCTTCAGTCGTAAAAATCAAATTTTAGCTGAAAGGGACACACTGCAGTCGTAAAATTCAAATTTTAACTGAAAGGGACACACTGCAGTCGTATATCAGATTTTAATTTAAAGGCACATACAGAAATCGTAAAAGGAGATTTTTACTGAATGGGACATACTGCAGTCGTTCAATTAGATTTTAACTTAAAGGGACACACTGTAGTCGTATAATTAGATTTTAACTTAAAGGGAAACACTGCAGTCATATAATTACTTTTAACTTAAAGGGAAACACTGCAGTCATATACTTAGATTTTAACCGAAAGGGACACACTGCAATCGTATATCAGATTTTAACTGAAAGGGACACACTGCAGTCGTATATCAGATTTTAACTGAAAGGGACACACCGCAGTCGTATATCAGATTTTAACTGAAAGGGACACACTGCAGTCGTATATAAGATTTTAACTGAAAGGACACACTGCAGTCGTATATCAGATTTTAACTGAAAGGACACACTAAAGTCGTATAATTAGATTTTAACCGAAAGATACACACTGCAGTCGTAAAGTCAGATTTTAACTTAAAGGGACACACTGAAATCGTATAATTTAGTGATATACTCAGCTTTTAACTTAATCCCTGAAATTGTTAGGTTACCAGTGAACACGAAGGTTCAACAAAATACTTTATCTTATGGGTTTTTAAACTTGCAAATTGTGTTGCTCCGGATTACATGGGCGAGAATTTTATATTTTTTATCACTTGGATTATCTCCCTTCTGTCACCAATGTACGTTTTACTTAGTTGTTGAATTGGTGAAACATTAACACATATAACAAAATGCGATAGCTGAAGAGTGATTCCAAAACTAAAGCTTTTAAAGTGAAATTTTCAAAATAGAAAAAGTTAATTCTTATTAATGGGACTTTCATAGTTTGTTAATTTGGGAAGTCGCCTTCATGGTTTGAACTTATAGTTCATATTAGATATTTAGATATGGCTTTGTAGATTTAAAATCAATCTAAACTTAAGAGTACTTGGATTGGCGAAATATTAACACTTGCATTACCTCCCTTATGTCAACAGTGTAACTTTGTTTAATTCATTGTTGGATTGGTGAAACATGAATACTTGGATTACCTCTCTTCTTTCTCCAATGTAAGTTTTACTTAGTTGTTGGATTGGTGAAACATGAATACTTGGATTACCTCTCTTCTTTCTCCAATGTAAGTTTTACTTAGTTGTTGGATTGGTGAAACATTGTCATCTGGATTACCTCCTTTATATCACCAATGTAAGTTTTACTTAGTTGTTGGATTGGTGAAACATTGTCATTGGATTACATCCTTTCTATCACCAATGTAAGTTTTACTTTAGCTTAGTTGGATTGGCGAAAGCCCAGAGCTTATATGAACCCTGTGCTGAAACATTACCATTTTGATTATCTCCCTTCTACAGACAAAGTAAGTTTGATTTATTTCATTTTTGGATTGTTGAAACATTAATGTATACTTATTTATTTTAGCTCGAATGCAATGAAAGCTTAGAGCTTATATGAACCTTCTGACGAAAACATTTTGATTATCTCTCTGTCGTTTTTATTTTTTTGCTTAGTTAATAGATTGGTGAAACGTTACCATTTGATAACCTCCCTTCTATTAACCAAGTAAGTTTGTTTTACTTTGTTATTGGATTTATGAAATATTAACATTTGGATTATCTCTCTTTCGTTAACAGTGTAAGTTTGTTGAACTGTGTTGTTGGATGACTGTCAGTCTGTCAACAGTGTAAGTTTGTTGAACTTCGTTGAACTTTGTTATTTGATGACTGTCAATCTGTCAACAGTGTAAGTTTGTTGAACTGTTGGATGACTGCCAGTCTGTCAACAGTGTAAGTTTGTTGAACTGTTGGATGACTGTCAGTCTGTCAACAGTGTAAGTTTGTTGAACTTCGTTGTTGGATGACTGTCATTCTGTCAACAGTGTAAGCTGTCAGTCTGCCAACAGTGTAAGTTTGTTGAACTTAGTTGAACTTTGTTGTTGGATGACTGCCAGTCTGTCAACAGTGTAAGTTTGTTGAACTTCGTTCAACTCTGTTGTTGGATGACTGCCAGTCTGTCAACAGTGTAAGTTTGTTGAACTTCGTTGAGCTTTGTTGTTGGATGACTGTCAGTCTGTCAACAGTGTAAGTTTGTTGAACTTCGTTGAGCTTTGTTGTTGGATGACTGTCAGTCTGTCAACAGTGTAAGTTTGTTGAACTGTTGGATGACTGTCAATCTGTTAACAGTGTAAGTTTATTGAACTGTTGGATGACTGCCAGTTTGTCAACAGTGTAAGTTTGTTGATCTTCGTTGAGCTTTGTTGTTGGATGACTGTCAGTCTGTCAACAGTGTAAGTTTGTTGAACTGTTGGATGACTGCCAGTCTGTCAACAGTGTAAGTTTGTTGAACTTCGTTGAGCTTTGTTGTTGGATGACTGTCAGTCTGTCAACAGTGTAAGTTTGTTGAACTGTTGGATGACTGTCAGTCTGTCAACAGTGTAAGTTTGTTGAACTTCGTTCAACTTTGTTGTTGGATGACTGTCAGTCTGTCAGCAGTGTAAGTTTGTTGAACTGTTGGATGACTGTCAATCTGTCGACAGTGTAAATTTGTTGAACTGTTGGATGACTGTCAATCTGTCAACAGTGTAAGTTTGTTAAACTGTTGGATGACTCAGTCTGTCAACAGTGTAAGTTTGTTGAACTGTTGGATGACTGTCAATCTGTCAACAGCGTAAGTTGAACGAACTGTTGGATGACTGCCAGTCTGTCAACAGTGTAAGTTTGTTAAACTGTTGGATGACTGTCAATCTGTCAACAGTGTAAGTTTGTTGAACTGTTGGATGACTGTCAGTCTGTCAACAGTGTAAGTTTGTTGAACTGTTGGACGACTGCCAGTCTGTCAACAGTGCAAGTTTGTTAAACTGTTTGATGACTGTCAATCTGTCAACAGTGTAAGTTTGTTGAACTGTTGGATGACTGTCAATCTGTCAATAGTGTAAGTTTGTTGAACTGTTGGATGACTGTCAGTCTGTCAACAGTGTAAGTTTGTTGAACTGTTGGATGACTGTCAATCTGTCAACAGTGTAAGTTTGTTGAATTGTTGGATGACTGTCAGTCTGTCAACAGTGTAAGTTTGTTGAACTTCGTTGAGCTTTGTTGTTGGATGACTGTCAGTCTGTCAACAGTGTTAGTTTGTCGAACTTCGTTGAGCTTTGTTGTTGGATGACTGCCAGTCTGTCAACAGTGTAAGTTTGTTGAACTTCGTTGAGCTTCGTTGTTGGATGACTGTCAGTCTGTCAACAGTGTAAGTTTGTCGAACTTCGTTGAGCTTTGTTGTTGGATGACTGCCAGTCTGTCAACAGTGTAAGTTTGTTGAACTTTGTTAATGACTGTCAGTCTGTCAACAGTGTAAGTTTGTTGAACTTTGTTGTTGGATGACTGCCAGTCTGTCAACAGAGTTAGTTTGTTGAATTTCGTTGTTGGATGACTGTCAGTCTGTCAACAGTGCAAGTTTGTTGAACTGTTGGATGACTGCCAGTTTGTCAAAAGTGTAAGTTTGTTGAACTTCGTTCAACTTTGTTGTTGGATGACTGTCAGTCTGCCAACAGTGTAAGTTTGTTGAACTTTGTTGTTGGATGACTGTCATTCTGTCAACAGTGGAAGTTTGTTGAACTTTATTGTTGGATGACTGTCAGTCTGCCAACAGTGTAAGTTTGTTGAACTTTGTTGTTGGATGACTGCCAGTCTGTCAACAGTGCAAGTTTGTTGAACTTTGTTGTTGGATGACTGTCATTCTGTCAACAGTGCAAGTTTGTTGAACTTTATTGTTGGATGACTGCCAGTCTGTCAACAGTGCAAGTTTGTTGAACTTTGTTGTTGGATGACTGCCAGTCTGTCAACAGTGCAAGTTTGTTGAACTTTGTTGTTGGATGACTGTCATTCTGTCAACAGTGCAAGTTTGTTGAACTTTGTTGTTGGATGACTGCCAGTCTGTCAACAGTGGAAGTTTGTTAAACTTTGTTGTTGGATGACTGTCAGTCTGTCACGTTGTTGGATGACTATCAGTCTCTACAGTGTAAGTTTGGTTAATTCGTTTTATGAGTGGTGAAATGTTTACACTTGGATTACCTCCCTACTGTCGACAGTGTCAGTTTGTTTTACTTCGTTCTTGGATTGGTGAAATATTAGTAATTGCATTTCTTCCTTGCACAGTCATACATTTATGTGCATGTGACCTAGTATGTTCTTAGATTAATTCGATATCATCCTGATATAAGTTAACAGTACTACTTTTATTTACACAGAAAAAAAGTAATAATAAATGTATGTTATGCCTCAATTCATATTTGGTCTGCGATGGGTCTAGGGAGCACGTATCCTGCCCGTATCATCCTTTGCGTGTGGCCTCCATGCGTCTAAATTCTTTTTTTTAAATCTATTTTGTTTTTCAAATAGTAGTATTGATTTTGTCAACTCATCACCTTGACCTTGACCTACTTAATGGACCTAACGACGAACGAATCGCTTTCGGTACCGTTGTCATCATTAACTCTTCCGTGTCTTCACTGTAACTTTACAGAATATCTATGTGAAGGCATTTTAGATTATACAAGACGATATTTGTGCTACCATAACAAACTATAGCACTCTACAAGCACTACATTGTTTTATATCAATGTCGGTTAAATCCTACTCAAGGGAGATAACAGTGGTGTGAGTCCTAGATGGTCGACTATTATACCATATGAAGTAATAGTTATTTTGTCAGAAAATGGTCGACTTCTATACTATATGGAGTATTGGCTATGTTGTCAGGAAATGGTCGACTATTATATGAAGTAATAGTTATGTTGTCAGAAGATGGTCGACTACAATACTATATGAAGTAATAGTTATATTGTCAGAAGATAGTCGACTACAATACTATATGAAGTAATCATTATATTGTCAGAAGATGGTCGACTAAATTATTATATAAAGTAATGGTTATTTTGTCAGGAGATGGTCGATAACTATAATATATGAAGTAATGGTTATGTTGTCAGGAAATGGTCGACTATTATATGAAGTAATAGTTATGTTGTCAGAAGATGGTCGACTACAATACTATATGAAGTAATAGTTATATTGTCAGAAGATAGTCGACTACAATACTATATGAAGTAATCATTATATTGTCAGAAGATGGTCGACTAAATTATTATATAAAGTAATGGTTATGTTGTCAGGAGATGGTCGATAACTATAATATATGAAGTAATCGTTATATTGTCAGAAGATGATCGACAACAATACTGTATGAAGTAATGGTTATGTTGTCAGGATATGGTCGAGGACAATACTATATGACCATAGTAGTTTCGACTTTCACCATCGTAGTTTCGACTTTCGACTTTCATCATCGTACTTTCGACTTTCATCATCGTAGTTTCGACGTTCACCATCGTACTTTTGAACATAAGCTATAAAGTTAAACCCTCTGCATCAGGATATCATATAACGAAATCGTTTTAAAGGCACTATCCTGCTTATATCGTCTTGGGCAAGTTTCGCAGTTTTTATCACCCCCAAAATTATCCTACGGGATAGTGACCACTTTTTATTCCTCGATTTTTTTTCATTCGTTTTATATATCTATCCCGTATCAAATACTAATGCTATCGACCCGAAGTTTCTTTTATATGTAAGGAGGGTAAAAAAAATTCAGATCAAGTTATTGGGCGGTAACCTTTTGTCTATTTTAGTAACGGTTAAATTGCTCTTGGCCTAACTGAAGTTAAAAGCAATCCCGCCGAAAAAAATAAACAGAAACAAAAACGATTTTAACGTAAACATATGTCACAGGCACGACGGCCATCTACATGTATGAAATGTGTCCGTGTTAATCATAGAAACATCTTCTTTGCCCTAACTAAAATGGTCGTTATGACCGATTTATTTTATAATTAGTGTATATACGATATTTTCGATAATCTATCGTGAACTTACTCATTGGCATTTATTTATTTATCTTCAACCTGAAATGGTTAGGTTACCAGTGAACACGAAGTTCAACAAAATACTTTATCTTATGGGTTTTTTAACTTGCAGAATGTGTTGCTCTGGATTACACGGGCGAGAAATTTATCATACTGGACTATTTCAGACATTTGCCAAGTTATCCGATAATTCCCCCGGCGCATTTCGGTGATATTGGTGATGACTCCAGTTACTTCCCTTAGACCGTAATAAAACATACAGGTATCGTTCCGCTCTGGCACTAAGATCAAGAAGGCGTGACGTGTTATATGCCTTCGGGATTGACAAGGACTTATATAAGTCTTTGGTTTTAATAAGCAAGTTTTGGTGGTTTTGATGTGTAGTATAAAAAAGAAATTAATGAATTTTACTTAAACGCTAAAATCATTTGATTAAATATAATGTGCAAATTTATAACATAGATTAATGACTTTAATTACAAATTTCAATATACTTACTTTGACAATGATTATTTAATTCTCAATCAACAGATAAAGATTGATTACTTTGACTAATGTTGCCTGTTATAATATACTGTCATATAAAAGTTATTTACACAATAATATCAAATATACAATATGATAGATATTGTATTACTCTAATGACTGTTTTACCCAGCCATTATAACTGGGTTCACACACTGTTTACATTGTTAGTAATTTCTTGGCACAGCTTTTAATAAACTGTCTGGCAAACTCTGTGCTGCCGTAAATCGAACCGATCAGTGTTTGAAACGTGATCCTATTTCTACAAATACTAATTTTGACAAACCACCATATTGCTTCTGATAATAATATGGTATATGGTAGTGAGTCTGGTTGATATAGTCTGGCGCTGTGATACTTGTTGATATACAGTGGTATGATTGTGGTTGGTATTTATGTTGGTACAATATACATGTATTTGATATACTATATTGGTGGTATATGGTAGTGAGTCTGGTTGATATAGTGTGGCGCTGTGATACTTGTTAATATACAGTGGTATGATTTTGGTTGGTATTGATGTTGGTACAATATACATGTATTTGATATACTATATTGGTGGTATATGGTAGTGAGTCTGGTTGATATATGGTGGCGCTGTGATACTTGTTAATATACAGTGGTATGATTTTGGTTGGTATTTGATATACTATATTGGTGGTATATGGTAGTGAGTCTGGTTGATATAGTGTGACGCTGTGATACTTTTTAATATACAGTGGTATGATTGTGGTTGGTATTTATGTTGGTATAATATACATGTATTTGATATACTATATTGGTGGTATATGGTAGTGAGTATGGTTGATATAGAGTGGCGCTGTGATACTTGTTAATATACAGTGGTATGATTGTGGTTGGTATTCATTTTGGTATAATATACATGTATTTGATATACTATATTGGTGGTATATGGTAGTGAGTCTGGTTGATATAGAGTGGCGCTGTGATACTTGTTAATATACAGTGGTATGATTGTGGTTGGTATTCATTTTGGTATAATATACATGTACTTGATCCACTATAGTTATGGTATATGGTAGTGAGTCTGGATGATACATTGTGACGCTGTGATACTTGTTAATATACAGTGGTATGATTGTGGTTGGTATTTGATATACTATATTTGTGGTATATGGTAGTGAGTCTGGTTGATATAGTGTGACGCTGTGATACTTGTTAATATACAGTGGTATGATTGTGGTTGGTATTTGATATACTATATTGGTGGTATATGGTAGTGAGTCTGGTTGATATAGTGTGGCGCTGTGATACTTGTTAATATACAGTGGTATGATTTTGGTTGGTATTTGATATACTATATTGGTGGTATATGGTAGTGAGTCTGGTTGATATAGTGTGGCTCTGTGATACTTGTTAATATACAGTGGTATGATTTTGGTTGGTATTTGATATACTATATTGGTGGTATATGGTAGTGAGTCTGGTTGATATAGTGTGGCTCTGTGATACTTGTTAATATACAGTGGTATGATTGTGGTTGGTATTTGATATACTATATTGGTGGTATATGGTAGTGAGTCTGGTTGATATAGTGTGGCTCTGTGATACTTGTTAATATACAGTGGTATGATTGTGGTTGGTATTTGATATACTATATTGGTGGTATATGGTAGTGAGTCTGGTTGATATAGTGTGGCGCTGTGATACTTGTTAATACACAGTGGTATGGTTGTGGTTGGTATTTATGTTGGTATAATATACATGTATTTGGTATGCTATATTGGTGATATATGGTAGTGAGTCTGGATGATACATTGTGACGCTGTGATACTTGTTAATATACAGTGGTATGATTTTGGTTGGTATTTGATACTGCTGCGGCACAGTTTGATATATTGCAGTTTTATAGTTCTGTCATATATATACTTTATCAACCAATAATATCTAACATGCATGCACACGTATTCAAGAATATTAACTCCAATATTTTTATTTTGTAAATAGGCATGATCGGACTTGAAGGGTTATCGTTCATACCCGTGCATGGTTACATTTCACTGTCATTCATATTTACATGGCACGAACTGTTCGCTGACAGAAACACCAAGAATCTGTGTTATTTAAGAGATTTTGAATCACGGAGCTCATTCAGTGTTGGTTAAACATAAGAAATGGTGAAATATATCAAATAATTTAATAATTTTATTCATTAAATGAACAAGAAAGTATATGAAATCCAGAATTTCAGGACTTATGTGACTTATTTAGTTTTACACGAAAGATTACCATTAAGCCAGCTCTAGACTGTGTGACGGGTTTCAACTGACTCATTATATCTCGTAAACAGGCAAGTAAAACTGAGACTGTTATTTTGAATAATAGTTTCTGATCAGTAACTTTCAAAAGGTTCTATGTGTTTCATCAATATTTGGTGTCTGGCTGTATAGTTCAGGTACAATTCAAGTTCCATTTTTGCCAAACGTCGGTCAAATTTTACAGGAGTCGATTGGATTACTTCTCTTCTGTACGTTTGTAGCCTCTTTTTGATCAGAGGAATACCAATCATTTGTTAAGGGTCACTATAATGGTCATTTTATTTGAGATAAACAAATACAATGTAAAGAATGATAGGCTTGTATATCTGTAACTGGAGATTTACTCGTTTTATATTATGATTTCAGGCGTAACGGTTTGATATGTCGACCTAACTTTGATGTACATGCGTGTTGTCATTTAATTGCTTGGAAATCAATAACGAATAAATTTGTGTTATTTGAGAAAATGGGCTAAAGATAGCAGTTGGAAAATCATAAAAACAGTATCCACAACAATTCATAAAAGTTATATAAATACGGGCATGTTGTAGTTATGTTTACTATTTGAGATGGGTACTTTAATCTGTTCTGGATGCTTCTGGTTTTTTATACTCATTGCGATTTGTAGAGTACTCTGAGTAGAGAAGTTTGTCCAGTCTTTATACAGCATCTAACAATGTATTTATGGTTATACAGTTCAGGTTGTAGATTATCATGGTTCATAACTTGTATTGCACATTTCTGTACGGCAGTAATGCGAGTGTATGTTGATACTTTTATTATTGGAAATGATAATAGAAAATTATGTGTACCGCTGTAGGAAGGTCATTACATATTTAATCTTTTGTGAGTTTGTTTTTTTATATTGGGATGCTTTTTGGGTTTGGGTTTTTATTGTGATGATTCGTGAGTTTGTGTTTATATTGTGGTGCTTTTGTTATTTTTGTTGTTTTGTAATTTGTTGGAGTCATTGTTTTGCTTTTGTGTATGTTTTTCGTTAATTGAAATAATTGAAACAAAGGTAAATAATAACATGTGGAATCAATTGAACTACAATTAATTGTTGAAATAATGGTTGAAATAAATTCAATTAAAACACAGGGATTATTGAATGTATGATAATGTTATTCACTTGAAATGGTTTGCGGAATATATATTTGATTCAGGAAGTAACCTAAATTTGTATATATGTATTGAATATATTTATTTTAATTTTTTTTCTTCAAAATCATCTATAATGAACATAAATATGTATACTGAAAGGAATTCCAATATGAAGTTATTTTATGATTTTATTACGAAAATGTTTTGATTTTGTAAAAAGTTCTGTCCGTACATATTCTCTTGAGCCAACACTCTCATTCCAATGTCACTTACGGGGAACGAACTGTATAAAATGTAGCTGTTCATATCCTGTCCTTTTTACTTCAGTTTGATATGTCTCGGCCGAGTAACAGCTTTTCTCAATGTTGACAAACAGAATACTGTCCGTGTGTCTTCTTCTGAACCATCAATTGAATTTCAATGAAACTTGGTTGGAAGGTTCCGTGTGAGGTCTGGTTGTGTGTTTTCCTTTTGTTTTCTGGTTCATGGCTACTCTATATGAAGGAGGCAATAAGTCACGTAATAACCTTCACAGTTATCAGGCTATCACATAATCATTTGTTTTATTAGCTTATATGAAGTTGTTTTATGAACAAGTGGGGCCAAGAAGTCACGTGATAACATTTATTTGGAATCACACTATCATCTGTTTTTGTATTTGTTAAACTGTATGAAATTATATAACTAGATATGTTCAAAGGTAATGAAAACAAAGTAATAAACAGCAGGTTGGTTTCCACGAAAATATGTCTTGTGAATTGGCGTCATTGTCACCAAACGATCGTATTCCTTTTGGTAAAAAATGAGTTTCAAAAGTATATATTTCCTTCTTAGATGCTGAACATGTTTTTTTTTTAAATTAAATGAACTTAAAACAGATAAAAGTATTATTAAACAAAACTTGTTTAAGTCATTACACGGATGTAGCATCCTTTAGAGATGGAGAAGTGCCCGTATATTAGTAACGATAAATCAGTATGTTAAGTTAGTAAGATTAGTCTCTCTTCGACATGAGTATTCCCCCTTATTAGTGCTATATGTCTATATGAGTGACGCCCGGGAATGTTCCGCCTTTTAGGATGGTTTTGGAATGATAACTCAGTATGTTAAGTTAGTAGGATTAGTCTCTCTTTGACATGAGTATTCCCCCTTATAATTCTATATGTCTATATGAGTGCCGCCCGGGATTGTTCCGCCTTTTAGGATGGTTATGGAACGATAACTCAGTATGTTAAGTTAGTAGGATTAGTCTCTCTTTGACATGAGTATTCCCCCTTATAATTCTATATGTCTATATGAGTGCCGCCCGGGATTGTTCCGCCTTTTAGGATGGTTTTGGAACGATAACTCAGTATGTTAAGTTAGTAGGATTAGTCTCTCTTTGACATGAGTATTCCCCCTTATTAGTGCTATATGTCTATATGAGTGCCGCCCGGGATTGTTCCGCCTTTTAGGATGGTTTTGGAACGATAACTCAGTATGTTAAGTTAGTAAGATTAGTCTTTCTTTGACATGAGTATTCCCCCTTATAAGTGCTATATGTATATATGAGTGCCGCCCGGGAATATTCCGCCTTTTAGGATGGTTTTGGAACGATAACTCAGTATGTTAAGTTAGTAGGATTAGTCTCTCTTTGACATGAGTATTCCCCCTTATAAGTGCTATATGTCTATATGAGTGCCGCCCGGGAATATTCCGCCTTTTAGGATGGTTATGGAACGATAACTCAGTATATTAAGTTAGTACGATTAGTCTCTCTTTGACATGAGTATTCCCCCTTATTAGTGCTATATGTCTATATGAGTGCCGCCCGGGAATGTTCCGCCTTTTAGGATGGTTTTGGAACGATAACTCAGTATAATAAGTTAGTAAGATTAGTCTCTCTTTGACATGAGTATTCCCCCTTATTAGTGCTATATGTCTTTATGAGTGCCGCTCGGGAATGCTTCGCGGTTTAGATTGTTCGTTTATTTATAAATGCGTTAAAGCTATGTACTCCATATATGTTTTTATAACATTTTATGATTAAATCTCCCCCTGTGTCATTAGGGTTAGTTCCTTATTAGTTTTTCTTACAGTATATTAATTATGCAATAAAACTATATAGAATTACACGTAGATTGTTTGTTTTAATTTTTTATAATCCGCCAGGTCATGTTTGACTGTTTATTAATGAAGGTAACCTTAGGAATTTGTTTGTGTATTGTTAGTGTTAGTTTGTTGAACTGTTGTATGACTGTCAATCTGTCAACAGTGTAAGTTTGTTGAACTTTGTTAATGACTGTCAGTCTGTCAACAGTGTAAGTTTGTTGAACTTTGTTGTTGGATGACTGCCAGTCTGTCAACAGTGTAAGTTTGTTGAACTTTGTTGTTGGATGACTGTCAGTCTGTCAACAGTGCAAGTTTGTTGAACTGTTGGATGACTGCCAGTCTGTCAACAGTGTAAGTTTGTTGAACTTTGTTCAACTTTGTTGTTGGATGACTGTCAGTCTGTCAACAGTGTAAGTTTGTTGAACTGTTGGATGACTGCCAGTCTGTCAACAGTGCAAGTTTGTTAAAATGTTGGATGACTGTCAATCTGTCAACAGTGTAAGATTGTTGAACTGTTGGATGACTGTCAGTCTGTCAACAGTGTAAGTTTGTTAAACTGTTGGATGACTGTCAATCTGTCAACAGTGTAAGTTTGTTGAACTTTGTTAATGACTGTCAGTCTGTCAACAGTGTAAGTTTGTTGAACTGTTGGATGACTGCCAGTCTGTCAACAGTGCAAGTTTGTTAAAATGTTGGATGACTGTCAATCTGTCAACAGTGTAAGTTTGTTGAACTGTTGGATGACTGTCAGTCTGTCAACAGTGTAAGTTTGTTGAACTGTTGGATGACTGTCAATCTGTCAACAGTGTAAGTTTGTTGAACTTTGTTAATGACTGTCAGTCTGTCAACAGTGTAAGTTTGTTGAACTTTGTTGTTGGATGACTGCCAGTCTGTCAACAGTGTAAGTTTGTTGAACTTTGTTGTTGGATGACTGTCAGTCTGTCAACAGTGCAAGTTTGTTGAACTGTTGGATGACTGCCAGTCTGTCAACAGTGTAAGTTTGTTGAACTTTGTTCAACTTTGTTGTTGGATGACTGTCAGTCTGTCAACAGTGTAAGTTTGTTGAACTGTTGGATGACTGCCAGTCTGTCAACAGTGCAAGTTTGTTGAACTGTTGGATGACTGTCAGTCTGTCAACAGTGTAAGTTTGTTAAACTGTTGGATGACTGTCAATCTGTCAACAGTGTAAGTTTGTTGAACTGTTGGATGACTGTCAGTCTGTCAACAGTGTAAGTTTGTTGAACTTCGTTGAGCTTTGTTGTTGGATGACTGTCAGTTTGTCAACAGTGTTAGTTTGCCAAACTTCGTTGAGCTTTGTTGTTGGATGACTGCCAGTCTGTCAACAGTGTAAGTTTGTTGAACTTCGTTGAGCTTTGTTGTTGGATGACTGTCAGTCTGTCAACAGTGTAAGTTTGTTGAACTTCGTTGAGCTTTGTTGTTGGATGACTGTCAGTCTGTCAACAGTGTTAGTTTGCCAAACTTCGTTGAGCTTTGTTGTTGGATGACTGCCAGTCTGTCAACAGTGTAAGTTTGTTGAACTTCGTTGAGCTTTGTTGTTGGATGACTGTCAGTCTGTCAGCAGTGTTAGTTTGTCGAACTTCGTTGAGCTTTGTTGTTGGATGACTGTCAGTCTGTCAACAGTGTAAGTTTGTTGAACTGTTGGATGACTGTCATTCTGTCAACAGTGTAAGTTTGTTGAACTTTGTTAATGACTGTCAGTCTGTCAACAGTGTATGTAAGTTTGTTGAACTTTGTTGTTTGATGACTGCCAGTCTGTCAACAGTGTAAGTTTGTTGAACTTCGTTGTTGGATGACTGTCAGTCTGTCAACAGTGCAAGTTTGTTGAACTGTTGGATGACTGCCAGTCTGTCAAGAGTGTAAGTTTTTTTAACTTTGTTATTGACTGTCAGTTTGTCAACAGTGTAAGTTTGTTGAACTTTGTTGTTGGATGACTGCCAGTCTGTCAACAGTGTGAGTTTGTTGAACTTGTTGTTGGATGACTGTCAGTCTGTCAACAGTGTGAGTTTGTTGAACTTTGTTGATGACTGTCAGTCTGTCAACAGTGTAAGTTTGTTGAACTTCGTTGTTGGATGACTGCCAGTCTGTCAACAGTGGAAGTTTGTTGAACTTCGTTGTTGGATGACTGTCAGTTTGTCAACAGTGTGGGTTTGTTGAACTTCGTTGATGACTGTCAGTCTGTCAGCAGTGTAAGTTTGTTGAAATTTGTTGTTGGATGACTGTCAGTCTTTCAACAGTGTAAGTTTGTTGAACTTTGTTGTTGGATGACTGCCAGTCTGTCAACAGTGTAAGTTTGTTGAACTTCGTTGTTGGATGACTGTCAGTCTGTCAACAATGTAAGTTTGTTGAACTTTGTTGTGTAAGTTTGTTGAATTTTGTTGTTGTATGACTGTCAGTCTGTCAACTTTGTTGTTGGATGACTGTCAGTCTGTCAACTTTGTTGTTGGATGACTGTCAGTCTGTCAACAGTGTAAGTTTGTTAAAACTCTGTTGTTGGATGACTGCCAGTCTGTCAACAGTGTAAGTTTATTGAACTTCGTTGTTTGATGACTGTCAGTCTGTCAACAGTGTAAGTCTGTTGAACTTTGTTGATGACAGTCAGTCTGTCAACAGTGTAAGTTTGTTAAACTTTGTTGTTGGATGACCGTTAGTCTGTCAACAGTGTAAGTTTGTTGAACTTTGTTGTTGGATGACTGCCAGTCTGTCAGCAGTGTAAGTTTGTTGAACTTCGTTGTTAGATGACTGTCAGTCTGTCAACAATGTAAGTTTGTTGAACTTTGTTGATGACTGTCAGTCTGTCAGCAGTGTAAGTTTGTTGAACTTTGTTGTGTAAGTTTGATTAACTTTGTTGTTGTATGACTGTCAGTCTGTCAATTTTGTTGTTGGATGACTGTCAGTCTGTCAACAGTGTAAGTTTGTTGAACTTCGTTGAACTTTGTTGTTGGATGACTGTCAGTCTGTCAACTTTGTTGTTGGATGACTGTCAGTCTGTCAACAGTGTAAATTTGTTGAACTTCGTTGAGCTTTGTTGTTGGATAACTGTCAGTCTGTCAACAATGTAAGTTTGTTGAACTTTGTTGATGACTGTCAGTCTGTCAACAATGTAAGTTTGTTTAATTTTGTTGTGTAAGTTTGATGAACTTTGTTGTTGTATGACTGACAGTCTGTCAACTTTGTTGTTGGATGACTGTCACTCTGTCAATAGTGTAAGTTTGTTGAACTTCGTTGAAATTTGTTGTTTGATGACTGTCAGTCTGTCAACACTGTAAGTTTGTTGAACTGTTGGATGACTGCCAGTCTGTCAACAGTGTAAGTTTGTTGAACTGTTGGATGACTGTCGGTCTGTCAACAGTGTAAGTTTGTTGAACTGTTGGATGACTGTCAGTCTGTCAACAGTGTAAGTTTGTTGAACTTCGTTGAGCTTTGTTGTTGGATGACTGTCAGTCTGTCAACACTGTAAGTTTGTTGATCTTCGTTGAGCTTTGTTGTTGGATGACTGTCAGTCTGTCAACAGTGTAAGTTTGTTGAACTGTTGGATGACTGCCAGTCTGTCAACAGTGTAAGTTTGTTGAACTTCGCTGTTGGATGACTGCAAGTCTGTCAACAGTGTAAGTTTGTTGAACTTTGTAGATGACTGTCAGTCTGTCAACAGTGTAAGTTTGTTGAACTTTGTTGTTGGATGACTGTCAGTCTGTCAACAGTGTAAATTTGTTGAACTTTGTTGATGACTTTCAGTCTGCCAACAGTGTAAGTTTGTTGAACTTTGTTGTGTAAGTTTGTCAACTGTCAACAGTGTAAATTTGTTGAACTTTGTTGATGACTGTCAGTCTGCCAACAGTGTAAGTTTGTTGAACTTTGTTGTATAAGTTTGTCAACAGTGTAAATTTGTTGAACTTTGTTGATGACTGTCAGTCTGCCAACAGTGTAAGTTTGTTGAACTTTGTTGTTGGATGACTGTCAGTCTGTCAACAGTGTAAATTTGTTGAACTTTGTTGATGACTGTCAGTCTGCCAACAGTGTAAGTTTGTTGAACTTTGTTGTTGGATGACTGTCTGTCTGTCAACAGTGTAAGTTTGTTGAACTTTGTTGATGACTGTCAGTCTGCCAACAGTGTAAGTTTGTTGAACTTTGTTGTGTAAGTTTGTCAACAGTGTAAATTTATTGAACTTTGTTGATGACTGTCAGTCTGCCAACAGTGTAAGTTTGTTGAACTTTGTTGTGTAAGTTTGTCAACAGTGTAACTTTGTTGAACTTTGTTGTTGGGTGACTGCCAGTCTGCCAAAAGTGTAAGTTTGTTGAACTTTGTTGTTGGATGACTGTCAGTCTGCCAACAGTGCAAGTTTGTTGAACTTTGTTGTTGGATGACTGTCAGTCTGTCAACAGTGTAAGTTTGTTGAACTGTGTTGTGTAAGTTTGTCAACAGTGTAAATTTGTTGAACTTTGTTGTTGGATGACTGCCAGTCTGCCAAAAGTGTAAGTTTGTTGAACGTTGTTGTTGGATGACTGTCAGTCTGCCAACAGTGTAAGTTTGTTGAACTTTGTTGTTGGATGACTGTCAGTTATTTACATAGAAAAAAAGTAATAATAAATGCATGTTATGCCTCAATTCATATTTGGTCTGCGATGGGTCTAGGGAGCACGTATCCTGCCCGTATCATCCTTTGCGTGTGGCCTTCATGCGTCTAAATTCTTTTTTTTTTTAAATCTATTTTGTTTTTCAAATAGTACTATTGATTTTGTCAACTCATCACCTTGACCTTGACCTACTTAATGGACCTAACGACGAACGAATCGCTTTCGGTACCGTTGTCATCATTAACTCTTCCGTGTCTTCACTGTAACTTTACAGAATATCTATGTGAAGGCATTTTAGATTATACAAGACGATATTTGTGCTACCACAACAAACTATAGCACTCTTCAAGCACTACATTGTTTTATATCAATGTCGGTTAAATCCTACTCAAGGGAGATAACAGTGGTGTGAGTCCTAGATGGTCGACTATTATACTATATGAAGTAATAGTTATTTTGTCAGGAGATGGTCGACTTCTATACTATATGGAGTATTGGCTATGTTGTCAGGAAATGGTCGACTATTATATGAAGTAATAGTTATGTTGTCAGAAGATGGTCGACTACAATACTATATGAAGTAATAGTTATATTGTCAGAATATGGTCGACTACAATACTATATGAAGTAATCATTATATTGTCAGAAGATGGTCGACTAAATTATTATATAAAGTAATGGTTATGTTGTCAGGAGATGGTCGATAACTATAATATATGAAGTAATCGTTATATTGTCAGAAGATGATCGACAACAATACTATATGAAGTAATGGTTATGTTGTCAGGATATGGTCGAGGACAATACTATATGACCATAGTAGTTTCGACTTTCGACTTTCATCATCGTACTTTCGACTTTCATCATCGTAGTTTCGACGTTCACCATCGTACTTTTGAACATAAGCTATAAAGTTAAACCCTCTGCATCAGGATATCATATAACGAAATCGTTTTAAAGGCACTATCCTGCTTATATCGTCTTGGGCAAGTTTCGCAGTTTTTATCACCCCCAAAATTATCCTACGGGATAGTGACCACTTTTTATTCCTCGATTTTTTTTCATTCGTTTTATATATCTATCCCGTATCAAATACTAATGCTATCGACCCGAAGTTTCTTTTATATGTAAGGAGGGTAAAAAAATTTCATATCAAGTTATTGGGCGGTAACCTTTTGTCTATTTTAGTAACGGTTAAATTGCTCTTGACCTAACTGAAGTTAAAAGCAATCCCGCCGAAAAAAATAAACAGAAACAAAAACGATTTTAACGTAAACATATGTCGCCGGCACGACGGCCATCTACATGTATGAAATGTGTCCGTGTTAATCATAGAAACATCTTCTTTGCCCTTACTAAAATGGTCGTTATGACCGATTTATTTTATAATTAGTGTATATACGATATTTTCGATAATCTATCGTGAACTTACTCATTAGCATTTATTTATTTATCTTCAACCTGA
Organism: Panopea generosa; assembly: GCA_029582155.1. Taxonomy (NCBI): domain Eukaryota; kingdom Metazoa; phylum Mollusca; class Bivalvia; order Adapedonta; family Hiatellidae; genus Panopea; species Panopea generosa. The sequence continues at coordinate 38,396,121 of CM055909.1, read as the reverse complement.
AATGGTTAGGTTACCAGTGAACACGAGGTTCAACAAAATACTTTATCTTATGTTTTTTTTAACTTGCAGAATGTGTTGCTCTGGATTACACGGGCGAGAAATTTATCATACTGGACTATTTCAGACATTTGCCAAGTTATCCGATAATTCCCCCTGCGCATTTCTGTGATATTGGAGATTACTCCAGTTACTTCCCTTAGACCGTAATAAAACATACAGGTATCGTTCCGCTCTGGCACTAAGATCAAGAAGGCGTGACGTGTTATATGCCCTCGGGATTGACAAGGACTTATATAAGTCTTTGGTTTTAATAAGCAAGTTTTGGTGGTTTTGATGTGTAGTATAAAAAAGAAATTAATGAATTTTACTTAAACGCTAAAATCATTTGATTAAATATAATGTGCAAATTTATAACATAGATTAATGACTTTAATTACAAATTTCAATATACTTACTTTGACAATGATTATTTCATTCTCAATCAACAGATAAAGATTGATTACTTTGACTAATGTTGCCTGTTATAATATACTGTCATATAAAAGTTATTTACACAATAATATCAAATATACAATATGATAGATATTGTATTACTCTAATGACTGTTTTACCCAGCCATTATAACTGGGTTCACACACTGTTTACATTGTTAGTAATTTCTTGGCACAGCTTTTAATAAACTGTCTGGCAAACTCTGTGCTGCCGTAAATCGAACCGATCAGTGTTTGAAACGTGATCCTATTTCTACAAATACTAATTTTGACAAACCACCATATTGCTTCTGATAATAATATCATAACCTTATTTCCCATACCAATTTGGTATATATCAATAATTAGTATTTAGAAGAAAAAAACATAATTTACTTCTGTACTCGAATAATACATTAGTTATACTATATATAATTTTTTGTTCCCATATACATATATAATTTTCTGTTCCCATATACATATATGATTTTCTGTTCCCATATACTTATATGATTTTCTGTTCCCATATACATATATGATTTTCTGTTCACATATACTTATATGATTTTCTGTTCCCATATAAATATATGATTTTCTGTTCCCATATACTTATATAATTTTCTGTTCACATATACTTATATGATTTTCTGTTTCCACATACATATATGATTTTCTGTTCTCATATACATATATGATTTTCTGTTCCCATATACTTATATGATTTTCTGTTCCTATATACATATATGCTTTTCTGTTCCCATATACATATATGTTTTTCTGTTCCCATATACATATAAGAATACAGTACGCAATAATTTTAGCGAACCAGGCATTAAACGTGTTTGCTGTTTAACGGTGCTGAACGCAGCCCAGTAGTGCCACGCTAGTTTGGAAAATATGAGTACAATATTAATAAAAATATAAATAAATATTTCTTTGTATTTTCTTTAGATCATAACTAATAATTAAAACATCACACTTTTTGTCATAATTGCACATAGATGATAGAATTGTCTCCTTGTATAATATAGAGGGCACACTTATTTAATTGGAGAATTTAAAGCTATTTTCAGCACTTGACAAGTAATAAATAGCATATCCAGTGGTATTAGTGGAGGAAGACCTTATACGTCTCACGCACCAATTAATTTTGTACTGTCTTACATATAGAGACATGCACTTCTGGAACACTGGATACATTACCAATGGTTCTAAAAGTGCCTTATTCCCATAGATAGTCCTGTTGGTCTAATTATACAGAAAAAAAACGTGGGGTTGACCAGGTTGCTTTTTCACAATTTCGATGGTTTGATGGCCCCCATTCATTTTTGACAATTCTGCCCATTTGTTGCAGTGTATCACTACGCATCTTTAAACTGTTATAGCATCATCAAACAGTTCCCAATGTCACCCAAAGTTTACAGAAATCATGAAAATGTTCCAATGTTCCCATATGCACAAAGAAATATGACATTTTATGCATTTTTAACAAAAAAATTACCCAACCGCTTTACACAGCTCTAATTTCTTAGGCGTAAAAATCTTACTACTGTCATATAAGGAAGGTAATTCTTCAGTGAGATATATAATGAATCTGAGAAGAACCACCGTCCTTCCGCACGTAACTGGCAAACTTTTTCACATAATGTGTTTCGACCGAGCTGGAGTCAAAACATTGGGCGTGAAAGATAACTAATCGTTAGACTGAGTGGCCTTAGGTGAAGTGATCATTAGATGAAGTGGTCGTTTGACGGAGTGGTCGTTAGACGAAATGGTCGATAGACGAAGTGGTCGATAGACGAAGTGGTCGTTAAACGAAGTGGTCGATATATGAAGTAGTTGCTAGACGAAGTTGTCGATAGACGAAGTGGTCGTTAAACGAAGTGGTCGATAGACGAAGTGGTCGATAGACGAAGTGGTCGATATATGAAGTAGTTGCTAGACGAAGTTGTCGATAGACGAAGTGGTCGTTAGACGAAATGGTCGATAGACGGCGTGGCCACTAGACAAAGTGGTCGATATACGAAGTAGTTGCCAGACGAAGTTGTCGATAGACGAAGTGGTCGTTAGACGAAGTGGTCGATAGACGGCGTGGCCGCTTGACAAAGTGGTCGATATACGAAGTAGTTGCCAGACAAAATTGTCGATAGACGAAGTGGTCGTTAGACGAAGTGGTCGATAGACGGCATGGCCGCTAGACGAAGTGGTCGATATACGAAGTAGTTGTCAGACGAAGTTGTCGATAGACGAAGTGGTCGTTAGACGAAGTGGTCGATAGACGGCGTGGCCGCTAGACGAAGCGGTCGATATACGAAGTAGTTGCTAGACGAAGTGGTCGATAGACGAAGTTAGATGAAGTGGTCATTAGAGACCAGCGCCTTGGACAGCTTCATTCAAAGTTGCGCATACATACTGAGATATTTCAATTTGTTTCAGTTTTGCATCATGTAGATATTATTTTTTTCAGAAAAAAAGAAAAAAAAAGAAACAACGCATTCATGCGTCCCTTTAATGGAGACTATTAATATGAACAAAGTCATTAAACTGAAATAATGATATTTACCGACTAGTCAAAACTTATTTCAGCTTTTCAAAGAAAAGTGGGTGTGCTCAAGTACTGGTTAACCTTTGATGACCCCAAAGAAACAGTGGTTAGGTTAACTGATCGTGTGTTAGCCATCGATGGCATAAAATGACGCTTAATATTCAATCAATCAAAGATAAATAGTACTTCACCTAAAATAAAATATTAGTTTACAAGGAATTATATTGAAAATGAAAGTCAACTGATTAATACTGATTTAATTCAAGATTTGAAACATTTTAAAACATTTAAGATTACATACAGCTTACATTTTATGTACAATAAATCAGTTGCCTGTAAATTATGAATGATTAATTTACAAAATAATTAATCCTTCGTGTGCTATTTATCAACATTTAGTCAGCAATTGTAAGTTTCCTGTCTTTCCACATAAATCCTTGGTAATTACGTCATTCTAATAACACGACATGTCTGAACTTCTGGGCCGAATTAAGGACAGTTTTATTATACTTCAAGTGCACTAACGGGCCGACTGTCGGGTCTTCTCTAGATGTCATCATTACATTATAACGAAAGAATGGGACACAATTAATTTACACGTTCTAGAATCGAAGACAGTTGCAGACTTATCTTAAGTATGCATTTGAAATACAACGCTAGACACATTTGACAGACGAGATTCCCATGAATTGTCCCCCAGTGGCGACATGCTTCATGCAATGATCCAAAGTGGTAATGCAAATTTATTGTGTTGTGTCTGTTTGTTAGTTCTATATCAGAAATAACAAGGCACTGGAGTATTGCACACGATATATAAGCTCTCTACCGGTTTACAAATTGTGTTGCCATAGCAACCACTATTTTTATCCGACTGAAAAAGTAATGAAATGTTGTGCATGGCCTCGTCAAACTTCAATCCACATGCTAAGTTTCTCAAAACGTAGCTTCGATACATTTAGTGTTACCAAAAGATTCAGATTGTATCTGTAATTATACCAATGTTGATGTCATAGCAACCACAACTTTTGTCTGACTGAAAAAAAAGCCTGCATTGTCTCCTTATTGCCTTCTATTTACATGCAACGTACCACAAACCTTGCAAGGACACTTTTCGAGTAACCTTTTCGGATGGACGGACGGATGTTACGGTATATACAATGGCATATTCCGTGCATGCAGCATATTTAGTTATTTCAAATTACCAATACAGTACAGGTTATATGTGACAAGTTTTATTAATGATGGAAGACCTCAGAATGAACCTGAGAAAAACCACTGCTCTTCTGCAAGTACTTGGCAAAATGTTTCACAATTTGGCGGGGTGTAGAGGGAGAGGGAGAATGAAGGGGGCGACCTAGGCTTGAATCTAGGACTTCAGTGGTTAGATGCAATTCAGAACAGAACAGAACAGAACAGAATATACCTTTAATTTGACTTACAAACAGTACATCTTTATATAGACATGTAAATAAATAGATAATAAACAGACATCTGCTTGGACCACAATGGGACGAAGATCCACTTCAGGGTTTAAAATTGACCCGTGTTGGTCCAATGTCGCTTTGTAGAATCTATGAATCCTCTATAACATGCTACGCCTATTTTATTATTGTTTTGTCATACGTGTACTTTATTTTGATTAAATAAACCACCATTGTTACAAGTGTGACTGCAAGAATAGGATTACTGCAGCTCCCACAAAAAGATGTCCATTGCTCTGTTGTTGAACACCGTTTTTCAATTAATAACATAGAATATTCAAACAAACATTCAAAACATTGTTGAACTACAACTCCGTTTATTACATGTTTAAATATTCAGTGTAATTGGTTGGAAAATGTGTTTATTTACGAAACTTAACTAGATCAATGGTCATTTTTTTATGTACGATAAGGGAAATAACTCCTCCGATACTGCTTATAGTTGACATTTGTTAAATAGTTTGTTTGGATATTTATGCCCTCGAGGCCTAATAGGCAACTAATTAATGAAACCAATCTTTCCTGGGATCCTGGAATTTTAACCAGTACTCGGATCTCGAGTCCGCTTACTGGGTGGAATTAGTATTGATTGTTTTTTGTGTGTTTGAGACCATCGGGTCGAGCTGGGGATTGAACCCGCAACCTCCAGGCGAATGAGTGGCGTGAAACGAATGGTAATCATCAGTTATCTCACTGACTGTGGCAGGACGCTGATTCGAACTCGCGATTTCCGAATTGATCGACAGACGCGTTACCGACAGAGCTAACCGGGTCAAGCCCTGGTCAACAGTGTGTCCGTTTTTACGTGTTTAGTGCTTCGAAGATGGTGGACGAACAAAACAATAACTTACAGGCTTCTGTTTCACTGGTTATTTTATTTATTATGTAATGCATATCAATGAAATAAAAATGCAGTTTAACTTGGACCTGACAAAAAAATGATCGCCTGGCTGCTTTGCTTAGGTTCATGTTGGTGAAACAGGGACCGGGTATATGTCTTATTGTCAGACCGATACGGACAATTTGTAGTGAATCAAGTTACAACTCTGCAAGTATGAAAGTTCTGTATTCGTCGGTGGTTGATTTTTGTGGTTGATTTTTGGACATAAAAATATGTTTCAAATTGTATGTATATATGGAACGTAAGTCTGGAATATGCATTACTGTTCATTTAGTCCGTTTGTTTGTTCGTACGCCCATTCATTCATTCATTCATTCATTCATTCATTCATTCATTCATTCATTCATTCAACTGTCCATTTATTCAATATGTCATTTGTCACTTGATTCATCCGCCTTCCAACCCGCTTGTTCGTTCATTTCTTCTTTCATATTTTGGAATAGCGCTTGTACACATCACCATTACGACAGAACATGCCTTATTTTAATGACTATTACTACCCGTGAAACGGTTTTAATAGCGCATATACATGCTTTAGTTAAATGATTACTACACGTGTAAGAAATATATACATGTATATGGTCATTTATAACAAAGGCTGTTAATATCACAAAGTCATGCAACTGTTATTGAGGGTGGGGATTATGTGTAAATTGGTCAAGAAAATACTTATCATTCTAACACCGTATAAGCCAGTAATCCCGTAATTACACGTGGAAATCGTTGTGAGTGGTATCGAGATTATTCCCAGGGAATTGACATTTATATGCGTTGTAACGTAAAAGTGCAGATTTTTAAAAGTTTACGATTATGTAGCATAGTTTCATATTATCTTGAAAGGAATCAGCTTTTAAATCTCGTGTGTTTAAAATAATTTGTTTTATTATTATATACTCAACTTCATTTGCACTTGTTTTGCAACACATCACGTGTCTGTCTTACTTACCTGGTAATGCATATCGTAACGACAACCCCACTTTCTTCATGCAAACAATGTTCAATGTTAGCACATGGCCATAAAGGGTTTCTTCAGTTTAAGAAATTGTGTGAACAGTGCAAATCAAATTGTGTTATTCTTTTTATTAAGTGAAATTGTGCTCATATTACATTCATATTTGGATTACATTCATATTTGGATATACATTCATACAATTCAATTGGATTTGGAGGGATTACGTCTCTGTAAGTAATATATTTTCACAGCATCCACGTGTATGTTTTTTACCTAATGCTTAGGCTTATACGACTCGTTATCCAGTCCGTTTCTTAGGTAGAACCAGTTTTTGGCGCGCGCGTGTGTGTGTGTTTGTGTGTGTGTGTGTGTGTTATGCGAAAACATCAGGTCGAGTATGGAATCGAAACCGCGACCTCTTTTGTGAGAGGCCAACGCAATAACCGTAATTATTGTATGTCCATTTATGTATATACTGTATTGAATACCGGCCGACGTTACACACCAATGTGCAATATGTATTTTGATAAATGAGTCTACGATATCCACTGTATAATTTAATGACGATATAAATAGTGACATTTTGCTAAGAAAGGCAAAATAAAGTGATTGATCGTAAGATTTTAAATAAAGAACCTAGAAAGGACCTGTAAATTATATCTAGGTTTATAATCATTAAACGCATGTATAGTATCTAAACGATAAGCGGGATGTTGGTGTAGTTGATAATGTGTTGGCCGCTCACGCCAGAGGTTAATGGTTTGATCTCATACTCGACATGAATGCCGTCTCATTAATGACACTCAGTTCTGGTTCTATCCATGAAATTGTCTCGATAGTGATTCACAAAAGCCCTTAGCTTATTTCGCAATGAGGCTGAAATAAATGAATATAATCCACAAGATAAAAAAATAATATGTTAGTTAATTGCTCTGTGATCCCTATACAGAGTTGGCAGTCGAGCAGACAGAGCCGGTATTCATAAAGCTTCTTATATTATTAAACTGTTTCACTTCAGTTTTTTTTTCTGAATTGCTTTTTGTTAGTTTGGTGTTTATCAAATTTAACTAATAAGATGTATACAATTTATAAACAAACTCTAGTCATATTATCCAGATGATTTATGAATACCAGTCCTGGAATATATACGCTGGCCCAGCTGTAAACAGAACAGTAAGCTTAACACTCTTTTAGATGGGGATTCACAAATTATAAAATTTTGAGATCATTTTAAAGCTATAAATCCATATGTAGAGTTAGTATGTATTTAAAGAGACACACGTCAATGTAAACATCGTTTGTTTTTTCTAATTTCCAGCATCAAATCCATATTTATCTGTAAATGAACGTATAACCATTTGGAGATAAAACTCAATTACTACACACTGAATTATATATGTGTAAAACTGGTGGTGTCACGCCAGCTTTGAAATATCGAAAAACAATTTTAACATTTTTGATGATTTTTATTATGATTGTTTTCCAGTTGGTCTAATAAAAACTAAAATCGAAATATATTTTACGATTTTTTCATCATTGACCACAAAAAGTGTAAAGAGGTTTCCGCTCGGCCATTTATAAATGTTTCCTTATCAAAAATAGAAACGAAATAAAGGGTCTGTTTTATACAGGGGTTTTTAAATGTTCTATTTGCATCACATGGACAGATACATTCTAGAAATATAGTTCAGGAAAAACTTATCAAAATTGTCTTTTGACCTTTTAAATTATTCTAAATATTTTGTAAAAATGTAATTTACTGGTAAAAACGTAACTTGGAAAATTTAACCTACCGGAACGTTTATCTTACTGATCTATTTACAACTGTACCCGGGTATGTTAAGAAGTTGATTACGAAGAGAGTGATTATCACAGGTTACATTTCTGACAACAACTACATCACAATTCCGATTGGTTGATTACGACTTGTACGTTAAAGACTCACCGATGGTTCCAGACATGAAGATATACATCAAAGAAGCGTCACTTATTATATACTTATAATAATTTATGTTCACCGGGAACTTATATAGAGAAGGATATGCAACTCATTCTCGTTTTGTGAAAGTTAATGTATTCACACAACTTCTCGCGAAATCTCGTTTTCGGCTATCTTCTATTTAACTCAGAAATTCAAAGCAAAATGTATTACTTTGCATAATAGCATCTACAGAAAATGAGATATTTACAGCAATTTATATTTACAATTGTTGAAGTAGTTGAAAAATGCCACATACAAATGAGAAAAAATACCCCTTTAGTTTTTACCTTAAACTGATATGTTTTAAATATAAAATAAGTTTGCATGATTGAAAAGCAATAAAATAAGAAAGGTAACTTAAAGCTTACATTTTATGTACTAGAACGCAATTTCCTATTAATTTGAATGAATAATTTGCCAATAAATAATCCTTTAAGTGTTATTTTATAATTTGAATATTTGGTATGGATATGCTAGTTTCCGATCCTTCTCTATGTAAGTCCGTGGCATCTCACCAGTAATAATTATATTTATATTGATCTTTGGCCCCGAAATATTTTATACTCGGTTGCAAAATAAAGTGAACACAGTTTTTTATTCTAAATTTGTTGTATTAAATTTAAATAATTGTGTCATATGTTGTCCGTATTGAGCCAGATTTTATGATTGACCGATAAGTATCCTTGCTTGCATGTAGGTGTAAATACATTATACATGTGCGATAGATAGAAAAGCAAATATTTTTAACTCAATGTGAACACTTTCTTTTCCAACTGTGTATACATAACAGAAGAAAATAAAAGAGACCTTACTATTTTGAGTTGTTGTGTTCTTAGGGTTGTTGCTATTTATATACATATTTATTATCATGATGATTATTATAATAATTGTTATAATCATCGTTATTCTATGTATACAAGTTTTTCAGCAGTCTTGCTAAGTAGTAAGTAACAAAAGATCCAGAGTTTGGAACTTTATTTGTGATTGCGTTAGACAGAGTTACACGTCATTCAGAACAACAATCGGGTCATCACGGAAATAGCCAATCGTAACCATTCGGCTATGTCCAGATGAATCCGCTTCTAATCGCAGCGCTGTTCTTCGCGTATTATCGGAGTTACAAATACTTACTTTTACCGATCACATCAATTGGAATAACGCTCAAGTCAATTTTGTTTCAAGAGCGGAAATGGCCGAGCGTTGTTTCGATTACGATCGCATCATTCGTAACTACTCGGTTATTTCCGGACAATTCGGCTTATAATTGCAGCGCCTTCGTGTTTTAGCGGAGTTACGAATACATTTACCATCACATCTATTAAGCCAATTTTGTTGCTAGAGCGTTATTACGATTACGAGTATTACGATTCTCGTACTCAAATGATTGATGAATTTAGGCTCGTAACGAGCAATCTGAACACTTCATGCACTGTTTTCCACTCTGTCAGTTAATATAAACATAATTCACCCAATAATTCAAAAGCCTTCTATATCAAACGTGTCCAAAGGCGTCTATATTAGAGGTGTCCAAAGGCGTCTATATGAAGTAAAGGGCTATTTGAGCATAAAATAGCTTAGTCATTTCTGTTTAAACATGACCAGAGTCAGTATTAACTCTAGCTGAAATTTTATAACTGCGTCATTAGGAAATGTATGTATAATATTTGTTTTTGAAATGTTCTAAAGACAAACCTTGTGAAAGTTATCATAATAATTGACAGTGACTTTGAGCTTGGGCAGAAGTAATGCCGTAAATGGAAATAGAAGTTTAAACCTGAGTGAATATTCACGTTGAGATGAATACGGGGTATGACGTTTTATACTATTTATGCTGTGACCAAACCAACAATAAAACGGACTGACTGGCTGACTGTCTTACACAGGTTTTTACATGACTTGGACGGCAATTACAAGTTGTAATTGTTCTGAGATAGAATGAGGTTTGATGAGCAAGAGTTCGCGGAAAGGGAACACGAAAAATGAATTTTGTCTTATATTGGAATCCAGTGATATCAATGGTGATCTACTGAAACTAGTTTTTGTATTTTATATTTGTGTTGATGGTTTTGCCAAACTTCAGAGTTTGGACCATTTAAGTGGCAATATTTGTTATATAAAATCATAATGTTTAATACGTATCTATCTGCTGCTCTCTGTACAGATTCTGTTTTGTATTGTATGATTGTTCGTTTGGATATCAGCTAGAGAAGTAAGACTTTCATGGGCATTGTCGGCTGGTACTAACATGGGCATTGTCGGCTGGTACTTACAAGGGCATTGGCGGCTGGTACTTACATGGACGTTGTCGGACGTTGTCGGCTGGTACTTACCTGGGCATTGTCGGCTGGTACTTACACAGGCATTGTCGGCTGGTACTTAAATGGGTATTGTCGGCTGGTACTTGTATGGGCATTGTCGGCTGGTACTTTCAGTTGTATTGTCGGCTGGTACTTAAATGGGTATTGTCGGCTGGTACTTGTATGGTTTATATATAGTAATTGCTGCTTTGTACATTTCGTTTAATATATCCGATTGTGTTGTTTGCCTCGGCTACTACTTTTTATAGTGTGTGTAGAGACATTTAAATTATTAAAGTAATTGCATACAAATAATTAGCATGAAATAATTGACACGAATAAATCCATTCATTTATACGCACACACGTCTGCCGGCTTTCCCGCCAGTCTGCCTGCATGCATGCATACCAGCCTGTTCAATCATTTATCTACAAGAAAAGGAGGGACATTATTTATAATAAATAAATTCATAACGAGGAAGTATTAGTATATAAGAGTATTTGAAGATATTGTAAATATGCTTAGTTTATATGCTAGTGTAAAACTACTCAGTTTATATGATATTGTAAAGATACTCATTTTATATGATAATGTAAATATACTCATTTCATATAATATTGTAAAGAAACTCCTTTTGTATGATAGTGTTAAGAAACTCATTTTATATGATAATGTAAAGAAACTTATTTTATATGATAGTGTAAATATGCTTCTTTTATATGACAGTATTAAGAAACTAATTTAATATGATAATGTAAATATACTCATTTTATATGATAATGTAAAGAAACTCATTTTATATGATAATGTAAATATACTCATTTTACATAATATTGTAAATATACTCATTTTATATGATAATGTAAATGTACTCCTTTTGTATGATAGTGTTAAGAAACTCATTTTATATGATAGTGTAAAATACTCATTATATACGATATTGTAAAGAAACTCATTTTACATGATACTGTAAATAAACTCATTTTATATGATAATGTAAATATACTCATTTTATATGATAATGTAAATGTACTCCTTTTGTATGATAGTGTTAAGAAACTCATTTTATATGATAGTGTAAATATACTCATTATATATGATATTGTTAAGAAACTCATTTTACATGATACTGAAAATAAACTCATCTTATATGATAATGTAAATATACTTATTTTATATGATAATGTAAAGAAAATTAATTCATATGATAGTGTAATATGGCGTAAATTATAAAAAATCTATACACATTTTCTATGAAGTCCTAGCTTTCGTTTTAGCTAAGTTTCATTTAATAAAGAAAGAATATTGAACATGGTGGAAGAGAAAATGGAAGTTGTTCTTAAAAATCTCAGCATGGAAAGACACATCATTTCCTTTCTCCGGGAAAAAAATAACTCTTCCTGTTGTGCGTGTCCACATCTCTTCCTGTGGTGCGTGACCATATGTCTTCCTGCGGTGCAAGTTCATATCTCTTTCTGTGGTGCGTGTCCATATCTCTTTCTGTGGTGCGTGTCCATATCTTTTCATGCGTTGCGTATTGATGTCTCATCTTGCGGTGCGTGTCCATGTCTCTTTCTGTGGTGCGTGTCCATGTCACTTCCTGCGGTACGTGTCCATGTCTCTTTCTGCGGTGCGTGTCCATGTCTCTTCCTGCGGTGTCACTTCCTGCGGTGCGTGTCCATCTCTTTCTGTGGTGCGTGTCCATGTCTCTTCCTGCGGTGCGTGCCCATGTCTCTTCCTGCGGTGTTAGCCCATGTCTCTTTCTGTGGTGCGTGCCCATGTCTCTTCCTGGGGTGCGTGTCCATATCTCTCCCTGCGTTGCGTGTACATATCTCTTCCTGTGGTGCGTGTCCATATCTCTTCTAGCGGCGCGTATCCATATCACTTCCTGTGCTGCTATTTTTTCCCGTAGAAAGGAAATGATGTGTCTATCCACGCTGAGATTTTAAAGAACAACTTCCTGTTATCTTCCGCCATGTTCAAGGCATAGTGCCACCATTGCAAAAAGGAAGTGCTTCCGTGGGGTAGTCGCATAATGGCGGTTGTAAATAATCCTCAATTCTTCTTCTTTAAAAATGCATTTTCCTATTTTTAATGCTCATTTTTTTATTTGAATGGCATTATTGATGTATTTTGAACATTTTGATAGCATTGTCATGTTTGAATTGTGAATTTAGAAAAAAAAAATGATGCTTGGAAATTGGGGTATGAATTCATGATTTCGGAAGTCTACTTTCACTTTGTCACCAGTGTACACACTGAGCAGAAAAAAAATCTCTTATATGACACATGACCCCTACTTTTCTCATCATATTTTGATAGTGCAGAGGTTGACAAACAGTAAAATGTAGGTTTCACTTCTTTCATTTGGGACCCTCTATGAATGACAAGCCTTCAAACTTTTATTATTTACTATTGAATAAAGAACAAAAATCAATGGTGGGGTTACACCTATAAGAGAGACTTGAGGGAAATGGGGGTGATTTTCCAAAATGTTAATTGTAGGTAAAATAACGTCTTTTTTACACTCTCATAGTATTAAATGACAAATTGGAGACATTTGCTTCATAAAAAAAAACACATTTTGGCAAGTGTATGCCTCAAATAAAGCATATATGTGCATATTTACATTGAAATTTCATGAAAAATTTCAAAATTTTGAAGATTTTTTATTTTGGATGATTTAAATGTGCAATTTTTAGCATGTACATTGTATTGAATAATGTATTTTGGTAAGATAATGTCTTCAGTGTATCATGAGACTGTTTTGGTGTAAAAATTTTAATGGAATTAGGTAAAAAAAAAATTTTTTTGGTAAAATTAGTCAAACACATCAAAATTGCATGTCGGTCAACATCTCGCGCCTGTATATAATGATCATGTAAAAAGTGGTATTTCGACAAAAGTTTCAGTATTTAATGCCTGCGACTTGGCAGTATTACTTCAAATTGGTAGTACTTAGCAAAAATGAGGTAATTATGAAATTAAAAAAAAAAAGAGTTTCCTTATAGGCATAGTGCCACCATTGCAAAAAGGAAGTGCTTCCGTGGGGTAGTCGCATAATAGCGGTTGTAAATAATCCTCAATTCTTCTTCTTTAAAAATGCATTTTCCTATTTTTAATGCTCATTTTTTTATTTGAATGGCATTATTGATGTATTTTGAACATTTTGATAGCATTGTCATGTTTGAATTGTGAATTTAGAAAAAAAAAATGATGCTTGGAAATTGGGGTATGAATTCATGATTTCGGAAGTCTACTTTCACTTTGTCACCAGTGTACACACTGAGCAGAAAAAAAATCTCTTATATGACACATGACCCCTACTTTTCTCATCATATTTTGATAGTGCAGAGGTTGACAAACAGTAAAATGTAGGTTTCACTTCTTTCATTTGGGACCCTCTATGAATGACAAGCCTTCAAACTTTTATTATTTACTATTGATTAAAGAACAAAAATCAATGGTGGGGTTACACCTATAAGAGAGACTTGAGGGAAATGGGGGTGATTTTCCAAAATGTTAATTGTAGGTAAAATAACGTCTTTTTTACACTCTCATAGTATTAAATGACAAATTGGAGACATTTGCTTCATAAAAAAAACACATTTTGGCAAGTGTATGCCTCAAATAAAGCATATATGTGCATATTTACATTGAAATTTCATGAAAAATCACAAAATTTTGAAGATTTTTTATTTTGGATGATTTATATGTGCAATTTTTAGCATGTACATTGTATTGAATAATGTATTTTGGTAAGATAATGTCTTCAGTGTATCATGAGACTGTTTTGGTGTAAAAATTTTAATGGAATTAGGTAAAAAAAAAATTTTTTTTGGTAAAATTAGTCAAACACATCAAAATTGCATGTCGGTCAACATCTCGCGCCTGTATATAATGATCATGTAAAAAGTGGTATTTCGACAAAAGTTTCAGTATTTAATGCCTGCGACTTGGCAGTATTACTTCAAATTGGTAGTACTTAGCAAAAATGAGGTAATTATGAAATTAAAAAAAAAGAGTTTCCTTATAGGCATAGTGCCACCATTGCAAAAAGGAAGTGCTTCCGTGGGGTAGTCGCATAATAGCGGTTGTAAATAATCCTCAATTCTTCTTCTTTAAAAATGCATTTTCCTATTTTTAATGCTCATTTTTTTATTTGAATGACATTATTGATGTATTTTGAACATTTTGATAGCATTGTCATGTTTGAATTGTGAATTTAGAAAAAAAAATGATGCTTGGAAATTGGGGTATGAATTCATGATTTCGGAAGTCTACTTTCACTTTGTCACCAGTGTACACACTGAGCAGAAAAAAAATCTCTTATATGACACATGACCCCTACTTTTCTCATCATATTTTGATAGTGCAGAAGTTGACAAACAGTAAAATGTAGGTTTCACTTCTTTCATTTGGGACCCTCTATGAATGACAAGCCTTCAAACTTTTATTATTTACTATAGAATAAAGAACAAAAATCAATGGTGGGGTTACACCTCAATAGTCTTTCTCTCAAAGAAACTGGTTGTTTAAAGCGGTGTCAATATAGAAATCACCCAGGCAAACTTATCTCGTCATCATAAGGAAGTTTCGACATAATATAATTAAGAATGCACATAATATAATAAACTTTCGACAAGATACAATAAAGTTTCGATATAATGTAAAAAAGTTTTTACATTATATAATAATGTTTCGACAAAATATAGTAAAGTGTCTACATAATGTAATAAAGTTTCTACATAATATAATAAAGTTTCTACATAATGTAAAAAAGTATCTACAAAATGTAATGAAGTATCTACAGAATATAATAAAGTTTCTACATAATGTAATGAAGTATCTACATAATGTAATGAAGTATCTACAGAATATAATAAAATATCTACATAATGTAATGAAGAACTTAAAGTATCCACATAATGTAATAAACAGTCTACATAATGTAATACAGTATCTACATAATATAATGACGTATCTACATAATGTAATGAAGTATCCACAGAATATAATAAAGTATACAAAATGTAATAATGTATCTACATAATGTAATGAAGTATCTACACAATATAATGACATATCTACATAATGTAATAAACAGTCTACATAATATAATAAAATATCTACAAAATGTAATGAAGTATCGACATAATGTAAAAAAATATCGACATAATAACATATCTGCATAATATAATGATGAATCCACATGATATAATAAAGAATGCATAAAGAACACATATAAAATGGAGCACATAAGACAGCTATGGCGTTTCATATTTATCATTATAAATAATGCACCAATATCATCTTTATCTTTATTTTTGTCTTTTATCTTTATCTTTATATTTACCTTTATATTTTTTCTTTGTCTTTGCATTATCTTTTAATGCCCCCCCAAAAATTTTTTGGGTGGCATATAGTAATTGCAGCGTCCGTCCGTCTCTCCGTCCGTCCGTCCATCCGTCCTTCCGTCAGGTATTTCGTTTCAGGCCTGTAACTTTGTCATGCATAGATGGATTTTGTTGATACTTGCAACAAATGATCAACAGAACATGACGACGTGTCGCGAGTAAGACCCACACCCGTACCTCAAAGGTCAAGGTCACAATTTGAGTTTGTTTGACAACACTTTGAGTTTATGTGAGATTTCGTTTCTGACCTGTAACTTTGTCATGCATAGACGAATTTTAATGATACTTGCTACAAATGATCAACATAACATCATGACATGTTGGGGGCATGTGAAACTTAACAGTGACATTTCTTGTTATTTATCTTTATCTTTACCTTTTTATATTTATTTCGTATTTTATCTTTATATTTTATTTATATCTTTATATTTTATCTTTATTTGCTTTTTATCTTTATCTTTGTCTTTTATCTTTATCGTTGTCTTTTATATAATCTTTATTATCTTTATATTTGTCTTTTAATTTTATCTCTATATTCATCTGTATCTTATATTTATATTTTATCTTTATCTCTATTATTTTTATCTTTTATCTTTATCGGTATATTTATCTTTATAATCTTTTTTTTTCTTTTTTTATGTTTATTTTTGTCTGTTATATTATCTTTGTATTTTATTTTTTCTTTCATTATCTCTATCTTTGTATTTTTCTTTATATTTATCTTTATTTATTCTTTCTTCATATTTGTATTATGACATTATCTTTATCTTTTATACTTGTCTTTTATCTTTTTCGTTGTCTTTATCTTTATTATCTTTATCTTTTTTTCCTCTCTTTATTTAATTTTATTTATCTTTATTATATTTATCATCTTTATCTTTATCTTTATCACCTAGTGATTCATTTGTGCTCGTACTTGTAGTGCTTCGACAACTACGCCTCCTGTTGAATACATACATTCTTTCTTAAAAATAGTTTTATAGCTTTTGTATAATTGATCAAATGTCAAGCCATTTTCACAGCTATAATCAGGAATAGCATCCGCTAAGCTTTTTATGTTCTACATCAGGAATTTTGCTTCTAGGTCGGTAAATTGAGCTTTTCTTTAATACAATTTCAGTCCACCGAATGGGGTTGTTAACACATGGCAGGTCATATATGGTATATCCAGTTTTGTTGGCTTTATATTTTAATAGAGTAAACATTCTTAGTAACTCTAATAAATCGGGTAGCTCTCATCAAAATTGATATGCATAAACACAAAAATGTATTCTTCTTAGTTTATTTTTGTGTTTATTAAAAAAAATATATGTTAAATTAATGTTGTACTTTGTAAATGTGTTGAGGGCCACATGGAACATTGAATTTATCCAAAGAGTTTTCTCGTTAATAAAAGTCTTTGTTATTATTATTGTTACTATTATTATTATTATTATTATTAATATTATTTTTTTTTTTAATGGTGGTGACAGAATACATCAGAATGCATTTGAATAGAACCACTGTACAAACGCAAGTAACTGGCAAACTTTCTTACTTATGCTTTCTGACCAAGCGTGGCGCAAACCAGCAACCTCAGCCACGAGAAGAAGTTGTCATTAAAAGACAAGTCCTTAGATCACTCGGCCACGGAGGAACAAACCAGTTTCAGACTAATTTCTTTGACAAATATTTAGTGTTGTGTTTTGAATATACTGATTCATGTACAGGGAGATGTGCCCCTTTACAACATTCAGTGCCAGGGAGTTGTGTTATTCATAAACAGGGAGTTGTGTCCCTTTACATCATGCAATAACAGGCAGTTGTGCCACTTTGTAACATGCGTGAACAGGGAGCTGTGCCACTTTACAACATGTATTAATAGCGAGTTGTGGCACTTTACAACATGCGTTAACAGGGAGTTGTGCACCTTTACAACATGTATTAACAGCGAGTTGTGGCACTTTACAACATGCATTAACAGGGAGTTGTGCCCCTTTACAACATGTATTAACAGCGAGTTGTGCCACTTTATAACATGCATTAACAGGGAATGTGCCACTTTATAACATGCATAAACAGTGAGTTGTGCCCCTTTACAACATGCATTAACAGGAAGTAGTGCCCCTTTACAACGTGCATTCAGTGGGAGTTGTGCCACTTTACAACATGCATTAACAGGGAGTTGTGCGATCCGAAAAGATTCTGGAAATTAATTAAAATACAAAACTTGAATTATACGGTAATAACGGGAGCTGGGCGGATACATGTAGAAAATTGGTTAACGTACTTTAAAAGTATTTTATTTAAAGAAGGTCAGCCGTCTGCTTCAGATATAAACTTGCATGATTTTCAAAATAATGATGATATGGATATTTTATTGAAAGCACTGATTTCAAACGAGGAAATAAATCGAAGCATAGCATAACTTAAAACAGGGAAAACTTTCGGAAATGATGGGATAGGAACACAATTTTACAAACACACTTGCGATTTCATAGTGCCCATACTGCACATATTATTCAATAAAATATTAGACTCTGGTGAATTTCCAGCCATATGGTGCGATAGCATTATAGTTCCTATTTTCAAATCGGGTTCGAGGGACGATCCGTCAAATTACAGGGGGATATCTTTGATTAATATAATGTATAAGATCTTCTCAAGCATAATTAATGACATAATTACTAAATGGTCTGAGCAGTTTGAAATTATCGATGAAGCCCAGGCGGGGTTTAGGGCGGGTTATTCGGTTATAGATAACATGTTCAATTTGCAAAGTATGGTCCAGAAATATATTTTGAAACCAGGTGGTAGGTTTTATGTACTATACGTAGAATTTGATTCTCTAGTTCACTTTAAACTATTTTCAAGCCCTCTGAATAAAAGCATGAACGGTAAGATTATGCATGTGTTAATATCTGTGTATTCGAACATCCAGCCATATGTTAGGGTTGGAGACAAGTTTACTAAGCCATTTAAATGCAATATTGGAGCGAGACAAGGTGATTTAAATTCGCCGATAATTTTTAGTCTTTACATAAATGACCTTTGTACCCACCTCAGAGAGAAATGTCATAATGGAATATGTATTACTAATGATAAACCAGATATTCTTTGCTTACTTTTTTGCTGACGGCGTAGCTAACTGTGCGGGCACAGCAAGGAACTTACAAATACAGCTCAACGCAATTTCTGAATTTTGTGATAACACGGGCATGCAGGTTAACATCAAGAAAACTGAAATAATAGTATTTAGAAATGGCGGTCCACTGCGAAATTATGAAAAGTGGTTCTTTAATGGTAATTATGTAAACACGACATCTGTATATAAATATACGGGATTAATTTTTACACCTAACCTCTCGTGGACACCTGCTAAATGTAAATTGGCTGCACAGGCTAGGAAGACAATATTTTCAATTAAAGAATATCAGAGGACATTTGGAAGTTTTATGCATAAAGATATATTTAAATTATTTGATTCGATGGTAGTGCCAATACTCACATTTGGTTCGGACATCTGGGAATATGAATACGCCGACAAGATAGAACAAATACAAGTGCAATTTTGTAAATATTTTCTAGGTATTAATTCTACTGTAAATAACTATGTAGCTCTTGGAGAGTGCGGGAGACTTCCACTATGCGTAATATATTATACTAAGTGCATAAAATACTGGTGTAAATTGCTTCAAATGTCCAACAATCGCTTTCCTAAGAACTGTTACAAAATGTTGAAATCTCTAGACGATTTTGGTAGAAAAACTTGGGCCACAAACGTTAAAACATTATTGTATAGGTATGGGTTTGGGTATGTGTGGCTAGCACAAGATGTTGGTGACATTAACCTATTAGTTTTAACATTTAAACGAAGGATCTCAGACTGTATGACTCAAACTTGGCATGATGATATAATCAACTCACCCAGGTGTGATACATATAAACATATTACATCCTTATTAAATCCTGAAAGATATTTAAACATTGACTTTTCGTTCAATCTCAAACGATCATTTACGTTTTAGATGCTCCTCTCACAGACTAAATATTGAAATTGTTCGACATTTTAACATTGAAAGAGAAAAAATAATATGTTTATTTTGTTTCTTAAATTCCAATATAATGGTGATAAAAAAGCAAATACCATGTATTTTTTAATTGTTCTAAGTATACTCATGTTAGAGAAACACATCTGTATAATTGGTATATAGGATATTCAGAACATACAGATTTTTATCGATTGCATCAAAGCGAGAATCCAGAGACTATTAGGAAAATTGCTCTTTTTATAATAAAACTGTTTGAAATATAGATAAAACATAGTTCCACATTATATACTGTATCTGTTTTCAGACACTTCAAATGTATATTTAATATATTGTAACACAACTTTGTAAAACATCAATGATCAACATTTATTATTGTATTTTGGGCCGGAGGCCTTTATTTACTTAATAAAACATCTTGTATCTTGTGCCACTTTGCAACATGCGTGAACAGGGAGCTGTGCCACTTTATAACATGTATTAACAGGGAGATGTGTCCCTTTACAACATATATTAACAAAGAACTGTACCACTTTACAACATGCATTCACAGGGAGTTGTGCTCCTTTACAACGTACATTGTCAGGGAGCTCTGCCACTTTACAACATGCATTCACAGGGAGTTGTGCTCCTTTACAACGTACATTAACGGGGAGCTCTGCCACTTTACAACATGTATTCACAGGGAGTTGTGCTCCTTTACAACGTACATAACAGGGAGCCGAGCCCCTTTACATCATTCATTAACATGGAGTTGTGCTCCTTTACAACATTCATTAACATGGAGTTGTGCTCCTTTTACAACGTACATTAACAAGGAGTTGTGCTCCTATACAACATTCATTAACAGGGAACTGTGCCACTTTACAACATGCATTAACAAGGAGTTGTGCTCCTTTACAACACACATTAACAGGGAACTGTGCCACTTTACAACATACATTAACAGGGAGTTGTTCTCCTTTACAACACACATTAACAGGGAGTTGTGCCACTTTACAACATGCATTATAAGGAGTTGTGCTCCTTTACAACATGCATTAACAGGGAGTTGTGCTCCTTTACAACATATATTAACAAGGAGCTGTGCCACTTTACAACATACATAAACATTGAGCTGTGCCACTTTACAACATGCATTAACAAGAAATTTTGCCCCTTTACAACATACACTAACAGGGAGCTTTGCCAATTTACAACATGCAATAACAGGGGGTTGTGCGTCTTTACAACATACAATAACAGGAAGTTGTGCTCCTTTACAACATATATTAACAGAAAGCTGTGCCATTTTCCAACATGCATAAACATGGAGTTGTGCCATTTTACATAATGCATTAACAGGGAGTTGTGCTCCTTAACCAACATGCGTAAACAGGGAGCTGTGTCACTTTACAATATGACACTTATGACACTGCCACCATCTACCCTACCATCACCACTGACTGTACCATCACTACCTATCACACTTTGACCATCTACCCTACCATTACCACTAACTGTACCATCACTACCTATCACACTGCCACCACCTACCCTACCATTACCACTAACTGTACCATCACTACCTATCACACTGCCACCACCTACCCTACCATTACCATTGACTGTTCCATCACTAACTTTCACACTGCCACCACCTACCCTACTGTTACCACTGATTGTACCATCAGTACCTATCACACTGTCACCACCTACCCTACCATTTCCACTGACTGTACCATCACTACCTATCACACTGCCACCATCTACCCTACCATTACCACTGACTTTACCATCACTACCTATCACACTGCAACCACCTTCCCTACCATCACCACTGACTGTACCATCACTACCTATCACACTGCCACCATCTACCCTACCATCACCATTGACTCTACCATCACTACCTATCACACTTTGACCATCTACCCTACCATTACCACTGACTGTACCATCACTACCTATCACACTGCCACCACCTACCCTTCCATTACCACTGACTGTACCATCACTACCTAACACACTGCCACCACTTTCCCTACCATCACCACTAACTGTACCATCATTACCTATCACACTTTGACCATCTACCCTACCATTACCACTAACTGTACCATCACTACCTATCACACTGCTACCATCTACCCTACCATTATCACTGACTGTACCATCACTAACTATCACACTTCCACCATCTACTCTACCGTCACCACTGACTGTACCATCACTACCTATCACACTGCCACCATCTACCGTACCATTATCACTGACTGTACCATCATTACATATCACACTGCCACCACGTACCCTACCATTACCACTGACTGTACCATCGCTACCTATCACAATGCCACCATCTACCCTACCATTACCACTGACTGTACCATCACTACCTATCACACTTTGACCATCTACCCTACCATTACCACTGACTGTACCATCACTACCTATCACATTGCCACCACCTACCATACCATTACCACTGACTGTACCATCACTACCTATCACACTGCCACCACCTACCATATAATCACCACTGACTGTACCATCACTACCTATCACACTGCCACCATCTACCCTACCATTACCACTGACTGTACCATCACTATCTATCACACTGCCACCATCTACCCTACCATTACCACTGACTGTACCATCACTACATATCACACTGTCAATCACACTGCCACCATCTACCCTACCATTACCACTGACTGTAACATCACAACATATCACACTGTCAATCACACTGCCACCATCTACCCTACCATCACCACTGACTGTACCATCACTACCTATCACACTGCCACCATCTACCCTACCATAACCACTGACTGTACCATCACTACCTATCACACTGCCACCATCTACCCTACCATCACCACTGACTGTACCATCACTACCTATCACACTGCCACCATCTACCCTACCATTACCACTGACTGTACCATCATTACCTATCACACTGCCACCATCTACCCTACTATTACCACTGACTGTACCACCACTACCTATCACACTGCCACCACCTACCCTAACATTACCACTGACTGTACCATCACTACCTATCACACTGCCACCATCTACCCTACCATTACCACTGACTGTACCATCACTACCTATAACACTGCCACCATCTACCCTACCATTACCCTACCATTACCACTGACTGTACCATCACTACCTATCACACTGCCACTATCTACCCTACCATCACCACTGACTGTACCATCACTACCTATCACACTGCCACCATCTACCCTACCATTACCACTGACTGTACCATCACTACATATCACACTGCCACCATCTACCCTACCATTACCACTGACTGTACCATCATTACCTATCACACTGCCACCATCTACCCTAACATTACCACTAACTGTACCATCACTACCTATCACACTGCCACCATCTACCCTACCATTACCACTGACTGTACCATCACTACCTATCACACTGCCACCATCTACCCTACCATTACCCTAACATTACCACTGACTGTACCATCACTACCTATCACACTGCCACCACCAACCTTCCCATTACCACTGACTGTACCATCACTACCTATCACACTGCCACCATCTACCCTACCATTACCACTAACTGTACCATCACTACCTAGAACACTGCCACCATCTACCCTACCATTACCACTGACTGTACCACCACTACCTATGACACTGCCACCACCTAGCCTACCATTACCACTGACTGTACCATCACTACATATCACACTGTCACCATCTACCCTACAATTACCACTAACTGTACCATCACTACATATCACACTGCCACCACCTATCCTTCCATTACCATTGACTGTACCATCACTACCTATCACACTGCCACCACCTACCCTAACATTTCCACTGACTGTACCATCACTACTTATCACACTGCCACCACCTACCCTACCATTACCACTGACTGTACCATCACTACCTATCACACTGCCACCATCTACCCTACCATTACCACTGACTGTACCATCACTACATATCACACTGCCAGTCACACTGCCACCATCTACCCTACCATTACCACTGACTGTACCATCACTACCTATCACACTGCCACTATCTACCCTACCATCACCACTGACTGTACCATCACTACCTATCACACTTTGACCATCTACCCTACCATTACCACTGACTGTACCATCACTACCTATCACACTGCCACCACCTACCCTTCCATTACCACTGACTGTACCATCACTACCTAACACACTGCCACCACTTTCCCTACCATCACCACTAACTGTACCATCATTACCTATCACACTTTGACCATCTACCCTACCATTACCACTAACTGTACCATCACTACCTATCACACTGCTACCATCTACCCTACCATTATCACTGACTGTACCATCACTACCTATCACACTTCCACCATCTACTCTACCGTAACCACTGACTGTACCATCACTACCTATCACACTGCCACCATCTACCCTACCATTATCACTGACTGTACCATCATTACATATCACATTGCCACCACGTACCCTACCATTACCACTGACTGTACCATCACTACCTATCACAATGCCACCATCTACCCTACCATTACCACTGACTGTACCATCACTACCTATCACATTGCCACCACCTACCATACCATTACCACTGACTGCACCATCACTACCTATCACACTGCCACCACCTACCATATAATCACCACTGACTGTACCATCACTACCTATCACACTGCCACCATCTACCCTACCATTACCACTGACTGTACCATCACTATCTATCACACTGCCACCATCTACCCTACCATTACCACTGACTGTACCATCACTACATATCACACTGTCAATCACACTGCCACCATCTACCCTACCATTACCACTGACTGTAATATCACTACATATCACACTGTCAATCACACTGCCACCATCTACCCTACCATCACCACTGACTGTACCATCACTACCTATCACACTGCCACCATCTACCCTACCATAACCACTGACTGTACCATCGCTACCTATCACACTGCCACCATCTACCCTACCATCACCACTGACTGTACCATCACTACCTATCACACTGCCACCATCTACCCTACCATTACCACTGACTGTACCATCATTACCTATCACACTGCCACCATCTACCCTACTATTACCACTGACTGCACCACCACTACCTATCACACTGCCACCACCTACCCCTAACATTACCACTGACTGTACCATCACTACCTATCACACTGCCACCATCTACCCTACCATTACCACTGACTGTACCATCACTACCTATAACACTGCCACCATCTACCCTACCATTACCCTAACATTACCACTAACTGTACCATCACTACCTATCACACTGCCACTATCTACCCTACCATCACCACTGACTGTACCATCACTACCTATCACACTGCCACCATCTACCCTACCATTACCACTGAGTGTACCATCACTACATATCACACTGCCACCATCTACCCTACCATTACCACTGACTGTACCATCATTACCTATCACACTGCCACCATCTACCCTACCATTACCACTGACTGTACCACCACTACCTATCACACTGCCACCATCTACCCTAACATTACCACTGACTGTACCATCACTACCTATCACAATGCCACCATCTACCCTACCATTACCACTGACTGTACCATCACTACCTATCACACTGCCACCATCTACCCTACCATTACCCTAACATTACCACTGACTGTACCATCACTACCTATCACACTGCCACCACCAACCCTCCCATTACCACTGACTGTACCATCACTACCTATCGCACTGCCACCATCTACCCTACCATTACCACTAACTGTACCATCACTACCTAGAACACTGCCACCATCTACCCTACCATTACCACTGACTGTACCACCACTACCTATGTCACTGCCACCACCTACCCTACCATTACCACTGACTGTACCATCACTACATATCACACTGTCACCATCTACCCTACAATTACCACTAACTGTACCATCACTACATATCACACTGCCACCACCTATCCTTCCATTACCATTGACTGTACCATCACTACCTATCACACTGCCACCACCTACCCTAACATTTCCACTGACTGTACCATCACTACTTATCACACTGCCACCACCTACCCTACCATTACCACTGACTGTACCATCACTACCTATCACACTGCCACCATCTACCCTACCATTACCACTGACTGTACCATCACTACATATCACACTGCCAGTCACACTGCCAACATCTACCCTACCATTACCACTGACTGTACCATCACTACCTATCACACTGCCACTATCTACCCTACCATCACCACTGACTGTACCATCACTACCTATCACACTGCCACCATCTACCCTACCATTACCACTGACTGTACCATCACTACATATCACACTGCCACCATCTACCCTACCATTACCACTGACTGTACCATCATTACCTATCACACTGCCACCATCTACACTACCATTACCACTGACTGTACCACCACTACCTATCACACTGCCACCACCTACCATACAATCACCACTGACTGTACCATCACTACCTATCACACTGCCACCATCTACCCTACCATTACCACTGACAGTACCATCACTACCTATCACACTGCCACCATCTACCCTACCATTACCCTACCATTACCACAAACTGTACCATCACTACCTATCACACTGCCACCACCAACCCTCCCATTACCACTGACTGTACCATCACTAACTATCACACTGCCACCATCTACCCTACCATTACCACTAACTGTACCATCACTACCTATCACACTGCCACCATCTACCCTACCATTACCACTGACTGTACCATCACTACCTATCACACTGCCACCATCTACCCTACCATTACCCTACCATTACCACTGACTGTACCATCACTACCTATCACACTGCCAATATCTACCCTACCATCACCACTGACTGTACCATCACTACCTATCACACTGCCACCATCTACCATACCATTACCACTGACTGTACCATCACTACATATCACACTGCCACCATCTACCCAACCATTACCACTGACTGTTCCACCATTACCTATCACACTGCCACCATCTACCCTACCATTACCACTGACTGTACCACCACTACCTATCACACTGCCACCACCTACCCTAACATTACCACTGACTGTACCATTACTACCTATCACACTGCCACCATCTACCCTACCATTACCACTGACTGTACCATCACCACCTATCACACTGCCACCATCTACCCTACCATTACCCTAACATTACCACTGACTGTACCATCACTACCTATCACACTGCCACCACCAACCCTCCCATTACCACTGACTGTACCATCACTACCTATCAAACTGCCACCATCTACCCTACCATTACCACTAACTGTACCATCACTACCTAGAACACTGCCACCATCTACCCTACCATTACCACTGACTGTACCACCACTACATATGGCACTGCCACCACCTACCCTACCATTACCACTGACTGTACCATCACTACCTATCACACTGCCACTATCTACCCTACCATCACCACTGACTGTACCATCACTACCTATCACACTTCCACCATCTACCCTACCATTACCACTGACTGTACCATCACTACATATCACACTGTCACCATCTACCCTACAATTACCACTAACTGTACCATCACTACCTATCACACTGCCACCACCTACCCTACCATTACCATTGACTGTACCATCACTACCTATCACACTGCCACCACCTACCCTAACATTTCCACTGACTGTACCATCACTACTTATCACACTGCCACCACCTACCCTACCATTACCACTGACTGTACCATCACTACCTATCACACTGCCACCATCTACTCTACCATTACCACTGACTGTACCATCACTACATATCACACTGCCAATCACACTGCCACCATCTACCCTACCATTACCACTGACTGTACCATCACTACCTATCACACTGCCACTATCTACCCTACCATCACCACTGACTGTACCATCACTACCTATCACACTGCCACCATCTACCCTACCATTACCACTGACTGTACCATCACTACATATCACACTGCCACCATCTACCCTACCATTACCACTGACTGTACCATCATTACCTATGACACTGCCACCATCAACACTACCATTACCACTGACTGTACCACCACTACCTATCACACTGCCACCACCTACCATACAATCACCACTGACTGTACCATCACTACCTATCACACTGCCACCATCTACCCTACCATTACCACTGACTGTACCATCACTACCTATCACACTGCCACCATCTACCCTACCATTACCCTACCATTACCACTGACTGTACCATCACTACCTAACACACTGCCACCACCAACCCTCCCATTACCACTGACTGTACCATCACTACCTATCACACTGCCACCATCTACCCTACCATTACCACTAACTGTACCATCACTACCTAGAACACTGTCACCATCTACCCTACCATTACCACTGACTGTACCACCACTACCTATGACACTGCCACCACCTACCCTACCATTACCACTGACTGCACCATCACTACCTATCACACTGCCACTATCTACCCTACCATCACCACTGACTGTACCATCATTACCTATCACACTGCCACCATCTACCCTACCATTACCACTGACTGTACCATCACTACATATCACACTGTCACCATCTACCCTACAATTACCACTAACTGTACCATCACTACCTATCACACTGCCACCACCTACCCGACCATTACCATTGACTGTACCATCACTACCTATCACACTGCCACCACCTACCCTAACATTACCACTGACTGTACCATCACTACTTATCACACTGCCACCACCTACCCAACCATTACCACTGACTGTACCATCACTACTTTTCACACTGCCACCACATACCCTACCATTACAACTGACTGTACCATCACTACCTATCACACTGCCACCATCTACACTACCATTACCACTGACTGTACCATCACTACCTACAACACTGCCACCACCTTCCCTACAATCACCACTGACTGTACCAACACTTCTTATCACACTGCCACCATCTACCCTACCATCAGCACTGACTGTACCATCACTAACTATCACACTGCCAGCACCTACCCTACCATTCCCACTGACTGTACCATCACTACCTATCACATTGCCACCACCTACCCTACCGTTACCACTGACTGTACCATCACTACTTATCACACTGCCACCATCTACCCTACCATATCACACTTTGACCATCTACCCTACCATTACCACTAACTGTACCATCACTACCTATCACACTGCCACCACCTACCCTACCATTACCATTGACTTTACCATCACTACCTATCACACTGCCACCACCTACCCTACCATTACCACTGATTGTACCATTTCTACCTATCACACTGCCACCACCTACCCTACAATTTCCACTAACTGTACCATCACTACCTATCACACTGCCACCATCAACCCTACCATTACCACTGACTGTACCATCACTACCTATCACACTGCCACCATCTACCCTACCATTACCACTGACTGTACCATCACTACCTATAACACTGCCACCACCTTCCCTACAATCACCACTGACTGTACCATCACTACTTATCACACTGCCACCATCTACCCTACCATCACCACTGACTGTACCATCACTACCTATCACACTTTGACCATCTACCCTACCATTACCACTGACTGTACCATCACTACCTATCACACTGCCACCACCTACCCTTCCATTACCACTGACTGTACCATCACTACCTATCACACTGCCACAACTTTCCCTACCATCACCACTGACTGTACCATCACTACCTATCACACTTTGACCATCAACCCTACCATTACCACTAACTGTACCATCACTACCTATCACACTGCCACCATCTTCCCTACCATTATCACTGACAGTACCATCACTACCTATCACACTTCCACCATCTACCCTACCATCACCACTGACTGTACCATCACTACCTATCACACTGCCACGATCTACCCTACCATTATCACTGACTGTACCATCACTACCTATCACACTGCCATCACGTACCCTACCATTACCACTGACTGTACTATCACTACCTATCACACTGCCACCATCTACCCAACCATTACCACTGACTGTACCATCACTACCTATCACACTGCCACCATCTACCCTACCATTACCACTGACTGTACCATCACTACCTATCACATTGCCACCACCTACCATACCATTACCACTGACTGTACCATCACTACCTATCACACTGCCACCACCTACCATACAATCACCACTGACTGTGCCATCACTACCTATCACACTGCCACCATCTACCCTACCATTACCACTGACTGTACCATCACTACCTATCACACTGCCGCCATCTACCCTACCATTACCACTGACTGTACCATCACTACATATCACACTGCCAATCACACTGCCGCCATCTATCCTACCATTACCACTGACTGTACCATCTCTACCTATCACACTGCCACCATCTACCCTACCATTATAACTGACTGTTCCATCACTACCTATCACACTGCCACCACCTACCCTACCATTACCACTGACTGTACCATCACTACCTATCACACTGCCACCACCTACCGTTATCACTGACTGTACCATCACTACTTATGACACTGCCACCATCTACCCTACCATCACCACTGACTGTACAATCACTACCTATCACACTTTGACCATCTACCCTACCATTACCACTAACTGTACCATCACTACCTATCACACTGCCACCACCTACCCTACCATTACCATTGACAGTACCATCAATACCTACCACACTGCCACAACCTACCCTAACATTACCACTGATTGTACCATCACTACCTATCACACTTTGACCATCTACCCTACCATTACCACTGACTGTAGCATCACTACCTATCACACTGCCACAATCTACCCTACCATTACCACTGACTGTACCATCACTACTTATCACACTGCCACCATCTACCCTACCATCACCACTGACTGTACCATCACTACCTATCACACTTTGACCATCCACACTACCATTACCACTGACTGTACCATCACTACCTATCACACTGGCAACACATACCCTACCATTACCACTGACTGTACCATCACTACCTATCACACTGCCACCACCTACCCTACCATTACCACTGACTGTACCATCACTACTTATCATACTGCCACCATCTACCCTACCATCACCACTGACTGTACCATCACTACCTATCACACTTTGACCATCTACCCTACCATTACCACTGACTTTACCATCACTACCTATCACACTGCCACCACATACCCTACCATTACCACAGACTGTACCATCACTACTTATCACACTGCCACCACATACCCTACCATTACATCTGACTGTACCATCACTACCTATCACACTGCCACCACCTACCCTACCATTACCACTGACTGTACCATCACTACTTATCACACTGCCACCACCTACCCTACCATTACCACTGACTGTACCATCACTACTTATCACACTGCCACTACATACCCTACCATTACCACTGACTGTACCATCACTACTTATCACACTGCCACCATCTACCCTACCATCACCACTGACTGTACCATCACTACCTATCACACTTTGACCATCTACCCTACCATTACCACTGACTGTACCATCACTACCTATAACACTGCCACCACATACCCTACCATTACCGCTGACTGTACCACCACTACTTATCACACTGCCACCATCTGCCCTACCATCACCACTGACTGTACCATCACTACCTATCACACTTTACCCGTCCACCCTGCCATTACCACTGACTGTACCATCACTACCTATCTCACTGCCACCATCTACCCTACCATTACCACTGACTGTACCATCACTACCTATCACTCTGCCACCACCTTCCCTATCATCACCACTGACTGTACCATCACTACCGTTCACACTTCCACCATCTACCCTACAATCACCACTGATTGTACAATCAATACCTATCACACTGCCACAACCTACCCTACCATTACCACTGACTGTACCATCACTACCTATCACACTGCCACCACCAACCCTACAATCACCACTGACTGTACCATCACTACCTATCACACTTCCACCACATACCCTACCATTACCACTGACTGTATCATCACTACCTATCACACTGCTACAACCTACCCTACCATTACCACTGACTGTACCATCACTACCTATCGCACTGCCACCATCTTCCCTACCATTACCACTGACTGTACCATCACTACCTATCACACTGCCACCACCTACCCTACAATCACCACTGTCTGTACCATCACTACCTATCACACTGCCACAACCTACCCTACCATTACCACTGACTGTATCATCACTACCTATCACACTGCCACCACCTACCCTACAATCACCACTGTCTGTAACATCACTACCTATCACACTTCCACCACATACCTTACCATCACCACTGACTGTACCATCACTACCTTTCACACTTCCACCACCTACCCTACCATCACCACTGACTGTACCATCACTACCTATTACACTGCCACCACCTACCCTACCATAACCACTGACTGTACCATCACTACCTATTACACTGCAACCACCTACCCTACCATAACCACTGACTGTACTGTACCACCACTACCTATCACACTGCCACCATCTTCCCTACCATTATCACTAAGTGTACAATCACTACCTATCACATTGCCACCACCTACCCAACCATCACCACTGACTGTACCATCACTACCTATCACATTGTCACCACCTACCATACCATCACCACTGACTGTACCATCACTACCTGTCACACTGCTACCACCTACCCTACCATCACAACTGACTGAACCATCACTACCTATCACACTTCCACCACCAACCCTACCATTACCACTGACTGTACCATCACTACCTATCACACTGCCACCACCTACCCTACCATTACCACTGACTGTACCATCACTAACTATCACACTGCCACCACCTACCCTACCATTACCACTGACATTACCATCACTACCTATCACACTGCCACAACCTACCCTACCATTACCACTGACTGTATCATCACTACCTGTCACATTGCCACCACCTACCCTACGATCACAACTGACTGTACCATCACTACCTATCACATTGCCAGCACCTACCCTACCATTACCACTGACTGTACCATCACTACCTTACACACTGCCACCACGTACCCTACCATTACCACTGTCTGTACCATCACTACCTATCACACTGCCACCATCTACCCTACCATCACCTACTCTACCGTTACCACTTACTGTACCATCACTACCTATAACACTGACACCATCTACCCTACCGTTATCACTGACTGTACCATCACTACCTATCACACTGCGATCACCTACCCTACCATCATCACTGACTGTACCATCACTACCTATCACACTGCCACCATCTACCCTACCATCACCTACTCTTCCGTTACCACTTACTGTACCATCTGTACCTATAACTCTGCCACCATCTACCCTACCGTTATCACTGACTGTTTCATCACTACCTATCACTCTGCCATCACCTACCCTACCATCACCACTGACTGTACTATCACTACCTATCACACTGCCACCATCTACCCTACCATTACCGCTGACTGTACCATCACTACCTATCACACTTCCACCACCTACTCTACCATTACCACTGACTGTACCATCTCTACCTATCACACTGCCACCATCTACCCTACCATCACCACTGACTGTACCATCACTACCTATCACACTTTGACCATCTACCCTACCATTACCACTGACTGTACCATCACTACCTATCACACTGCCACCATCTACCCTACCATTACCACTGACTGTACCATCACTACCTATCACACTGCCACCACCTACCCTACCATTACCACTGACTGTACCATCACTACCTATCACACTGCCACCATCTACCCTATCATCATCACTGACTGTACCATCACTACCTATCACACTTCCACCATCTACCCTACCATTACCACTGACTGTACCATCACTACCTATCACACTGCTACAACATACCCTACCATCACCACTGACTGTACCATCACTACCTATCACACTGCCACCACCTACCCTACAATCACCACTGACTGTACCACCACTACATATCACACTGCCACAACGTACCCTACCATTAGCACTGACTGTACCATCACTACCTATCGCACTGCCACCACCTACCGTACAATCACCACCGTCTGTACCATCACTACCTATCACACTTCCACCACATACCCTACCATCACCACTGACTGTACCATCACTACCTTTCACACTTCCACCACCTACCCTACCATAACCACTGACTGTACCACCACTACCTATCACACTGCCGCCATCTTCCCTACCATTATCTCTAAGTGTACAATCACTACCTATCACTATGCCACCATCTTCCCTACCATTATCTCTAAGTGTACAATCACTACCTATCACATTGCCACCACCTACCCAACCATCACCACTGACTGTACCATCACTACCTATCACATTGCCACCACCTACCATACCATCACCACTGACTGTACCATCACTACCTATCACACTGCCACCATCAACCCTACCATTACCACTGACTGTACCATCACTACCTATCACACTGCCACCACCTACCCTACGATTACCACTGACTGTACCATCACTACTTATCACACTGCCACCACCTACCCTACCATTACCACTGACTGTACCATCACTACCTATCACACTACCTTCACAACTGACTGTATCTCACTACCTATCACATTGCCACCACCTACCCTACCATTACCACTGACTGTACCATCACTACCTATCACACTGCCACAACCTACCCTACCATTACCACTGACTGTATCATCACTACCTATCACATTGCCACCACCTACCCTACGATCACAACTGACTGTACCATCACTACCTATCACATTGCCAGCACCTACCCTACCATTACCACTGACTGTACCATCACTACCTGTCACACTGCCACCACCTACTCTACCATTACCACTGACTGTACCATCACTACCTATCACACTGCCACCATCTACCCTACCATCACCTACTATACCGTTACCACTTACTGTACCATCACTACCCATAACACTGCCACCATCTACCCTACCGTTATCACTGACTGTACCATCACTACCTATCACACTGCCATCACCTACCCTACCATCACCACTGACTGTACCATCACTACCTATCACACTGCCACTATATACCCTACCATCACCTACTCTACCGTTACCACTTACTGTACCATCACTACCTATAACACTGCCACCATCTACCCTACCGTTATCACTGACTGTACCATCACTACCTATCACACTGCCATCACCTACCCTACCATTACCACCGACTGTTCTATCACTACCTATCACACTGCCACCATCTACCCTACCATTACCACTGACTGTACCATCACCACAAATCACACTGCCACCACCTACCCTACCATTACCGCTGACTGTACCATCACTACCTATCACACTTCCACCACCTACCCTACCATTACCACTGACTGTACCATCTCTACCTATCACACTGCCACCACCAACCCTACCATTACCACTGACTGTACCATCACTACCTATCACACTGCCACCACCTACCCTACCATTACCACTGACTGTACCATCACTACCTATCACACTGCCACCACCTACCCTACAATCACCACTGACTGTACCATCACTACCTATCACACTGCTACCACCTACCCTACCATCCCCACTGACTGTAACATCACTACCTATCACACTGCCACCACCTACCTTACAATTTCCAGTGACTGTACCATCACTACTTATCACACTGCCACCACCTACCCTACGATTAGCACTGACTGAACCATCACTACCTATCACACTTCCACCACTTACCTTTCAATTTCCACTGACTGTACCATCACTACTTATCACACTGCCTCCATCTACCCTACCATTTCCACTGACTGTACCATCACTACCTTTCACACTTCCACGACCTACCCTACCATTACCACGGACTGTACTTTCACTACCTATCACACTTCCACCACCTACCATACCATACCATTACAATATACAATTCCGTAATCATTCACAATAGCGTCTCCACCTACTATACTGCCACCCTTACCCCACCATCACTACTAATGTACCATCACTGCAAATGTACCATCACTACCCACAATACAGTCACCACCTTCCCCACTATTATCACTGACATCGTCATATACCATGATGTCACTTCTACCACATTTAACCTACCATCACTACTTTCCAAGAAATTGTCACTCAGAATATGACTACATATCAAACTGAATGATCATCGATACCTACAGTACCAACAGCATTCATAATGTGATCACAACGTTTTGTATTATGTCCCTCCACATTATTATTACCACATACAATGCCTTTCCCACCATCTATCATACCATCACTACATACCATACCAACACTACATACCTTACTGTCACTACATACCTTTCCTTCACCCCTTAAAATACCATTCCTTCTTGTTACCAGTAAGTTCACTAACATTGCCATCGCTGTCTCTCAAACTATTGCCACATTGTCATTGTTTAAAAATGTCCTCAATCCGATATGCCTACATATAGTCTTAACAATATTTTTTCAATCTTTGTCTACGTGTTTTTCGGTTTGGTTAAACATACCTTATTGCACGATTCACATAATAAGCAAAAGGGTTGGGCTACAAGTTCGAGCAACATAAGTTAGTTACGGCCCTCCACTTTTAATATACAAATAGCATTTGAATGAAAATGACAATAATAAGATTCGATAGGATGTAAACCAACAGTCAAAGCAATGAAGAGATAAATAAAAAGAGAAAATAATAAAAGTAAGAGATAAGAAAAAAAGACAGAAAATGAATGACATGTTTTTGTTTAGGTGCTGTCAAAATATCGTTCCTGTGCATTACTTTTAAAGGTCTACATGAAATTGGGTATCTGATGCCAAGGGTCAGTTGTTGACAAAACGTGTCTTTAATGAATTGTTGTACCTGTGTAAACATAAATGTATTTGTGTCACTTGTATATGTTTTCTTACCAAATAAAAGCACTCGTGTACTTAAGGGATGAAAACGGCGTGTAGAACGAAAACGAAGTCGTTCATCAGTAGATATAGGACATTGACGTCGCGCACGGTAATGGTACCTCTAAGCGTATCACGACGTTAATGTTAAAATTGTATAAAATGTAACATGACGTTTTATTCATGTATTTCGTATCATTTATTTACAACACATTGCCGAATATCGGAATATCAATTACTGCAATGGAATCATGATTATCTGCGGATATTAAATGGATCAAAACCAATGATATTACTGTACCTAAACTATGAGAATACAGTATACCATGTACATAACTAATGGCGTCCATAGGTTTTCGCCGTATCAAAAGAACGCCAAACTGACGTCTTAAGTATTTGATAGAGGACCTTGGAAATGCTTGATACGAGGTATAATTGATTTTCCATTTTTTTCAATATTTTGGAACACTGACAGAAACTAAAATGACTCGTTAATATTATTTTCAAAAGTCAATATTCCGCGTTAAAATATGGTAAATATGGTCAAATGTGAGGACAGACGTTATTTTTTGTTAAAAATGCTAAGGGGCGGCAAATCATATCTAGGACATTTTAAATACGAAATTATGGAACGCCATAGCTGTCTTATGTGGTCCATTTTATATGTATTATGTGCATTCCTTATTTTATCATGTGCATTAATCGTTAAATTATGTGTTTTGTTTATTATATTATGTAGAAACGTAATTACACTATGTCGATACTTCATTACATTTTGTAGATACTTTATTATATTATGTCGAAACTTTATTATATCTTGTCGAAAGTTTATTATATTATGTGTAGAAACGTTATTATATTCTGTAGATACTTCATAACATTATGTCGAAACTTTATTATATCTTGTCAAAAATTTATTATATTATGTAGATACTTCATTACATTATGTAGATACTTTATTACAGTATGTAGAAACGTTATTTTATTCTGTAGATACTTCATTACATTATGTCGAAACTTTATTATATCTTGTCGAAAGTTTATTATATTATGTGTAGAAACGTTATTATATTCTGTAGATACTTCATAACATTATGTCGAAACTTTATTATATCTTGTCAAAAATTTATTATATTATGTAGATACTTCATTACATTATGTCGAAACTTTATTATATCTTGTCAAAAGTTTATTATATTATATAGAAACTTTATACCATTATGTCGAAACTTTATTATATCTTGTCGAAACTTTATTATATTATGTGCATTTTACATTATATTATGTTAAAACTTCCTTATGATGACGAGATCATTTTGACGGGGTGATTTATATACTGACACCATGTCAAAATAATGTTGTTTTATAGCATAAATGTCTGTATATAGCAATTATTATAAGAAGAGGTAATAAACTATTTTTTTTGCTGTTATTATACAATATTATACCAGATATAAG
This sequence comes from Panopea generosa, assembly GCA_029582155.1. Classification (NCBI taxonomy): domain Eukaryota; kingdom Metazoa; phylum Mollusca; class Bivalvia; order Adapedonta; family Hiatellidae; genus Panopea; species Panopea generosa. The sequence continues at coordinate 38,357,543 of CM055909.1, read as the reverse complement.
TTTTAAAAGATTATTCATCATAAAAAGATAAATGATACAATTACAATCAATGATTGAAATATTAATCATGAATTGGACACCATTTTAAAATAGTTGTTTTCCTGAATATAAAGGTAAGAGTTTTTATGCTTTAGCAATGATAACCTGGCGGAGGGACTATAAACCTTAGTACCACACACACACACACTGCTTCGTATTAAAGCAATACCATATATTGTTCACAGGACATATCTTACTATATCTTTCGGATAGCTATATATAGTAAATAATGAAAAAGGTAGGACACTTCAAAAATACCCAAATCACTGAATCCATGATCCATCACCGGTTTCAATGAAATAAAGTTATAACGTACGTAGACAATAATATTCTAAACATATACCGTCATAAAATAATAACAGATAGGTCGTGTTTTGCTTATAAAATTATTATTTTACGTTCCTAAATGAGTCCAACATTTGCCTAATTATCTCCGGGTGCACGGTGCGAATATCTTGTATGATTTTGATTGGTTATCAGGTACCGTTGGACAGATGGCGGAAAATACGATTTCGGGCTTTCCGTACACACACGATAACGTTAAATTATAGTTGAACATTATAAAACAATAACTATTAAATTGTTGTCATCAAGGGTATTTCGTTTGACATGTTTATATGTTTATTTTGTAATATTTTTGATATAGTCTAACCAAATCTCAAACCGTAAGGTTTAAATTTTGGCTTATCATCCATGACGACATATTCAATCCGTGTCAGTACTGGATGTGTACAGCCTTCGTAAATGTAGATACTTGGATTTCGCGGAAAACGCATATTTTTGCTAATTACTATTTTTAAAAGAGGTCAAATTTAGTCATTGGGTTAATTATGATTTGGTCCACGGATTTAATTTAGGTTTTCTCGCTTCACACCTAAATATTCTTCAAACAAATATTCTTTCTAACGATAGACTTTGGGAAGGCTTGTGTTTGAAACTCATAGGAATATTTATTGTGCAGGAACTGGGGAATTGTTTTAGTCCGATGCTTTTAGTTTGAAACCGTTCTCAAACATGACAGGTTAGTTTTGTGCTGGAACTGGATTATTTTTATCTTAGTTCGAAAACTTAGGGTTGGAACAGTCCTCAAACGTATAAGTGTATATTTATGCTGGAACTGGGCATTGTTCCAAGCAAACAGTTTTGTTATTAGTTTGAAACTCAAACAATAACTTTAGGTTTCGTGCTTTGTTTCATGTGCTTTAGTTTAGTTTGAAGACTAAGGTTTGAAACAGTCTTCAAACATATAGGTGTACTCTTATGCAGGAAATGAACAGTGTTCCAGACATACAGTTTTGGTTTGAGTTTTGAAACAAATCTCAAACGTATGCTGTCCAGACACGTCGCCTGAACAGCTTGTCTCATTATTAAAATAGTGTTGAACAACAGTTAGTTCAATTACACAGGGTTTGAAACATTATACTGTATATAGGTGGTTGGTATGATCATTTGTCTGTATGGTTTCTAAATATTAGAATCATTTTATTATCTTTATTTTGTTTGAAGTTTACTTATCATGAGGCAAGAAGCCTGAGGAAAATTTATAAACTGGCAATCAATCATTAATATCAAATTGATGTAAAATTAATACTAATGCTACTGTTAATGCTAATAGCAATTACAATAACACAGTAACATAATAACATAATAACACAATAAAAATATCAATAACAACGAAAACGACAGCGATTACGATAACAATCTACTTCTATTGCTACTCTTCTACTGCTACTGCTAACCTTATTACTGTTTATTATAGACTCGCGGTATTAGGTATGACCAGTATATACAAATAAAATCGTGACTGTTTAGATCTGTATTTAAAAATTGTAAGTTTTTTATTTGCATTTTGAATAATAAATTATTTTTTGTTCGAATCGAGTATAAAAATGTGATTTTCTCTTTCGCCATGTTCAATATTCTTTCTCTCAAAGAAACTTGTTGTTTGAAGCCTTGTGTCAAGATGTTGGGTGAGTTTCTTCAGCTTAAAATGGGATCTTCTGTAAGGCGATTGTGTCTTCAATGGATTAAGATGTAAAAACAGCCTAGCTTGAAACTATGTTAAATAATTTTGTTCAAACTATATAATATATATAAATTTTCCTCAGGCTTCTTGTCTCATGATATGTAAACTTCAAACAAACAAAAAATATTCTAACATTTAGAAATCATACAGACAATCATATCTATCAACTATTTACAGTATAATGCTTCAAACCCTGTAGAGATGAACTAACTGTTGTTCAACACTATTTTAATAATGAGACCAGCTGTTCTGACAACGTGTCTGGACAGCATTTGTTTGAGACTTGTTTCAAACTTAAACCAAAACTGTATGTCCGGAACAATACTCAGCTCCAGCATAAAAATATACCTATATGTTTGAAGTCTGTTTCAAACATATGTGACCGCGGCGTGGTCTAGTGGTAGAGCGTTTGCCTCGCATGTGGAAGGTCGTGGGTTCAATCTCCGGCCGGGTCATACCAAAGACTTTAAAAATGGTACTAGAAGCTTCCTTGCGTGACGCTCAGCATTTAGAGGAGAGTTTTAGGTCTGGTCGGCCCGGTGTCAGTATGATGTGACTGGGTGGGGTATCATACCATGTGTCTGCGGCATGATACTCCAGTGTGACAGCGCTTAGAATACTGTCTCAAGTAGACACCGTCGCGATATGACTGAAAAATTGTTGAAAGCGACGCTAAACACCACACAACAACAATTCAATCGTAAGCATGTGATATACATGTTTATGCATGTTCTAAGCGCAAGTTGATCTAAGTACCCATCTCCGCAAGCGACTGATAACATTCCCACCTGAATCAGCAGCGAGAGACAAACGATACTGTGACGTAATGTTTTTTATCAATCCTTGCGGAAACTATTGCCGGGCGGGGATTCGAACTCACGACCCCTTGATTGATAGTCAGACGCGTTATCGGCTGAGCCAATCCTACCAGGCAGTGTACTTTAATAACGGCATAATCGGTGTAATTATATTTTTAGATTCTTGTAGTGTTCATCATATTCCAAACGTCGTTTGTCTTTAGCAAGCGTCGAATATCATGTGATACTACAGGGTAAATATCATCCAATGAGTTTATTTCATATGTGATTTTCAGTTAAAATAACTCCGAAGAAGTTGATGAATTGGAACGAAATAGATGACACTGTATTAACATTTATTTATTCTGGTATAGTTGACAAAAACATAATTTTAATTTCAACAGTGTTGATATATGAAAATGTGCTTAGAGCTTCAACTTTATTAATTTAATAATTCGTTTTTAGCGGACATGCATATTTCAAAAGTCGTGATCTCGTTTGATCTAAACGCAATTTTACGGGGGAAATTAAAATGGGCACCTCCATACGTATGGAAGGGCAACCAGGTCAAAATTCTATTCCGCTATTGTACATATCTTAATTTCAAATGTTATTACTTTCAAGCGATTGATGCTGATATTATTTTCGTGACTGTCATTTTAATTGTGGTACTTTATATATGTCTTCCTGATTGTTGTCTTTTTAGACAATCATTTCTTTTAATTTGTCGTGTTGACTTTACTATCCGACGCTCGCAGTCCGGTAGATCTACATTGCATTCCGTTTACTGCAATCCGCGTTACGCTTGTTGCTAGTTGCCAATTCGATTGTGAAACTAAAAAGCTAGCTCTGTTTGTAAACAGTGTAACAGTACTTTTTTCCACACAACTTAAACGCTATAGGAAATTTCAGCCGAAACAGGTTGGGTAATGCTAGATGCAAAGCGACTTATAAGCTAAAATGGCCCATACACTCGGGTCGCATACGTCATTGATTGTTGCGTTCTGCTCAATCCGCCTTGGAAGCTCCTTATTCCATGAGGTTCTTCAGGGGGAAATCAGAGATAGGAAACATGAAATACAATTTAGTTATACAATTGTGTATTATGGATGAATAATAAAGCCCATGGAATGCCTTTATTTGTGTTAATACAATATTTTTTGTTTGTTTAAGAAATAGGTCTCGAAAAGATGACGTATCGCCAATTCAGGGACGTAGCTTTATCCCCCTCTATACTAATAAAAATGCTTTATATAGTATTCGATTGTACGGCAGATTGCTATCGTTGCATAATAACTGTTGTACTTTTCCAACAGCCTTATCAGTTATATAATATGTCTTACTGCCAGCAGAGCAGTGAATCAGTAAATAAAACAAGAAATTCTAAAATATGAAAGAAAATATTTTTTGCGTTTGGAAGTTCCGGTAACGTTTACATTTAGAATGAAGCTCAACTGTTTTGAGATAAACTGGAATTTTTATAGGTCGCACTGTATAATATGTCGATGAAATATATTCCTTTAATACCAAGAAGATCAGTGCGAACTACAAAATCTGCATATGTACCCACAATCGAAACGAAAAATCACTTCAACAAGTTTTTGAAACTACGTTCCGGCACTGTATCTAGCAGGTGTGCGTTGCGTAGGTTATCGCCCTTGGTTATATACGAACTTTCACCTCCCATGACCAATCAATACAGATACATCTGCTATTTTCATTCATTAGCTGCAACGTGCTTGCAAAGAATATTGTATTAATAAGTGCTCCTAGTCTTCAAATGTGTGAGCTAAAACTATAAGAAAACATGATGAAAAATAAAAACGACGACATTTTTCTAGAGACTATTTTGTATTTATGTTTATAGTAACTACCGTAGACTATTTTAACGCCAAGCAGCTGCGAAGATTGTGTTAAAAAAAATAAAACTTCGACATATAAATAGATTTTGAACAGTCAGGGAATGTCAAGGCCACATGTGCCGGAACCGTCTGCACTACATCCAGTCTGAGACGGTAATTTGTTGATGTTCTCCGAGACTCCAAAAAATATATTTGCCTATCGAATATTGTGTTGTGCTTGGGTGCAAAAACGACAATTTATTAAATCACCGGAGTGCATTCCAGCTTTACAAAATAAACTTACAATAACAATGAAGTTACAAGTAAGAATTCGACAGGAACATTATTTGGTTCACATTTAAAATGTCTACCACTTGTATAAATAAACGTGGAAAAAGGTTAAGCGCCACAACCCCCATCCGGAAATTTGACATTGAATGACAACACAAGTGCTGTAATGAGATGACCGAAGCTGGCCCACCATTATTTTCACATAGTCCGTAATATTAGCACAGTATATTGTCACACTTACAATTGCACTCCAAACTCGATGAGAATTTCCAGAATTCATATTCAGTTCAAGCAGAACACAAAAAAAAACAGTTGAAAACATTGGCATTTACTGCTTCCAATTTCTCAATTTTGCTCAAAGCGGAAGTAGGTGTTCCTATTTCACATACAGGGATCAAATCAGTCAAATTATGCAAAATTCTTACCGTCTAAGAAAAAGTCCCAATCTGTGTGTTATAGCTACCAGTCCACTCAATTTTGCACCATTCTCTGGGAAAATATATTCCCTTCACAAGTTCACATTGCAATAGTACCTGTCAAGTGCGTTTTTACACTCACCATCTTGAACGACCACAATCTGATTACCTCGGCCTTTATGCTACGCAATAGACCTCTGACATAATAAGGCGCCATTTTGGAAATACTTTCAGTCACATGATAAAATAAAATGGCGGCCCCCTTATGCCATCTGTTTATATATATGTACATTGAAAATATAAACGTTTGTTAATCAAGACTGATATTTTAAATTTCCCTATAGAAATGACCCATGTCGAGTGTATAAATAAAAAATCGATATAACAACGTCATATATAATCAACTTAAAGAAGGATACATTATTTGTTACTTTCACGCGAATGAACACTGACTTGTAACACAGGCGATTTGCGTTGGTGTATTCTAGAGCTATACACGAGGTGTATTCTACGGAGGATACGGAAATACCCGATGTTTCACGATTGGAACGACCACTGTCACTTTTGAATGGAACTACTTGAATGGAACGCCAGTAAGACGTCAGATGAGATCCTTGAGTAAATTTTGCCATTCTCGGTGCAACGCTTACCATTTTTATAATGTTCTTACTTTTACCAAAACGATTTTAGAAATTGCAGTTGTGGTCGCGCTAGAATTGTGGAAAGAATCATCGGGTGTTTAACTTTTTTCCTGGTATATATATTAGCCTGTCAAAGTACTTTTTTAATAATCTCCATTTTTTAACTACCCCAATATCTTAGATGTTTGTATATATATATATATATATATATATATATATATATATATATATATATATTACGAATTGGTATGATAATACGATAAAAAAAAAGAATACAACCGTTGAGTAATGATTCTAGTGGTAAAGTGTATGCCATGTTTAAAAGTTAATTTCTTGCCAACAGCTATTGGGGGAGTTTTGCCAAAAATCCAAGATAACCGTCAATATTAGTATACATTCTGTTAAAGCACTGCAAATATTATATTTAGGTATATTGTGTTCCTGTTTAATATATGACATGATTTAGGGTAAATACAAGTGAACTATGGTTGATTCATGTGAAAGAGTTGAAGTAAGGGATATACTGACCGCAAAATTTGAAAGATGTAGGTGGGGGAAGGGTTGTGGGGGTTAACGCCTCACACCACTATTACATTTCCCATAGGGCCCCAGTGTTACATTTATATCAAAAACACAGTGGGAAAAAATCTGCAGTGTGTCTCGGCTCAATTTCTTCACTGGTTCACGATCTCTAATAATAAAGAATAAAAATCATACATTGACCATTTTATTTAAATGACATAGATTTATCTAAAAAACTTGTATCAGCATCGAATACTCAGTTATTTCTAAATACTGACCATTTAACAAATGGTGGAAAAAATCATTGCAATACAAAACCATAAAAAGAAGAATAAAAGAGCAAAGGTTATTCCCACCTCCTTCATCTGTAGGTTCAAAGTATTTAAAGGAGATCTTAGCGGTGTTCTTAATTGATTGAATATTTAGCGTCATTTTTATGCCATCGAGGGCTAACAGACGATCAGTTAGCCTAACCACTGTTTCCTGGGATTAACCAGTACTCGAGCACACCCCATCTCCGCAAGTAACTGATAACTTTCCCGCTTGAATCAGTGGTGAAAGACACAATGAGACACAATGTCGTATATCAATCATCACGGAGATTGTTGCCGGGCAGGGATTCAATGAGCAGCTGTTTTACTCTGTCATTCGGACTCTTACTAAATAACAACGTGTAAACATGTACGATAGTTCCAAATTTGATTAATGAAATTAAAACAAAACATTTGTAGTTTTTATGAATGCTGTTCGACTCTGTTATAAATATCATTTATATTTATTGTCTTAATAAACAGTTTATTAACGGTAAAACTGTTTTTAAACGCGATCCTCTTCTCGACTGTATGCCTTCCAAAAACAACAACACTTCTAGTTCATTTTCTTTCGAGGAAGCCGATTGGAGAGCACGCATACTTTCTTCACGTCATCATATAATCGCTCTCTGGTTTGATGGGTTGGCGCTGTTACGGGTAGGGGGTATCTTGGTACGGACTTTTCATCCTACGTCCCCTGCACGCGCCCATTCTACCCTCATCGCGCTATGACGTAGCTTCATTCATAAAACCAGCGCGCAATGGCAAATTCCTCACGCTTTGACAAATTCCTCGCGCTATAAGAAATGAGTTGATACAATATATTGATACCATTTTCAGAGAGTCACTTTACTGTTTGTCAGCAAGTCCATCTAAATCATGATTTCTGTTGAGGCTAAACGATCAATCTTGTGACATATACGACGTTTTGTTGTAGATGAACAACTCGTTTCACACGTTTATTAACTACTTTCAATAAACATTTCACAATGTAGACACTCTTTCTGATTTGAAGTTAAATAAATTTCAAAGGACACTTTTTCCACATATGCTTCTGGTTCTACCCAGTAAGACTTTGAGTGTGATTTGTATAAGTTGTAATTACTTGTTTCACAATCGAAGTAAAATAAGTTTAAACTAAACTATTCTAGACAAAATGCTAACAGTAGCGTCTCGTATTTCTTGATTGCCCTTTAAGACGCCATGCAAATAATGTATTGTATATATGGTACATAATATAATGGGTACTAGTGTCAATACCTCTTACTTAGAACGGAATATCGCATAAATATATATTAAATAATAAATCTTAAAACACATAACGAGAATATTTATGTGAAATAATTCATTGGGGTTCCATCTATAATCGTTACAAATGCCAGGAAATGCAACTACAACAAATTAACAGAGAAATACCACATCGAAATTAACGTTTATTTTTAAACGCGATAGTACACTAGTAATTTTTTTTTTAATATTTTATCTATTTTCAAGAAAATGTAGTAAAGACACATTGTGAAGAGAATATTTGATTTGGTTTGATTTAGCTTAGAGTTAATTCGTCAAACATAAGTAGCATTCGGACAATTACTGAAAATGACATAATCTGCTAGTTAACATGCATTCAAAACAAATGATGTGATTTACTCAATTGCAATAATAATAATAGAACTTTCCGTGCAATATTTTCATTGTATCTGTCCCACTTCATTACAAATTTACAACCATTATACGATTAACTTAAAACAATAGACCAGATTTGGGGACTTTACTTCAAAATGTTTAATGAAACGCAAAGAACACTGCAAACACTTAAAACTATATTTGAATATTTCTACCGGCGACATGTGTTGTGCGCAAAAGTACACGTTTTAAAATGTTCCATGTATTTTGTCCAAAACGGGTGTTTGAAAATTGTAAAGATATTCTCATATTCAGCTTCCACTTGGACGCGAACCCGCTCCCTAACCAGATTCTTAATTCATCAGCTAGCGTCTTAGACCACTCGGCCACTGAGGACCTTTGATTACCTGTCTCTAAATTTGTCAACACTATTGAAAGACTGCGAAAAAAGCACGCTTTTCACGTGCCGATGATTGGGACGTCTATTGTTATCCGTTCAATACAACTCATTATGTCGGGTGGTCATTCAGGTTTTTGTTCCCGCGTATTATATTATGAATAAAGATGTGATTATATAAGTAAACAACGTGATAGTTATTTTACCTCAATTGTGAAGCACTTTCTGACACCTAAGACAAATACGAGTATTACTTATAGATATAAATGTTTGATTTAAAAGCTTTTTTTTAATTTAGAAATGGAAGAATACATTAATAACGAGATCGATTGTGGCAGATATTTAGAGATATGATGATATTGATAGGACGAGATGAAGATGCTGCTGATAACAATAACCTTGACAATAACAGTAACAATAACATTGGCAATGACAATATTGTCACATAGTATTGTCATAAGACAGTAACAGTAACAGTGACAGTACAATATCAACAAAACAGTGACAGTGACAATAAAAACAATAACAGTGACAATGACAATTACAATGACAGTATTAACAATAACAGTAACAATACCAGTGACAGTAACTATGTTAACAATAATAGTAACAATAACAGCAACAATAACAATGACAGTGACAATAAAAACAATACCAGTGACAATGACATTCACAATATATACAAATTTTCTTGTTGGGAGAATCCTGTGATTAATTCGTATTTTGAACCATTGTAGCATTGTATGTTTTGTACATCTGAAAGGAGATGTGTATATATCAGACCATGTTCCGACTTTAATAGTAAAAATAAGTTCCCATTTTGTTTTTGAAGTTGGTTTTGAATTATTTTGATTGAGAATATTATAAAGACATTTTGATCCTTGAATGTATTTGATAAATGGACGAATGTTACAGGGAATAATTGGACATGCCATTTTTAAGTTTGGCATTTTAGTATTAAATTTTGTTGCATAGCCTTCTATTGCAGCAATTACTCCATTAAATTGAATAAAATTTGTTTTTAAATTATAATAATTTTCAAACTCTTCAAATGTATAAAATTATCCTGTATCTTTTACAAGACCATTGATAAAAGCTATACCATTTTTATACCTTTTCTCATAGAAAAATGTCCCTACCACTAATTTTAATATTAGGATTTAAAAACAATGAATTTGATAAAAATGAATTTTCATTTGGCTTACTGCGGTCCAAAAACATAGTGTATGCTTTAAATACATCTATCCAAAAAGGGTTTTTCATTTTTGATACTAACTTTTCTGTATAATGTTTTCCTAAGTTTACAATATCTTGTATCTTTATGATATGTTTTATTGCATGTTGCCATGTCCCATTTTTAATTGTAAGTATTCTGATCATTGCTGATTTTAGTCTATTTATAAATGCTTTAAGATAAATCGACTATATTAACAATAACATTGACATTGACTACATCAACAATAACAGTGACAATAACATTGACATTGACAATATCAACAATAACAGTGACAATAACATTGACATTAACTAGATTAACAATAACAATGACAATAACATTACCAATATTAACAATAACAAATCAATAACATTGGCATTGACAATATTAACAAAAACTGTGACAATAACATTGACATTGACAATATTAACAAAAGCAATAACAATAACACATGCATTGACTAGATTAACAAAAACAGTAACAAAAACATTGACATTGACTAGATTAACAATAATAGTAACAATAACATTGGCATTGACAATATTAACAACAACAGTAACAACAACAGTAACGATAACATTGGCATTGATTACATTAACAATAACAGTAACAATAACATTGACATTAACTACATTAACAATAACAGTGACAATAACATTGGCATTGACAATATTAACAAAAACAGTAACAATAACATTGACATTGACAGTATTAACAATAACAGTGACAATAACATTGGCATTGACAATATTTACAATAACAGTAACAATAACATTGCCATTGACTAGATTAACAATAACAGTAACAATAACATTGCCATTGACTAGATTAACAATAACAGTAACAATAACATTGCAATTGACTAGATTAACAATAACAGTAACAATAACATTGCCATTGACTAGATTAACAATAACAGTAACAATAACATTGCCATTGACAAAGTTAACAATAACAGTAACAATAACATTGACATTGACTAGATTAACAATAACAGTGACAATAACATTGGCATTGACAATATTTACAATAACAGTGACAATAACATTTACATTGACAATATTAACAAAAACAGTAACAATAACATTGACATTGACAATATTAACAAAAGCAATAACAATAACACATGCATTGACAAGATTAACAATAACAGTGACAATAACATTGACATTGACTAGATTAACAATAACAGTGACAATAACATTGGCATTGACAATATTAACAATAGCAGTGACAATAACATTGGCATTGACAATATTAACAAAAACAGTGACAATAACATTGACATTGACAATATTAACAAAAGCAATAATAATAACACATGCATTGACTAGATTAACAATAACAGTGACAATAACATTGACATTGACTAGATTAACAATAATAGTAACAATAACATTGGCATTGACAATTTTAACAACAACAGTAACAATAACATTGGCATTGACTAGATTAACAAAAACAGTAACAAAAACATTGACATTGACTAGATTAACAATAATAGTAACAATAACATTGGCATTAACAATAACAATAACATTGACATTTACTACATTAACAATAACAGTGACAATAACATTGGCATTGACAATATTAACAAAAACAGTAACAATAACATTGACATTGACAGTATTAACAATAACAGTGACAATAACATTGGCATTGACAATATTTACAATAACAGCAACAATAACATTGCCATTGGCTAGATTAACAATAACATTGACTAGATTAACAATAACAGTAACAATAACATTTACATTGACAATGTTAACAATAACAGTGACAATAACATTGACTAGATTAACAATAACAGTAACAATAACATTGACATTGACTATATTAACAATAACAGTGACAATAACATTGGCATTGACAATATTAACAATAACAGTGACAATAACATTTGCATTGACAATATTAACAAAAACAGTAACAATAACCTTGACATTGACTACATTAACAATAACAGTGACAATAACATTGACATCGACTACGTTAACAATGACAGTGACAATAACATTGACATTGACAATATTAATGATAGTAGTGACAATATTAACAATACCAGTGACATTAACAGTGACAATGACAATATTAACAGAAACAGTAACAATAACAGTGACAATGACTATCAACAATAACAGTGACAATATTAACAAAAACAGTAACAATACCAGTGACAGTGACAATTTTAACAATAACAGTGACAATATCAACAAAAAGCAATAACAATAACATTGGCATTGATAAAAATAATAAAATCAGTATCAATGACATTGACAGTGACAATAAAAACAATAACAGTGACAATGACATTGACAATACCAATATAAGAAATAACAGTAACACTATTAACAATAACAGTAATAATAACAGTGACAGTGACAATATTAACAATAACAGTGACAGTGACAAACCTAATACTTACATGTACAATAACAATGGCAGTGCCAATGGCAATAAAACAATAACAATAACAATGACAGTGTCAATGACAATAAAAACAATAACAGTGACATTGACAATGCCAATATTAGCAATAACAGTAATAATTACAGTGACAGTGACAATATTAACAATAACAATGACAGTGTCAGTGACAATATAAACAATAATAGTGACATTGACAATGACAATACTAACAATAACAATGAAAGTGACAGTGCATGACAATATAAATAATAACAGTGACAATGACAATACTAACAATACCAAAAGCAAAAACAATGACAGTGACAGTGACAATGTTAACAGTAACAGTGACTTTGGCAATAACAATGACAACGACAACAACAGTGTCAGTGACAATGTTAACAATAACAGTGACTTTGACAATGACAATACTAACAATAACAATATCAGTGACAGCGATAAGTATAACAGGAACAGTAATACTATGACATCATTTAACGAGAAAACACGACGAAGTCTTTAACAACAACCTTTGAACAAAGATCACGTGTGTTTAATGATTTTTGAAAGGCAACAAGTTAATGGTGTAGATTAGTATTACCTATAGCCTAAACATATATGATGCTTATGTGTACTACTTATGTACATTGTTATACATGCAAACGTAAAGGAACATGAAAAAGAAGAACGTTTACATAAAATATACTGAACTGAACAGCTATGTAGTTTCTCTAAAGGTTTCAAAGCCATTTCCTTGAAAGAAATTTGGACTTGAATAAGGAAGACAATTGTTTGTAATGTCGTATACACATTTTAAAAAAGCTGTTCAATATTTTAACGAAGATATTGGAAATACAAAAGTGACGGGTTAGCTGTCCCGTACAGTATAATATGATACATATATTTATGAACAGATTATATCACCAAAACGGAATTTTATATGAGTTTATGTTGTTTACATGCAGCACATAGCTTCTCCTTATTCTTATTCTTTTCCTTCTTCGTCTTACCTTGCTATTTTTCTTCTTTTCTTCTGCTTCTTTTTTTTCTTACTCTTATTCTTCTTTTTCTTGAGTCTGTTTCTGCTTTTATTTTTCTTCTTCTTCTTCTGCTGTTTATGCTTCTTCTGGGGTCTGTTTGGGTTTTATGGTTGACCTTGTGTGTTGAAACGCCGTAAAACTGCAATTTGTGCATATTTGCACGTAGGTTTAGTAAATTATGGTAAATTTAATAACCTCCTACATAACGGAACCTATTTTGTCTGAGGCATCATAAGTATTATAGCGAAAGTGGGTGTATATGAAGTTCACAGACAACACATCAAACAGAAGACTTGGCTTCACCATTTAATTTGATTAACCATAAAAAAAGTTTGAAAGTCAATGATAAAAGAAAACTTGTCAATAAGCTGTTGAGGTTGAATGGTAAAATAAAGTTGATTCCTATTATTTAAGTGTTCCAGCATTTCTTTTTAATTAAATATTTTACAGCAACTGACGTTAACATACATTACAAGGTGTTAAAACAGAAAAAATAAATAAAATAGTTACAAAAGGGGCCGTGTTAACATGACTGAAGTTTGGTTGTTCTTTAATTTTGCCTTTTGGTAATTGTTCAATATTGGACTCCCGGGTAGTTGTGGTTAGAGTTCCGGTTGTTTAGCGTTGAATGCCTAACGATGGAAGCCGAATAATGAACTGACATATGTCTGTCCACAGTGGTGCAGTGGATAGAGTGTTGACTCCCAACACCAGGGGTCTCGGGTTTGAATCTAGACTCGACCCGATGACCTCTTAAAATCACACTCAGTACTGGGCCTATTGGAAAACTTATAAAAATAGTTGCACCATATTTTAAAAAGTCTTTAAATACAACTGACATAGACAGAAGACTAAATAATGTTCAAACCGGTGTTATCCTAGCAAAATGTCAAATTTGTCAAATTTATTTTCTTGGATCGAGTTTAAAGACGGTAACCTTGTATTCACTTCTGTTTTTATTTGTAGCGTCACATCATTGTTTCATGCAGTAATTGTTTTTGTAGCGTCTCGGTTTTGGGTGTATATGTGGAATGCTAACGTGATTTTATGTTTTTTTGAAAACTTGCTCACTGAAATGCTAAATAGAATATTCCAGTTGCAGAATCTCTGCAGTTCCATTCAGATGTGTTGGTTATGGCTTTATTCTGCAAATTCATTTGTTCAATCTGTAATTGCAACGTGTTGTCTATGTAAATGCAGGAGGGAGAGAATATTTCTTGTTAACATCATAGATTCATATGCCGTTAAATCCCAATTCACTCATTCATTCATTTATCCATTCATTCATAACATAAGCACAAAGTCTTCTCTATGAAAATGAAGAGTTATATTATTGGAAAATTATACATTTGGCGTTTTTATATGACGTCTGTCCTTTCGTTTCGCTTTTAAACATATAGCATTTTAGGCCGGGACCCACGTCCAGTGTTACTCCGGGACATGGGGAAATATCAAATTTAAATATATAGATCATGTCGGCAGAATATGTTATACCCGTCAACTGAAATATTGTTACAACCTAAAATTTAATAAATTTAAAACTCCCGAGTTATGGACAGCTGAAAGGATATCGAAATAATAAAGAAGCTGTCCATTCACCCCTTATTTACTCAAGCTACATAAATGGATGGTGGTCACAAAATATCTTTTGACCTTGGTTTTTCTTCGGTTATAAATGTTTCTTGAATAATATAAATGTCACAGTGTGTACCTAAACTGTTAGGAGAGAAACATATGTCAACGGTCTGGTTAGCTCAGTCGGTAGAGCACTTGACCTGTAAGTGAAAGGTCCCGAGTTCGAGTCTGCAATGGCTGCATATTTTTCTTGCCTTATTACATAAACATAATACATGTCTATACTATAGTTTACACTGAGCAGATAGCCAGTATGTATTTTTACTGGGGTTTCAAAACAATTTCAAAACAAACATAGAAGACAAAAGAACCAATCACAGTGCAGCCACCGTCCTTTTGTAAGTAACCTTAAATTTCTCACAAAATGTTTAAGACTACCGGAGCTAAGATTGATCCGACAACTTCGGCGGTGAAAAGTAAATGGTTATTTGACAACAGCACTATGGACAACTCTGCCACAGAAGGAACCATTTGTATAATTTAAAACACCAGACATTCATACTGTATTCAAGCATAAATAGAGTTCTTGCAGTTTAAATGTTGAAATATGACTTAACCAAATGTATTTTTCTGGACAAATGTTGGAAACGTCTAGGACACAGGACTATACTAAAATTTAAGAGAAGTCTCTGGTCATGGCAGTAATTTGAACCTCCATTTCCCATGTACCAAGAAAAAACAACAGCAGTGTGCATGACTGCATACATAAACCAACACATTTACTTAAGTTCCCAAATTAGCAGCTGAGGCATCCAAATATATATGAAATATACAATCTGGACATAGGTTCCCTTCAGTTCTTGTCCAGACATTTCTACAATCTGGTTGTAATACTAAACAAGACAAACAAAATAGACAAAAAATATAGACCATGTATGATTATAAACTGCAGTCCATGGAAAATATGCTTTCGAATGTAAGGCAGTCAGAAAGAATAAGCATAAGTTAGTAGCATTTTGTCCATGCAGCAACAAACATTATAAAAAAATATACATTTTTAAAAGAGAATAATTTCATTAAAAAATAAAACAAACATTTCTTTTTTCACCATATCTAAGCCATCTCTTTTCATGTTGTTCGCAACTGCTGGGATTCAAACCCAGAATTTCTACAAAAGTGTAGATGTGTTTGCCAGTTACACCACAGAAGCATATCATGTTGTACTAAGATAATGGACTTAAATATTTACCAAATCAAATTATGTAAATTTATAGAAATTAATATTTAAAATAGTCCAAATTTCTATTACTAAAATGCACTCTTATAACACAGCACTACATGTTTGTTTTATAATACTATATACATGTAGTATATTATCAAATTTTGTGAAATTAAAAATCCGACTGACTCCTCCTATTTTATGGGGGAAAACGCTTCAACAATCTGGAAGCTAGTCTTTAATCGAAATAAACAGGTATTGATTTCAAGTCAGGTTGAAACATTTAAAGCATCAGCTGTGTGTTTTATGGTATTTTTTACATAAATAAAATTATGTACTTTATACAATGGTTAAATTTGGATATCTCGGTCCCAAATAAATACCTCCCCCTTTGTAAAATGAATCGCACCTTGGGAGTTTATTCATGTTATATGTTAAGTCTATAATGTATCTGACTGCAAATTCAAGGGTTGTGAGATCCAATTGATGGTACTTTCGGGTAAAATTTTAATATGTCAGATAAGGGCAATAATTTGCATTTTATTCATGCAATAATAATCTAACTTTTTCATTGTAGTATGTTATATGACTGGGAAGTCTTGTGTTAAGTTTAAATCAAATCAAATACATTGAGTGGTTGATGAAGTATGGACAAGATGGTACTTGCAAGCAAAACTAACTAGAATTTTTAAGTCAAAAAAGGGCAATAATTTGCATTATATTAATCCAAGAGTTATCTAACTTAGTTATCATAGTATGTTTGATGACTGGGAAGTGTTGTGTTAAGTTTCAAATCAATACATGCAATGAATATTGAGATTGGGACTTACACACAAAACTTCAACCAAGGTGTAACGCCGACATCCGGATGAGCAGAATAGCTCTCTTTATTCTTTGAAAAGTTGAGCTAAAAACAATCTGAAAATTGTTAACAGTAACAAAGACAACTCCGTCAGAATTTACAATGTATTTACCAAAACTCTTATGAAAACAAAGCAAAAGGCCAACTAACAATAAATGTATGTTTTAAGTACTGTTCTCTGATTGAAATAATTACATCATGACATGAACAGGGAGGTTACCGACTTATATTTATATAATTATATGAATACAAACATTGTGTTTTATAATGTGTTTTTAAACAAGAGGCCCATGGGCTTTAAGTCATCTGATTATCCAAAAAACATTCACATAAATCTATTTAGTCGTAAGAATAACTTTTTGTCAATTTCTCTTATATAGATTTAGTAAAGTAGGCCTCACTCCAAGGGCAAAATTGTGTGACCCAGGGACATGCAATTCACAATTTTTATAAATGACCCATATATGTTCATAATCATGCTCACTTTTTGTTTCCCAGTGCTTCTCCTATATTGAGAAAAAGATTTTCAAAGTTTACCTTACTATGACCGTTTTCACAATTTTGATTCACCTGTGTGTACCAAAGCTGCATAAAATATATCATTACAATTACGGTTACGTTTTTGAGAAGAACTCAAAAAGGACAATTGTTTTCGGATGCATGATGATGGACAAAAGGTCCATTGAGACAAAGTCTCAGGTGACCTAAAAAGACCGACTGAGATTGAAGTTGAGGGCATAATGGTAGACTGAATGCATTTAAAGGGTCCTCAGTGGTCGAGTGGTATAAGGCGACATCTCAAGATCACTTACTTCTCACCGCTAAGGTTGTAGGTTTGAATCCCGCTCCAAAAACTGTATGTGAGAAAGTTTCCAGTTACTTGTGGAAGGATAGTGGTTGTACTCAGTCTGAGGTCTTCCTCCACCAGCAAAACTGGATAAGCCATATATAACCTGAAATATGTTAAAAATGGCGTTAAACCCGATTAAAAAAAAAAGGATGCATTTAAATCACTGTTCTCATTAATTAAAGTTTTATAACTATTATAAATATCAACTACTATAATATGCCGACGCACCATGTGTATCAATACAATTGTTTGTTATCATCAAGATTGATCAAGCTATTTTGCCATATTTGGCTAGGTCATCCTAAAAGAATGTTTGATTGCTGTGTCTCGACTCAGTATTTTAAAGAAAAATGGACAGATATCATGAAAAAATAAAAAGTTAACACTTTGAAAGGCAATAAAAAGTTTAAGTAGCTGCAATTTTTAGCGAGTAAGAAGGAGCACAGCAAACACATGCCCCACTTGTTTTATTTTGATGCCAGAGTGCAACCCTCCATTACTGAGAGCACTTCCGTGCTAAAGATCAGGTACCTGTCACATGTGAAGTTGTTTGTTCAAGTCAAGCTATATACATACAATTTATTAGAGTTAACCAATTTACCCTGAAAGGTTCTACTCAGACTTATGATGTTACTTTTTGGAATATACAGGAGACCTTACGATACCTTTTTATGTTTTTGTTCATTATTGCACCTAGAGTACAGCTTGCATTGTCACTACAAGGCACTGTTCACCCATTATCAACTTCCACATGCACACTTTTCCCCTGAAGCCATTAACCCTTGCCCGGCGCTGTTATCAAAATTAGGATTCTGGGTAGTGATAATGCCCTGCCTAAATGAATTCTGAATAGTGATAAAGGTTACGCCCTGCTCATCGGAATTATGCAAGGAATGTGAATATATACCCAATGTAACAGTGATAATAGACAAAATTAAGTACAGATATACTATATTTCGAGGGCTCAGCGTAAAACTATTGTAACTCCGTTTTTTTTTCAAAAATCGTTTTTTTGCATAAATAACTATAGTTTTACAATGTGCATCTTGTGTTAAAATTTGGTCCTGATATTTTAAATAATTTTGAAGATATTCACTTTTGGTGAAAATATTGTATCTCAAATACACTAATTCTTTAGCGCAAGACTATTGTAACTTGAGTTACAATAGTTTTACACCAAATAATATCTTGGAAACCTTTATTTATATCGGTGCAAAACTATTGTAACTTGAATTTAAATTTTATTAAACCCAGTTATCATGTAAAACCACACTTTTATTTAGTCCAAGAATATTGCAATACAAGTTTCAAATGATAGTTCAGGATAATCATTAAAGATTTTGAAGAAATTCAGGTATAGAGACTTTTTTTCTTTCTTTTTTTTAACTAAATTTTTAAAAAACGTTTTAATTTGATAAAAATGTTATTTTTGTCAGATGATTATGTTTAATGTTTTATTGATTTGGACATTAGTGACAATAAAATGGATGATTAATATAGTTATTGTATTATAAAAGACCCATTTGTTGATATAGTTGGTATGATGGGTGTAGAGGGTACAGCTGGTACTGTAGTTGGTATTGTGGGTGTGGATAGTACAACTGGTAGCATAGTTGGTATGGTGGGTGTTGAGGGTACAGCTGGTAGTGTAGTTGATATGGTGGGTGAAGAGGGTATGACAGGTAATATAGTTGGTATGGTGGGTGTGGATGGTACAACTGGTAGCATAATTGGTATGGTGGGTGTTGAGGGTACAGCTGGTAATGTAGTTGGTATTGCGGGTGTTGAGGGTACAGCTGGTAGTGTAGTTGGTATGGTAGGTGAAGAGAGTACTGCTGGTAGTGTAGATGGTATTATGGGTGTAGACAGTACAGCTGGTAGTGTAGTCGATATGGTAGGTGTAGAGGGTACAGCTGGTAGCATTGTTGGTATAGTGGGTGTAGAGGTTACAGCAGGTAGTATAGTTGGTATGTTGGTTGTGGAGGTTACAGCTGGTAGTGTTGTTGGTGTTGTGAATGTAGAAGGTACAGCAGGTAGTGCAGTTGCTATTGTAGATGAAGCAGGTACAGCTGGTAGTGTAGTTGGTATGGTGGGTGTTGAGGGAACAGCTGGTAGTGTAGTTGGTATGGTGGGTAAAGAGAGTACAGCTGGTAGTGTAAATGGTATCATAGTTGTATGTACAGTACTGCTGGTAGTATAGTTGATATGGTGGGTGTAGAGGGTACAACTGGTAGTGTTGTTGGTATAATGGGTGTAGAGGTTACAGCTTGTAGCGTTGTTGTTTGAGTGTAGATGGTACAACTGGTAATGTATGTGGTACTGTTGGTGTTGAAGGTACAACAGTAAGTGTTGTTGGTATAGTGGGTGTAGAGTATACGACTGGTAATGTAGTTGATATTGTGGATGTAAAGGGTACAGCTGGTAATGTTGTTGGTATAGTGGGTGTAGAGTGTTTGGCTGGTAGCGTAGTTGCTATGGTGGGTGTAGAGGGTATGGCTGGTAGCATAGTTTTTAAAGTGGGTGTAGATGGTTCAACTAGTAATGTAGTTGGTATTGTAGGTGAAGAGGGTACGTCTTGTTGTGTAGATGATACCATGGGCATAAATAGTACAGCATGTAGTATAGTTGGTATGGTGGGTGTTGAGGGTACAGCTGGTAGTGTAGTTGGTATTGTGGATGAAGAGTGTACATCTGGTTGTGTTGATGATATCGTGGGCATAAACAGTACAGCTTGTAGTATAGTTGGTATGGTGGGTGTAGAGGATACAGCTGGTTGTATAGTTAGTATGGTGAGTATAGAGGGTAGACTGGTAGCATAGTTGGTATGGTGGGTGAAGCAGGTACAGCTGGTAGTGTAGTTGGTATTGTGAGTATGGAGGTTATAGCTGGTAGTGCAGTTTGTATTCTGGGTGTAGAGGGTACAGCTAGTAGTGTAGTTGGTAATGCGAGTATAAAGGGTACAGCTAGTAGTGTAGTTGGTAATGTGAGTACAAAGGGTATAGCTGGTAGTGTAGTTGGTATTGTGAGTATAAAGGGTACAGCTGGTAGTGTAGTTGGTAATGTGAGTATAAAGGGTACAGCTTGTAGTGTAGTTGGTTTGGTGGGTATTGATATTAAAGCTAGTAGTGTAGTTGGTATGGAGGTTGTATAGAGTACAGCTGGTAGTATAGTTGGTATTATGGGTGTAAAGTGAACAATGAGTGATTTTAAGATGGTTGATATGGTATAGTGGATGTAGTAAGTACATTGAGTAGTTATAATGGTATGGTGGATGCAGAGTGGACATTGAGTAGTGGTGTTGGTATAATGAATATAATGGTTGCAACGGGTAGTGATGTTGATATTAAAGGGGTAGTGAGTAGTGAAATAAGTAAAAAATTATAGAGGATGTAGAAGGTACAGTGAAGAGTTGAGATGGTATGGTGGATGTAGTGTCCATGAAACAGACAGTAGTGTTGTTGGTATGGTGAACGCAGTGTGTAAAGTGGGTAGTGATGTTGATATAATGTGGATTGTGAGTAATGAAGCTGGTATGGTGGATGTTTAGGGCACAGGTAGTGCTGTTGGTATTGTTGATGTAGAAGGTACAGTGTAGTTGAATCTAAATGGTGGGTGTAGAGGGTACAGTAAGTAATGGGGTTCTGGTTGGTATTATAGATAATGGTTGGTAGAGAGAAACAGTACCTATATAATGGAGTAATGTAGAGGGAGCATTGGAGTGAATGTAGATGTTACAGCGGATAATGGTACTGGATTGGTGGGTGTAATGGTTCAGTAGTTAATTAGGTCAGTATGATGGATGTAATGGATGCAATGGGTAGTGGGGTTGGTATGGTGGATGTTGAAGGTACAGTCAGTGTAGATAGTTGAGTTGGAATGGTGACCGAGTCGATACATGTAATGAATTTAAAAGATCAGTGTCTTATGGGTTTGGTTTGGCGGATGTTAAGGATGTAGTTGAAAATGGTGCTAGTATACTAGATGTAGAGTGTAGAAGTGTTGATGTTGGTATGGTGGTTGTATAGTGGGTATAATGATGTTAGTTTGGTGGGTGTAAAGGTACAGTACCATGGTGGTGGAGTTGGTACATGTATAAAGACTGAAAGGTGTTTAATTAATTTGGTATGATGGATTTTGAAGGTGCAGTTGGAATTGGAGTTAGTAAGACGAATGTAGATGGTACAGTTGTTAGTGATGTTGGTATAGTGGGCCCATGGGGCACAGTACCCACTAACTGCTTGTTTAAATTTAAACGATAACTTTTTCCAAATTTTTAACTAAATAAAGCATAAAACAGGTATTTTTTTTGTCTATTTGTCTAAAAATAAGGTTTGAACCAAAACAATCATGTAGTATGCAATTTTATCTCAACTGCCTATTGCACTCCAGGTAAAAATTCATTCATCAATAAATTTATAAGACTGAAAACAACAGTTTTAAAATCTTGTTGGATATTTACTGGTATATTAATATCAAAATGTCACATTCTTAAACATGACAGTTAGTTACGATTATGCTGTGGTCCAGATACTATATAAATTTAGACAATATCAATTCCTAAATATGAATTTGGAAATATAATTATATATATTAACTTATATTATCATAATTTTATACTTTCATAACTGAAATATTAGGCTTTACAGTGTTAATGACATAGGTGAATTGATTTTTAACAAGAGAACTATCAAAGTTATAGTATTTATAGGCTAAAACATAAATAATACAGCTTAATATACTTTTGTATATGTTTTTCTTTATTTCCAATACTTCTTATATGTTTGTGCTAACCTTTAATAGAATTAAAATTAGTTTTGGAGTAATAACAACATAATTTTAATAGTTTTATATTGAGTTACAATATTTTTAAACTTAGAAATTAATTATTTTTCTCATAAAACTTGGTGCAAAACTATTGTATCTTGAGTTATAATAGTTTTGCACCAAATATAAATTCAGTTTTATTGAATTTTCAACGCAACACTATTGTAACTCAAACTTTTACAAATAAATCAAGTTATATTTAATCTTTAACTGATAACACTTGTTAATATTGTAAGTAATGCAGTTTTCATTTGAATTTTGAAAAATATTAGCAAAATTATCTAAATAAGAAAATAAAAAACAGTTTTTTTCTCCTCCTGAACAATTTGCAAAAACCTAGTTACAATAGTTTTGCGCCAAGCCCTCGATTTAGACTTTTAGTACCATGCCTGATAATGTTGTTAAAATACCTTCCCCTGAGCAATCCTATAGCCAGATGTTCTGAACAAGTAGAAAATTGTACAAGTCACTGGCCAAGTAGAAATTTGTACAAGTCACCATTTACAAAAGTTTAGTCTCTTTAATTACTTTAATTGG
This sequence comes from Panopea generosa, assembly GCA_029582155.1. Lineage (NCBI taxonomy): Eukaryota > Metazoa > Mollusca > Bivalvia > Adapedonta > Hiatellidae > Panopea > Panopea generosa. Next base: position 38,334,101 of record CM055909.1, on the reverse strand, counting down.
TGCACATACACATGGGGAGTAATTACCACTGACCAGTTAATCACTACTCTGGATCAATTATCATTCAATTATCTCTAGGCAGTATTCAATAAGATGTCCAAAAATACATAACTGTAACTGTTTGATGGCAGCATAACCAGTATAAGCTGGTTAGCCCCATAAGCTCAGTCAGTAAATCATAAAACTTCTAGCATTGAGGTTGTGGGTTAGATCCCCGGGGCTGGCCAATTAAAAATAGTCTAGGATCCATGTGGCGGTGCTATACACTGAGCACACTGAAGAACCAGAAGAAACATACAGTTGGTTTCAATCTGTAACCTGCACTATCCCCCTGGAACCTAAAAAGATCAACACTCTTCTCGGGTAATCGCCAATATGGGATGTTTATGTCCGTAGAAGTAGGTAAGCTACTTTCGCGCCAAACACCATGACAACTACAGATGTTAAAAAAAGTGTTGATGTTTACTTTACAAGGACTTGTATAGAAGGATAGGAAACTTGCATCTCCTGACTAAATGTTGATAAAATAGCACACAAAGGATTACTAATTTGGCATGAGCATTCATAAAATCTCACCTAGTTGCCTTTCCATCTCTATATAATTCCTTGATGTTTATGTCTATAAATTTTAGGTTAGCAACTTTCACAGCACACACAAATACAGATATTTAAACATATGGTAGATGTTTATGTTTGTAAAATGTTGGGTTAGTGACTTTTGTGCCACACACCATGACAACTACAGATATAAAAAAAAAATGGTTGCGGTTCATGTTCTCTCAACACACTGTGAGTTTGGGTCCGACTGTAGCTTCAATTTCACATGCTGTGGCCCACGGGTTTTGGTGGTTTCATCAACCTACGAGTTCATTTACTTTAATTTTGTGTTAAAAACAGGTAGTGGTTTTGTCAACCTTAATTTAGTATAGTGTTATGTGGCACGCCAAATATACAGCAAGAACACTGACAATTGTGGATAGGTGAGAACCAGTTATGGTCTGTTGAACTAACTAGGGCTATAATTATGTAATTGAAAAGTATTAATGAGTAATAAAATATTTAGCATTAGTTTGTTTTAATTTAATTAAAACAATTTTAGGAAAAACACTGATCAATATCATATATATCACCAACATTGCCGATGAAACAATCAACCACATGGATACTATTTGTAAATATTGCCAATTGTACAGGAAATTGAATACCATACCCAATGTAGTGAATGTACATTGGTCACTTACAACAGTCTTGCTGTTAAGCTAGCTTTTACAGCGATGTAGTTAAAGTGCACTGACTGTATTGGAAGTTGAGCAACGATGTACAGTGTTAGGGGGAATCCGGATGGTTTCGCCCTTTTTTTTGTTCGCCCATGAGTTGTTTTGCCCTATTTCTGGTTTGCACTGGGTGGTTTCGCTCTTATTTAGGTTGGATGGATGAATTGGTTAATGTTGCACTATGGAAGGCCAAACGTTTCAATATTGTACAACTCTTGTTTCTTGTTCAAATTTGACATGTGCACAAAGTCATATGGTGTTAAATTTTACATTTATATGGTTCGTGTTCCATTCTAGTAGTTAAACTAAGAACATCAATGTAAAAAAACAACAAAAAAAACAAACAATAAAATTAACAAACAAAAATCAAATTAAATTAAGAAAGGATAGATGGCGATGCATATTAACTTCTTTGTTTACCGGCTACTGCTGGCGACAGCAATGGCCATTTCCCACCATTCCTGCCAACAGCAGTGGCCATATACCGCCACCGCTGCTGTCAGTGGTGGGCATTTACCGCCACTGCTGCCGACAGCTGTGGGCGTATATCGCCACCGCTGCCGACAGCGGTGGGCGTATACCCCCACCACTGCCGACAGCGGTGGGCATATACCGCCACTGCTGCCGACAGCTGTGGTGTTATACCCCCACAGCTGCCGACAGCGGTGGGCATATACCGCCACTGCTGCCGACAGCAGTAGGCGTATACCGTCACCGCTGCCGACAGCAGTGGCCATTTACTGCCACCGCTGCTGACAGCAGTGGCCATTTACCGCCACTGCTGCCGACAGCGGTGGCCACTTACCGCCACTGCTGCTGACAGTGGTGGCCATTTACCGCCACTGCTGCTGACAGCAGTGGGTGTATACCGCCACCGCTGCCGACAGCAGTGGCCATTTACCACCACTGCTGCTGACAGCAGTGGCCATTTACCGCCACCGCTGCCGACAGCAGTGGCAGTTTACCACCACTACTGCCGACAGCGGTGGGCATATACCGCCACTGCTGCTGACAGCAGTGGCCATTTACCACCACTGCTGCCAACAGCGGTGGGCGTATACTGCTACTGCTGCCGGCAGCAATGGCGGTAAATGGCCACTGCTGTCGGCAGTGGTGGCAGTAAATGGCCACTGCTGCCGACAGCGGTGGGCGTATACCGTCACTGCTGCCGACAGCAGTGGCCATTTACTGCCACCGCTGCCGACAGCAGTGGCCATTTACCGCCACCGCTGCCGACAGCGGTGGCTATTTACCGCCACCGCTGCTGACAGCGGTGGGCGTATACGGCCACCGCTGCCGACAGCAGTGGCCATTTACTGCCACCGCTGCCGACAGCAGTGGCCATTTACCGCCACTGCTGTCGACAGCGGTGGGCGTATACCGCCACCGCTGCCGACAGCAGTGGCCATTAACCTCCACCGCTGCCGACAGCGGTGGGCGTATACAGCCACTGCTGCCGACAGCGGTGGTCGTATACCGCCACCGCTGCCGACAGCGGTGGGCGTATACCGCCACCGCTGCCGACAGCAGTGGCCATTTACCGCCACTGCTGCCGACAGGGGTGACCATTTACCACCACCGCTGCCGACAGCGGTGGCCATTTACCGCCACTGCTGCCGACAGGGGTGACCATTTACCACCACCGCTGCCGACAGCGGTGGCCATTTACCGCCACTGCTGCCGACAGGGGTGACCATTTACCACCACCGCTGCCGACAGCGGTGGCCATTTACCGCCACCGCTGCCGACAGCGGTGGGCGTATACGGCCACTGCTGCCGACAGCGGTGGTCGTATACCGCCACCGCTGCCGACAGCACTGGCCATTTACCGCCACTGCTGCCGACAGCGGTGGGCGTATACCGTCACCGCTGTCGACAGCAGTGGCCATTTACCACCACCGCTGCCGACAGCGGTGGACATTTGCCGCCACTGCTGTCAACAGCGGTGGCTATTTACCGCCACCGCTGCCGACAGCAGTGGCCATTTACCGCCACCGCTGCCGACAGCGGCGGGCGTATACCGCAACTGCTGCCGACAGCGGTGGCCATTTACCACCACCGCTGCCGACAGCGGTGGCCATTTACCACCACCGCTGCCGACAGCGGTGACCATTTACCGCCACCGCTGCCGACAGCGGTGGTTATTTACCGCCACCGCTGCCGACAGCGGTGGGCGTATACGGCTACTGCTGCAGACAGCGGTGGTCGTATACTGCCACCGCTGCCGACAGCAGTGGCCATTTACCGCCACTGCTGCCAACAGCGGTGGGCATATACCGCCACTGCTGCCGACAGCGGTGGTGTTATACCCCCACAGCTGCCGACAGCGGTGGGCATATACCGCCACTGCTGCCGACAGCAGTAGGCGTATACCGTCACCGCTGCCGACAGCAGTGGCCATTTACTGCCACCGCTGCCGACAGCAGTAGGCGTATACCGTCACCGCTGCCGACAGCAGTGGCCATTTACTGCCACCGCTGCCGACAGCAGTGGCCATTTACCGCCACTGCTGCCGACAGCGGTGGCCACTTACCGCCACTGCTGCTGACAGTGGTGGCCATTTACCGCCACTGCTGCTGACAGCGGTGGCCATTTACCACCACCGCTGGCAGTAAATGGCCACTGCTGCCGACAGCGGTGGGCGTATACCGTCACCGCTGCCGACAGCAGTGGCCATTTACTGCCACCGCTGCCGACAGCAGTAGCCATTTACCGCCACCGCTGCTGACAGCGGTGGCTATTTACCGCCACCGCTGCCGACAGCGGTGGGCGTATACGGCCACTGCTGCCGACAGCAGTGGCCATTTACTGCCACCGCTGCCGACAGCAGTGGCCATTTACCGCCACTGCTGTCGACAGCGGTGGGCGTATACCGCCACCGCTGCCGACAGCAGTGGCCATTAACCTCCACCGCTGCCGACAGCGGTGGGCGTATACAGCCACCGCTGTCGACAGCAGTGGCCATTTACTGCCACCGCTGCCGACAGCAGTGGCCATTTACCGCCACTGCTGTCGACAGCGGTGGGCGTATACCGCCACCGCTGCCGACAGCAGTGGCCATTAACCTCCACCGCTGCCGACAGCGGTGGGCGTATACAGCCACCGCTGTCGACAGCAGTGGCCATTTACTGCCACCGCTGCCGACAGCAGTGGCCATTTACCGCCACTGCTGCCGACAGCGGTGGCCACTTACCGCCACTGCTGCTGACAGCGGTGGCCATTTACCGCCACTGCTGCTGACAGCGGTGGCCATTTACCACCACCGCTGCCGACAGCGGTGGGCATATACCAATGGCCACTGCTGTCGGCAGTGGTGGCAGTAAATGGCCACTGCTGCCGACAGCAGTGGCCATTTACTGCCACCGCTGCCGACAGCAGTGGCCATTTACCGCCACTGCTGCCGACAGCAGTGGCCATTTACTGCCACCGCTGCCGACAGCAGTGGCCATTTACCGCCACTGCTGTCAACAGCGGTGGCTATTTTTACCGCCACCGCTGCCGACAGCGGTGGCAGTAAATGGCAACTGCTGCCGACAGCAGTGGCCATTTACTGCCACCGCTGCCGACAGCAGTGGCCATTTACCGCCACTGCTGTCGACAGCGGTGGGCGTATACCGCCACCGACAGCAGTGGCCATTAACCTCCACCGCTGCCGACAGCGGTGGGCGTATACAGCCACTGCTGCCGACAGCGGTGGTCGTATACCGCCACCGCTGGGCGTATACCGCCACCGCTGCCGACAGCAGTGGCCATTTACCGCCACTGCTGCCGACAGGGGTGACCATTTACCACCACCGCTGCCGACAGCGGTGGCCATTTACCGCCACTGCTGCCGACAGGGGTGACCATTTACCGCCACTGCTGTCGACAGCGGTGGGCGTATACCGCCACCGACAGCAGTGGCCATTAACCTCCACCGCTGCCGACAGCGGTGGGCGTATACAGCCACTGCTGCCGACAGCGGTGGTCGTATACCGCCACCGCTGGGCGTATACCGCCACCGCTGCCGACAGCAGTGGCCATTTACCGCCACTGCTGCCGACAGGGGTGACCATTTACCACCACCGCTGCCGACAGCGGTGGCCATTTACCGCCACTGCTGCCGACAGGGGTGACCATTTACCACCACCGCTGCCGACAGCGGTGGTCGTATACCGCCACCGACAGCGGTGGTCGTATACCGCCACCGCTGCCGACAGCAGTGGCCATTTACCACCACTGCTGTCAACAGCGGTGGCTATTTTTACCGCCACCGCTGCCGACAGCGGTGGCAGTAAATGGCAACTGCTGCCGACAGCGGTGGGCGTATACCGTCACCGCTGCCGACAGCAGTTGCCATTTACTGCCACCGCTGCCGACAGCAGTGGCCATTTACCGCCACTGCTGCCGACAGCGGTGGTCGTATACCGCCACCGCTGCCGACAGCAGTGGCCATTTACTGCCACCGCTGCCGACAGCGGTGGGCGTATACCGCCATCGCTGCCGACAGCAGTGGCCATTTACCGCCACTGCTGCCGACAGCGGTGGGCGTATACCGTCACCGCTGCCGACAGCAGTTGCCATTTACCGCCACCGCTGCCGACAGCAGTGGCCATTTACCGCCACTGCTGCCGACAGCGGTGGTCGTATACCGCCACCGCTGCCGACAGCAGTGGCCATTTACCGCCACCGCTGCCGACAGCGGTGGGTGTATACCGCCATCGCTGCCGACAGCAGTGGCCATTTACCGCCACTGCTGCCGACAGCGGTGGGCGTATACCGCCACCGCTGCCGACAGCAGTGGCCATTTACCGCCACCGCTGCCGACAGCGGTGGGTGTATACCGCCATCGCTGCCGACAGCAGTGGCCATTTACCGCCACTGCTGCCGACAGCGGTGGGCGTATACAGCCATCGCTGCCGACAGCAGTGGCCATTTACCGCCACTGCTGCCGACAGCGGTGGCCATTTACCACCACCGCTGCCGACAGCGGTGGCCATTTACCGCCACTGCTGCCGACAGTGGTGGGCGTATACCGTCACCGCTGCCGACAGCAGTTGCCATTTACTGCCACTGCTGCCGACAGCGGTGGTCGTATACCGCCACCGGTGCCGACAGCGGTGGGCGTATACGGCCACTGCTGCCGACAGCGGTGGTCGTATACCACCACTGCTGCCGACAGTGGTGGGCGTATACCGCCATCGCTGCCGACAGCGTTGGCCGTTTACCGCCACCGCTGCCGACAGCAGTGGCCATTTACTGCCACCGACAGCGGTGGGTGTATACCGTCACCGCTGCCGACAGCAGTGGCCATTTACTGCCATCACTGCCGACAGCGGTGGCCATTTACCGCTACTGCTGCCGACAGCGGTGGCCATTTACCGCCACTGCTGCCGACAGCGGTGGCCATTTACCGCCACTGCTGCCGACAGCAGTAGCCATTTACTGCCACCGCTGCTGACAGCAGTGGCCATTATCCGCCACCGCTGGCGACAGCAGTGGCCATATACCAACAGGGCTGCCGGCAGCAGTGGGCATTTACTGGCGACACTAGAGACAGCTGGAAATTAAATTAGGAGATAAAGCAAGTTATATATTACATTTAATCATTTTATTGTTTCACGTAAATTGTCATTATAATATTACATGGTTGTAGTGCAAAACTATTGTATTATAACTGTTATACAAAAGGTCTACATTTACTTCTATTATTATTATGTAAGTTAATTACACACACATTCTTAACAAAGTTGATATCTGAACAAACAAATGAGCACTTAGGTAAATGAAACAAAATAAAACACTATCCCCTCAAACAAAGAAAAGGATCAAGCCTTTCTGACTGTTAAAAAAAGGTACACATTTTAATTAAAAGTGTAGAATGGACCTTACTTTTAATAAGAAGACACTTTGGATCTCTTGCTGGTTTGAAAGGGGGAGAACATAATTATGATATCAAAAATTTAATTCGTAATATAATCTGACTAGTTGTAGGAGCCTAATTATTTTGTATATACAAGCTATGAATAATTATAGTAATTACATTGTAATCAGTCTACATAAATATAACTATATAGTAACCAGTCTACATAATTATACTGAACCAGTCTACATATTTTTACTTGATTATTTTTAACAGTAACTCAACCCATATTTGATCAGAGATGGGCCATATTGGATTAAAGGCAGTACCACTGGAATAAAGACGTTCATACTGGAAAAGGCAGTCACGAAAAGCATACAACCAAGAGAGCAGCATCCAATTTACATTGTAACAAATTTTATTAAAATTGATCGTATGATTTTAAAATACTCGTATTAGTCATTTATTATATAACCAAATGCAAACATTGCAAATTACCTGTGTTAGCCATATTCTCCACACATTACCTTGGCATTCTTCCCAAGTAACAAATATTCTCACATAAAAGTTGTTTTTGACTGAGTTGGGCTCAAACCCATGACCTCCTCAGTAAGGAATAAATGAGACAATGCCATGAAATACTTCACCACAGAGGAAAGACCACAAGGACCATGGCTTCTGAATTTACTGTAGTTTAAACTACATTTTTAACACATAACAAATTATATTATTTTATATTCAGGTTATATATGGCATATTCAGTTTTATTGGTTGAGTAAGACCTCAGAATAGTATTTAACCACCATCCTACTGCAAGTAACTGGCAAAATTTCTCACACAAAGTTTCTGGACCAAGCTGGGCTTGAACCCACAACCTTGGACAACAGCATCTTAGAGCACAACTTTTAGTAACTGCATCTGTTACTAAATCTCTTATCAGATAGTTCTATCAAAATTAAGTAAATGGTTAAGAGAGGTTTCAATATCAGTCCATTCCCCAATGCAACAAGTGAATTTGAACATTTAGTGTCATTTTTATACTATCAAGGACAAATAGACAATCAGTTAACCTTACCAGCACTCTCATCTCTGCAAGTAACTGATGATAACTTTCCCGCTTGAATGAGATGCAATGTTGTGGTCAGGGCAAGGATTAAAATTCACAACCCCCATAATGATAGTCAGACGGACTACCAACAGGGCTTATCTGAAGCCCAGAACATAAACAGCAATGGAAAACAAAAGAAAAATTAACAGACAGAAAACAGCGTGAGGCTGAATCCAGCATCCTAAATGGTGAGAGGTCAGTAATCGAGAATAATGCACAGAAAATTTGGTCAACATTGAAAAAGAAGATTAAAAGACCTTATTTGAATCAATGAATGGGGTTTTACAATGATTAGAAGGAAGATTCTAGGTTCACTCTCCATCTACAAAAACAATAAAATTGATATGCAGAATGAACCTAGAACCATGATACCTGTAGAACTTTATAATTTCAGCAAATTCTAATCTGTCACCTTTTTACAACATACCTATATGAGCAAAAGTGGTTCTATTCTTGCCAACACTAATTTGGCACCCTGGAACCACACAGGGTAAGGTTATAAAAATAACGAATGTGACAAAAAAAAAAAATGACAAAATGAGCATCATTCTAAGAATTCCTACCCACTCTGCAGAGAAAAACTTGGAACTTTCTCTGAATTTTAGTTTATTCAAATTTAATAGTAATTCACATCAGATATTTGACAGCAACAAAGACAATCTGGAAGCACACCGCCACCAGTTGTTTTTTTTAACTTGAAATAGAGTAATCTCCCTTGTCCTCTTGCAAGACACAGTGAAGACACATGTGAGTTTAGGTGTAAGACAAGTAGTTATGTGATGGGAATGTATTATAAAACTTAAAACAAATTTATCTAATGTAAAAGGGGCCATAATTATGTATAAAATCTAAAAATAAGTTATCTCCCTTGCCCCATTGAGTGCACTTTGAGGTTATGAAGTTTCATTGATTGATGTATGTCAAGTATAAAGTGAGATAGGACTCTCATTTAAAATGGCAACAATTCTGTTTAAAATATTAAAAGAGAGTTATCTCCCTTATCCCCTTTCGTGCCCTTTGTTGTTGTTATGAGGTCTTTATAAAACTTAAAACAAATTTATCTAATGTAAAAGGGGCCATAATTATGTATAAAATCTAAAAATAAGTTATCTCCCTTGCCCCATTGAGTGCACTTTGAGGTTATGAAGTTTCATTGATTGATGTATGTCAAGTATAAAGTGAGATAGGACTCTCATTTAAAATGGCAACAATTCTGTTTAAAATATTAAAAGAGAGTTATCTCCCTTATCCCCTTTCGTGCCCTTTGTTGTTGTTATGAGGTCTTTATAAAACTTAAAACAAATTTATCTAATGTAAAAGGGGCCATAATTATGTCTAAAATCTAAAAATAAGTTATCTCCCTTGCCCCATTGAGTGCACTTTGAGGTTATGAAGTTTCATTGATTGATGTATGTCAAGTATAAAGTGAGATAGGACTCTCATTTAAAATGGCAACAATTCTGTTTAAAATATTAAAAGAGAGTTATCTCCCTTATCCCCTTTCGTGCCCTTTGTTGTTGTTATGAGGTCTTTATAAAACTTAAAACAAATTTATCTAATGTAAAAGGGGCCATAATTATGTCTAAAATCTAAAAATAAGTTATCTCCCTTGCCCCATTGAGTGCACTTTGAGGTTATGAAGTTTCATTGATTGATGTATGTCAAGTATAAAGTGAGATAGGACTCTCATTTAAAATGGCAACAATTCTGTTTAAAATATTAAAAGAGAGTTATCTCCCTTATCCCCTTTCGTGCCCTTTGTTGTTGTTATGAGGTCTTTATAAAACTTAAAACAAATTTATCTAATGTAAAAGGGGCCATAATTATGTCTAAAATCTAAAAATAAGTTATCTCCCTTGCCCCATTGAGTGCACTTTGAGGTTATGAAGTTTCATTGATTGATGTATGTCAAGTATAAAGTGAGATAGGACTCTCATTTAAAATGGCAACAATTCTGTTTAAAATATTAAAAGAGAGTTATCTCCCTTATCCCCTTTCATGCCCTTTGTTGTTGTTATGAGGTCTTTATAAAACTTAAAACAAATTTATCTAATGTAAAAGGGGCCATAATTATGTCTAAAATCTAAAAATAAGTTATCTCCCTTGCCCCATTGAGTGCACTTTGAGGTTATGAAGTTTCATTGATTGATGTATGTCAAGTATAAAGTGAGATAGGACTCTCATTTAAAATGGCAACAATTCTGTTTAAAATATTAAAAGAGAGTTATCTCCCTTATCCCCTTTCGTGCCCTTTGTTGTTGTTATGAGGTCTTTATAATACTTAAAAACAAATTTTCTTATACAAAAGGGTCCATAATGTCTAACAAGAGGGCCAAGATGGCCCTATATCGCTCACCTTACTGACCTTGAGTTACCCAACTTAAGTAGATTATATAATACATGTACACTCAAAATTACAGAAAAACGAGATGGGCAAGAATTTTGATTTGTTTTGAAGATGTAACAGATGCGTAGAAGAGTTCAAACTTGGTAGAGGGTCACCCATGGTAAATGTCAGTGAAATTACATTGAAATCAGGTCAGTAGATTTTGAAAAGAAGGCTTATGAAGTTTTTACTATAGCTGCCTAAATAGTAAACTAGCACCTCACTGTGGTGGTCATGTTTTTTAACAAATCACAACGGCTTGAACAAACTTGGTAAAGGGTAACCCAAGGAACGTTTCGGCGAAATTGGTTTAAAATTGATCCGGTGGTTTCTGACGAGAAGATTTTTAAGTATTTACTATAGCTCATATAGTAAACTAGCCCCATTCCCTGGCCGCCATGTTTTTTTGACGAATCACTATGGTTTGAACAAACTTAGTAGGTGTTCCTCCAAGGAACATTTCTGTGAAATTACTTTAAAATCGAGCCAGTAGTTTCTAACAAGAAGATTTTTAAAGTTTTTACTAATTAAACTTGCCCCGCCCTCTAACGGCCATGTTTTTTGACAAATCAAGATGGCTTGAACAAACTTGGACCTAGGACCATTTCTGTGAAATTATTTTAATCGAGCCAGTAGTTTCTGACAAGAAGATTTTTTAAGTTTTTACTATAGCTTATATAGTAAACTAACCACACACCCTAGCTGCCATTTTTTTGACGAATCAAGATGGGTTGAACAAACTTGGTAGAGGGTCACTCAAGGAACATTTCTGTGAAATTATTTTAAAATTGAGCCAGTAGTTTCTGACAAGAACATTTTTTAAGTTTTTACTATAGCTTATATAGTAAACTAACTCCACCCCCTAGCCACCATGTTTTTTGACGAATCAAGATGGCTTGAACAAACTTGGTAGAGAGTCACCCAAGGATCATTTCTGTTAAATGATTTTAAAATTGAGCCAGTAGTTTCTGACAAGAAGATTTTTTAAGTTTTTACTATAGCTTATATAGTAAACTAACCCCCACCCTTTGGCCACCACGTTTTTTGACGAATCAAGATGTCTTGAACAAACTTGGTAGATGGTCACCCAAGGAACATTTCTGTGAAATTATTTAACAAGAGGCCCAAGAGGGAGGCCCAAGAGGGCCTGAGGACGCTCTACTGACTCATAGTGGCCATAGCACTTTTTGAAATTCTACTATGCAATAGAAACATCTTGAATTTTAGATAGAAAAAAATAAATCTTTTGTATAGTCTCCTATGAAATAGAAATATCCATGTGAAGTTTCAGTTTAATTGGCATAGTGGTTTCAAAATAAATGAAAAAAAGAGAGAATTTTCTGTTTTCCCACAGTATCCCTATGTAAAATTCTAATTCCCCTTACAAGGCCCCTATATATTTTAGCCGCTAAATTCTTATATAAAATATGTACAAATCTGACATACTGGTTCTTAAGAAAACAATTTTACTAATTCCCAATTTGTACCCTTTTGGGGCCCCTCCTGACCCCTTAAGACATAGGAACCAGGCCTTCTAAAATTGCCGTTTTTTCGGTTTTTGGACCGATTTCTGAAGTTCAAAACCGGTTTTCGTTTCAAAGTTTAATAAAAAATCAGTCCAGATATTTTCAAAGTTCAATAAAAAATCGGTCCAGATATTTTCTATCGGTCGTATAAAATCTCATAATTTGCTCTTACCATGCCATACTGACCTGCGAAATACGCCTTGCGGCAATATAATTTGACCCAAGAATCCGTTTGTTTTGTCACCTGCTGTGCGAAATGATGTCAATTTCGATGTGGGACAGGTTCTGAATGATTTATTTTGGTGGTTGAACCGTTACATTGGTTTCCACGGTGATTATTTCATGCAGCTTCCGGAACTTGCGTCACTTCCGGTTCGATCGAACATTTTTAATATAATGAAAATTATTCAGTAAAGCGGAAACATAATGTCAGTCATTAAAATGTACACATTGTGATAAAGTATGTTTTAAATAATACACAAATAAACTTGAAATCGTTTCCTATTAATAAATAAACGGAGAAATACACGATGCAGCTGACATGGTGGGTGGGGTATGCATACATGTAATGGCATAATGTAAGGCAATTTTAGTGATTTTTTTGTAAATAAGTGCGATTCTTACGGTAGTAAAAAACCTGGACCGATTTGCATTTTGGAATTTTAGAAGGCCTGATAGGAACCCAGTCATTTTAACAAATCTTAACCTCCTTCACCTAACAATGCTTTAGCGAAAATATAGGCAAAATCATTTCCATTTAAAAAAAAATAAAAAAATTATATTATATTATATTGACATGTGTCCCCTAATTGAACTCTCGGGGCAGGGTCATTTTTAACCCTAGGGACACCATTTGAACAAATCTAACAGAACTATAGTTGTTCATCATTACTACATAAACATTTTGAAAATCTGTTGGGCTGTTTATGAGAAGATTTTTTTTAAGTTTTGGACTATTTTTAGTAACGGTGGCCATCTTGAATTTCAGATCGAAAAAAAAATCTTCGGTATAATCTCCTATGCAATAAAAACACCCATGTGAAGTTTCAGTTTAACTGGCCTAGTGGTTTCAGAACAGGTGAAAGAAAAAGAGAATTTTCTGTTTTCCCATAGTATCCCTATGTAAAATTCTAAGTGTCCTTACAGGGCCCCTATAAATTTAAGCCCCTAAATTCTTATCTGCAATCCAACCCCTACACATAGGGATAATTTATGCAAAATATGAACAAATCTGACATACCGGTTCTTAAGAAAACAAACTTAGTAATTCCCAATTTGTACCCTTTTGGGGCCCCTCCTGACCCCTTAAGACAGTGGAACCCAGTCATTTTTACAAATCTCAACCTCCTTCACCAAACAATGCTTCTGTGAAGATATAGGCAAAATCATTTCCATTTTTTTAAAAAAAATATTATAATGACATGTGTCCCCTAATTGAACCCTCAGGGCGGAGTCATATTTAACCCTAGGGACACCATTTGAACAAATCTAACAAAACTATAGTTGGTCATCATTACTTCATATACATTTTGAAAATCTGTTGGGTCGTTCATGAGAAGAAGATTTTTTAAGTTTTGGACTATTTTTAGTAACAGTGGCCATCTTGAATTTCAGATTGAAAAAAAAAAATATTCTGTATAGTCTCCTATGCAATAGAAACACCCATGTGAAGTTTCAGTTTAATTAGCCTAGTAGTTTCAGAGAAAGTGCTGCTAACAGATGACAGACGCCAGACGACAGATGACGGACGACAGACAATGCGCCATCGCCTTTGGCCAGAAGAGCTAAAAATTGAGCCAGTAGTTTCTGGCAAGAAGTTTTTTTATCTTTTTACTAATTAAACTTGGTAGAGGGTCACCCAAGGAACATTTCTGTAAAGTTATATCAAAATTGGCCCAGTGGATTCAGAGGAGAAGTTGTTAGAAGCTAAAAGTTAATGACGGCCGATGGCCGACAGATGACGGACACCAGGCAATCACAAAAGCTCACCTGTGAGCCTTCAGCTCAGGTGAGCTAAAAATACAAGCTAGGTATTTCCTTTAGAGGGTCCTTGGGTGTCCTTTATGGTAGTGAAGATATTAACTTAGATAATTATGAGCTTACTAAAACATTAAGATGGTTAACCTTAAGGCGAGAACCAAGGACTTGTATAGAAGGATAGAAAACTTGCATCTCCTGACTAAATGTTGATGAAATAGCACTTGGAGGATTAATTATTTGGCAAATTAATCATTCATAATTTACAGACAATCATTTTTTTTGTATAAAAAATGTACATAAAATGTACAAAAAATGTAAGTTTTAAGTAATCTTAGATTAAATATTAAAGTTTGAAGTAAATTGTCTCATAATTTGTTATTTTAGCTGCAGTATACAAATTTTGAAATTTCTGGGAATGATATTGTTTTAATGAGAATTTCATTCTACAATGCATTCCTGAGATGAATGAAAGTTAAGATAATTGAAAATAAGACATTGCGAGATTTTGTGTGAATATGCGAGCGTTCAAAAAAATATCAATCATTTGCCTTTCCTTCTCTATATAATTCCTTGTTGAGAACAATAGCTAAAATCAAACTAAAACATGTAAAATAATGGCAGTAAGCAAAATTTGTTTGTAAAAAATTAACTAAAAACACAAAATGTATATAAATTATATCCTGCCTCTATGGTAACAAAGTCACATTGAGCAAATATTTTTGACTAAACCAAGAGAAAAACATCTACACCTATAAATTCACCTACCCTCCAATTTTGAATCTATAAAAAAATTGTCTGATAATCTAGTCTCAATTACAAATATTAACAAAAAAAGGCTGGGATGCGTTTAACTGACCTTCCCAGGTAAAACGTTTCATTAGCGCAAAGTATTACTGTCCAAAAATTGTCTGAAATCATTTTAAGTTTTTATAAAACTAGCAAAGTCATGCTCACTAGTTTTGAAAAAATGAGTAAATATTTTTTTTAAAAAATACAAATTATTTTCCTGGAATTTTTTTTTTATCATACCAATAAACATTGATAAAAATAAAAAATGAGGAAATATTTTTTTTAAAAAATACAAATTATTTTCCTGGAATTTTTTTTTATCATACCAATAAACATTGATAAAAAATAAAACTGTGTTATAGTTCAGCCATACACAACCACGATTATGCTAAATGTGATTCTGTTCAACTATTTGCAAGAAATATGCCCTTTCAAAATAGATAAAACTAGAAATGTGCCGTGTCAAAACAGATAAAATTAGAAATGTGCCCTTTCAAAATAAATAAAACTAAGGAATGTGCCTGTCGACACATGCCTTGCTATTGATCAGAAACAATTATTTGCCATCAATTAAGTAAAAATGGGCCATAAGTGAAACAAGTGACAAGTTCTTACCCCTGAGACAAATCAGTACTAAGCATAATATGTAAATAAAGTATCTTGCTGAAGGACACCACACAGCCGTGGCGGAAGATTGAGCCCACAACCCCCTCATCTTGGATCCAAGGCTCTACCATTGAGCCATGCACAATTTTCTCTAATGAACAATAGTAAAATTATCTAGTTTATTTGCTGAATTCCTGTATCAGAATTTTCAACATTAGTTCCATTATCGGTTTGAAGGCATTTCTAATCAACTTGGAACATTTTTCATCTGATCAATAAAACAGCAAAACCATATAATGTCAGGTTCATGAGTGTGTACGTTTTCTATGGAATGATTTATTGCTCCAAATGTTATAAATTAACCAAAGCCTGCTAATTTTATTTCAACAAGTACCAACAATTTCTTGTATCTCGCTAACTGATGCACCATAATAACCAAGTTTTAAAACCAGAAAATTGACAACATGTTGGTCTGATGGTGCAGAACTAGCTCATTACAGGTTATATCTTCTTTTTTTTTTTATAATTTTATAGTAAAATCTCAGGATTTAATTTAACTGTAGCTCTGTTTTTATTCTAAATTTTAAAATGATCCTTGTTTTCCCTTCTAAATGAAACTGGAAAGAAGTCTTTTTATAAAAATTCGATCAAAATCATTCTCAAAACACCTTTTAAAGAAAACCCATTATTGGCATGTAACAAGGGTTACTGACCAATGTGGATAACCTCGTTTTCTTCTACTATCCCATGTTTGTTGATGGACATATTTAAAAACAATTACTTGAGTAATATACAATAATAAAATGATGGGGTTATTTTTACCTAAAGTCATCCGTGGCTGAATATTTTAGCTTTATATAATTCAAGATAATCATTTAATTTATTGTGAATTTTGAGTTAAACACCAATCTCAACACATAGCAGAATATATATGGCATATTGAGATTTTCTAATGGAGGAAAACTGCCGAAAGAATTTTGGTAGAACCACAGCAATAAACTTTCTCGCAATAATTGTTTTTACCAAACTGGGTCCTGACCTCCAACCTCGCCAGTGAGAGGCTGGGGAGCATCTTCAACTATTCAGCCACTTAAGACACAGTGAGTTTACCTTACAAGTATTTTTATTCTTTAAATGTATAAAAGGATAAAAGAATAAAAGTATAAGTGAAAGCAAAAATAAAATGAAAATCTAAAACTACATGTTCTTTGAAATGTTGAGATTGAGAGATGATATTATCTTATTTACCAAGCACAGCATAAATCTAGCTATTTTCGATTCTCTCAATATGATAATTGTTTGAGTCTCTTTTCAATTATTTCATGCTATTTACGCTAGAAACAAAATGCAAATTTCATATCAGTTGCCAGAGCCCATTAAACCTACTGCCTGACATTTCTGTTGGGCTTGCCTTCAGAATAATTAAAATAAAAATATGTCAAAACTCTATCAGTATTACCATTTTCTTTAATGAGAACTGTAATTATGGAAAAGTCAGAAATTTGAATCTAAATTTGTTAATGAACTTCGGAACCAGAGGCCCCAGTCTCTTGAAAAAAGTTTTGTTTTTTTTTAAAGATATTTAACACCATTTACAACACATTATATATGGTGGAATGAACTGTTCTTCCGCAAGTACAATGTAATTGGCAAATTTTCTCACATTTTTTTTTTTATTGAGAGGGATTCGAACCGACAACCACAACAGTGAGAGGCCAGTGATCTTAAGATGGCGCCTAAATACCACTTGGTCATAGGTGGCCTTTTTCAACTTGACTGGCTGATTGAAAGTTTTGGGTCTGAATGGAGATAAACACATAACAGTTGTACATTAGTGGAGAATGATCTTGGACTTTTGAACGTAAATATAAGAATGATCATCATTTAGCAAATAACTAGCTTTTTCTTCAAATGAACTGGACACATTTGAGTAAAGCCTGATGTTTTAGCTTACGGAATCAAAATATATTTTGGCGAAGTAAGCTCAGCTTAGCATTTATATGAAGCGTACGTTTCCTACATAGAAACAAAGTACCAAGCATTTTTTTTTGAAAGGTCATCATGATCAAGTCAAGCTGGGGATTGAAACCGCAAACTCTAGAGTGAGTGACCAACACTCTATTCACTGCACTATTGCCCCGTTTCAATGTTTGAGCTTGTGATTGTACTCAATTTTTTTCCAAGATACTTAGGGCTGGAATTAAATATATTTGGAATGTGAAGGGAGAAATCATCTATTTATAAAACCATCTATATCTTATAAAAGCAAAAAGTAAAAATTCTACAAGACTTTCCGAAAAATAAAACACACAATTTCTTTTCACATATAAGCTTCGTACTTCTGCTGCCAATTAATTAAAACAAATTAACAAATTGTTATACATCCTGTAAATATAAAGATAAGACAAGTCACCCTGTTGTCGATACAAAAACAACAAAATGGATAGAGAAGCATGTAACAAAACGAGATAAAATCTTTGCATGACTATGGTGGCTGATTTGTGCCATGCCATCATATGCTGAGGGGAGGAATGACTGATGGATGACACATGGAAAGTGAAAGGATGACAAATTTAAGTGTAGTTCTGTCGCAATAAAATATTGTTTCGCCTTATATTAATGGTTCGCCCTGAACAACTCACTTGTTTTCCTTTCTCCTTGCCTGAACATGGCACAAATTAGCCACCATACATAGCATAGCATAACAGATAAACAAAACCCTCATGCGTATATAACAGTGAATACATATGTACCTAGAATTATGCCTCACTTTTAATCCAGTGTACAACACATTCCTATCAGTTTGTTTACTTCCTCTGCAAACAATTACAGGGAGTGTGTAAGAATAAAATGCTTAAAATGTCTGAAAAATAAGATAATTATTAAAATGGATAAAAAGCATTGCATTATCATAAATAAATATAAACTAAACAGTTAAGTATGTCAAATCCACCAAAACGTGACAAAATTGATATGTAAATTTGAGTGGTAAACTTGATTATTTTTTTACTATGTATAATGAAACCAAAATGAAATCAAGTGACTCATTTTATGCATCTCAGAATATCTTGCCATTTTAAGCATAAAATCTATTTGGAAAGTCCTTTTTAATATATTAATTTGGCATGTTTAAATAAATACCTTTTTGGCAATACTGGGTCAGTGAGTAAATTTTAGGCATTGTATTTTGGAAAAAAATATTTTAAGCCAATTTAAATTTTTCGAAAAGTACTAATCAATATATTTTCTTCAAAAGGAGCATAAAACTTCTAGGTTACAATTTTAAAAAAATATGTGTAACAATAGTTTGTATTAATAAATTCAATCTTTGAAATGACGGTATTTTAAAATCCAAATTAGTAAAATATGATCTTAACAGACTGTAAAATATATACATGAATGCAAAGTATGTTAAAATCTGTTCGTTTTACAAAAATATTTTATTTTAATAACTATAGGATAATATCAATGGAATTCATTAACCAAAGCATTTCAATGTTCAGCAATGAAATTTAATATTCATTGGGCAAGAAGCTAATTTCAGTATTCAACAGTGAATTTATATTTTACTGAAATAGGTATAGGTTAGAAATTATACAGAATACTCAATGTAACCTATAACTGGCTTGATGTTGATATATTTTTTTGTTCCTGAAGCTATTTCAAAGACTTGTCAAATATTCAGTGTTGTCTGTTTTATTTTCAGCGAGTGCCTGACAGAATGTGAACACGAGTTTCCAGTACTCAGTGCTAACCCCAGCCGCCATCATGTCGATGTCAATGTGGCTAGGTCGTAACATCTGGCTGTGCGTATCGCCATCACTTGTCTGCATGCAGCCTGAAACAATTAACATAGAATTAATATCAAATGCACAGTTTAAACTATTTTTACATCGATTGTGAAAGAAGTTCTTAAAACTCAGAAAAATCAGGCTTGATTTGAGACATTTTATAATGGGGTTCAATGGTAAGACATTCTATTGTATTTTGGGTTTTATTGTTTGGGATTGTGTTGCAATTTTTTTTTTTTTATATTGCTAAATGGGGTTGAACGCCATTTTCAAAACAATTCATGTAACATAATTATGGCATATCAAGTTTTACTGGTGGAGGAAGACCCAGTGTTTTTTTCTCACCATTTTGGAAAGATGACCCATACCCTTGGAATTGGGAATTTTAGCGGCATTTTCTTTAACATTAGAACATTTTTTTGCATTAAATATATTTATATATTTATAAAAAGTGTACACTTGCTTATCAGGCCATTTAATTAAATAATCAATGTCATACTAAATTCAGAATGGGGTAAACTTTCTTTATTTTATCAAGGAAGTATGGCAAGTGACAATTAACATTTTTGAAGCTTTCAATTGGGAATTTTTACCATTCAATTGGGAAAAAAAGATACTATTTGCCATTGGGAATATGACCCAATAACGGCTATAAAAATGGCCGAATAAAAAACACTGAGACCTCAGAATGAATCAGAGTAGAACCACCATCCTTCTGCAAGTAACTGACTAACTTTCAGAAATAAAGCTTTTGGAGCGAGCTGGACTGGAACCTAAGACCTTAGTGATGAGAGGTAAGTGATCTTGAGATGGCGCCCTAGAGCACTCGGCCACAGAGGACCCTTTCAATGGCTTGGCGCAAGACTGGTCCAACTCACTATTTTTCACAAAATCACTTTTTAACATATTTGAATAAAGCATATAAAAATACACATCTTGTTAAAATAATAGACTTTTATTCTTACTAATTTTAATATAGTTGCTAAGAAACAAAAAGGTCTATCTAATAAAAGAAGTTTTCATAGACGCAAAACAGGTCCAAGTAGAGTTGGTCTTGTCTTGCGTTTAAATTATATTACATAAAACAGGTCCAAGTAGAGTTGGTCTTTTCTTGCAGTGAAATTATTTT
Organism: Panopea generosa; assembly: GCA_029582155.1. NCBI lineage: Eukaryota > Metazoa > Mollusca > Bivalvia > Adapedonta > Hiatellidae > Panopea > Panopea generosa. Next base: position 38,313,670 of record CM055909.1, on the reverse strand, counting down.
ACTATACCAATATTTAAAGCATCAGATAGACTTGTGTTGTTATGAAAAGAGTTTATAATTGCAGTGGTTTAATATATTTTAATTCTATTGATAATTAAGAAATGGGTTTGGGGCACAAGTAATTCCAACATTTGATTTAGCTCTTCCCTTACAACAAAGAAGGTATTGAGTGACGTAGTTGTCAAACAAATAAATTCGAAAGAGAATAAAGTTGTTAAAGTAAGAGTAAGAGATGAAAGAAAAGATAAAAACAAACTGAAAATAATACTAAAATTGTTTTTTATCAAAGTTATTCATTTTTAAGTATAAGACTGTGTGATTATGGTATTAAACATGATATAAGTCTTGACTGATAGATTACGAAAGGACAATTTATATAATAACATTGTAACTGTATCAATTAAATTTTAAGCAACAGTTTTTGCAAACATGTTTACAGAAGATGGTGGTGGGGATAACTGTCTTATATCCCCCTCCCCCTCCAATAATATGGTTTAGTAGTTGCATTATATATGTTGAGTTTTGTACATATTTGAATATGGCAAACTTTTTAGTTTCTTTAAATTTAAGTTACACCCTTCCCCCTAAATATACTAGATTCCTCCCAAATATTGTGCATTAATAGCAGTTACCACTAGCTGATAGGTGATGGTTATTGGGATGCAAACACTTTAAAGGAAAGGTGCGCATTGCAGCGTGATTCTCATGTGAGTGTGAGTAGAACAGCTCACCGTCCCTTTGACATTTGGAATTAAGGTAATGTAGTGATGTACATGCAGGAAAAAAATAAAATCTATTTGTTTATATATTAATGCTTGCATCGACGCAAATGCAGTACGCAGTTTGGTAGACGAAATATTATTTAGTAGGTTTGAAGTCGAAGGGTTTCGGTTGTTCGTGGAATACCGAGATTTTTGTTAGATTTTGCTTGATGTGTGAACATTTCTACATGACCTTCTCATGGAAGAATGGTCTAGTATATAAGCAATTAGGATCGTTGTTAGGCGGTAGTTATGTTGTTCACTGTTAGTTCGTATTTAACTGAGGTTTATAAATGTAGAGATTAAACAAACTAAACGGTTACACCGAAACAATGGTGTCAACGCCGCCTCCTTCATCGACCGTTGTATATATAACTATATACCAGGATGAATGATACCGATGGCTTTATTGTGTGTCAAAGGGGCATATTTGTAATGGGTGCTAAATGATGTTAATTAAGTTGCTTAATCTTCATCTGATTGATTTATAATGTTATAAAGAGTAACCATTGGAATATACATAGTATGGTAATTATATTATTATTGGATCTTAAAAGTTATTTATTGGAAGAGTGCTATTCGGTTATTATTAAGCACAGAGACTATGGGATACAATGCTAAGGATAAAAGGATGGAAATTTGATTGAATACATTTGTTATTGTCTATTATATCTTTCATGATCCTAGCGCTAATTGTTGATAATAATTTTCATGTTCACCGGAGTCGACAATGGTAATACAGAAGAGGAAGTTGCCAGTGGCATATGTCGGTGCCATCAACTGTGATTACAGAGACATCTGCAACGTCTTCATTGCAAAATCTTCAACCGAGACTATGGCTGAACCTGCCGTTTGAGTTGGCCAGGATATAAAAAATTGGTGGAGTATACTAATATGTTTCAATTGGCGAGTGTCGACTCTGAATTAGGGTTGCACATTCCTCAATCAATGGAAAATATACTCAAAAGACAAGAAAAAGTTAAATTATAAATAAAAAATAAATAGTAAAACAAAAATCCTATAGGTTACATAAAAAGGATTAGAACAGGGTGAACACTATCAGATGTATTAAAAACTAAAAATATGTTCAAACATATGAATCGCATTTTGCTATTATTAATAAACAATTCGGAATGGGTTTTTTTGTCAAATCTATTAAAACGTGACAAAATCAATATTTCGATGGGAGTGGTCAACTTGAAACGAAATAACCTTTCCAAGACAACACTAAAATACTGCTTAACGACCTTTGCATCGTCATGTTGACTCTTTCTAAGGTAAAACAATTCTTAAAACGGGTTAACCTGTAGAACAGATCAAATTGATAAAAAAAAAAAAACAAGAGGCCCAAGAGGGCCTGAGGACGCTCTACTGACTCATAGTGGCCATAGCACTTTTTGAAATTCTACTATGCAATAGAAACATTGGGGCGGGGTCATTTTTAATTCTAGGGACACCATTTGAACAAATCTAACAAAACTATAGTTGATCATCATTACTACATAAACATTTTGAAAATCTGTTGGGCCATTCATAAGAAGAAGATTTTTAAAGTTTTTGACTATTTTTAGTAATGGTGGCCATCTTGAATTTCAGATCGAAAAAAAAACAACTTCTGTATAGTCTCCTATGCAATGGAAACACCTATGTGAAGTTTCAGTTTAACTGGCCTAGTGGTTTTAGAACAGATGAAAGAAAAAGAGAATTTTCTGTTTTCCCACAGTATCCCTATGTTAAATTCTAAGTCCCCTTACAGGGCCCCTATAAATTTTAGCCCCTAAATTCTTATCTGCAATCAAACCCCTACACATAGCGATAATTTATGCAAAATATGAACAAATCTGACATACCACTTCTTAAGAAAACAAATTTAGTAGTTCCCAATTTTTACCCTTTTGGGGCCCCTCCTGACCCCTTAAGACTGTGGAACCCAGTCATTTTTACAAATCTTAACCTCCTTCACCAAACAATGCTTCTGTGAAGATATAGGCAAAATCATTTCCATTTTAAAAAAAAAAAAAAAAAAAATATTATAATGACATATGTCCCGTAATTGAACCCTCGGGGCAGGGTCATATTTAACCCTAGGGACACCATTTGAACAAATCTAACAAAACTATAGTTGGTCATCATTACTACATAAACATTTTGAAAATCTGTTGGGCCGTTCATGAGAAGAAGATTTTTTAAGCTTTGTTCTATTTTTAGTAACGGTGGCCATCTTGAATTTCAGATAGAAAAAAAAATCTTCTGTATAGTCTCCTATGCAATAGAAACACCCATGTGAAGTTTCAGTTTAACTGGCCAAGTGGTTTCAGAACAGATGAAAGAAAAAGAGAATTTTCTGTTTTCCCATAGTATCCCTATGTTAAATTCTAATTCCCGTTACAGGGCCCCTATAAATTTAAGCCCCTAAATTCTTATCTGCAATCAAACCCCTACACATAGCGATAATTTATGCAAAATATGAACAAATCTGACATACCACTTCTTAAGAAAACAAATTTAGTAATTCCCAATTTTTACCCTTTTGGGGCCCCTCCTGACCCCTTAAGACTGTGGAACCCAGTCATTTTTACAAATCTGAACCTCCTTCACCAAACAATGCTTCTGTGAAGATATAGGCAAAATCATTTCCATTTTTAAAAAAAAAAAAAAAAAAAAAAAAAAATATTATAATGACATGTGTCCCGTAATTGAACCCTCTGGGCAGGGTCATATTTAACCTTAGGAACACCATTTGAACAAATCTAACAAAACTATAGTTGGTCATCATTACTACATAAACATTTTGAAATCTGTTGGGCCGTTCATGAGAAGAAGATTTTTTAAGCTTTGGTCTATTTTTAGTAATGGTGGCCATCTTGAATTTCAGATAGAAAAAAAAATCTGCTGTATAGTCTCCTATGCAATAGAAACACCCCCCATGTGAAGTTTCCGTTTTATTGGCCTAGTGGTTTCAGAACAGATGAAAGAAAAAGAGAATTTTCTGTTTTCCCATAGTATCCCTATGTTAAATTCTAAGTCCCCTTACAGAGCCCCTATAAATTTTAGCCCCTAAAATCTTATCTGCAATCAAACCCCTACACATAGCGATAATTTATGCAAAATATGAACAAATCTGACGTACCGGTTCTTAAGAAAACAAATTTAGTAATTCACAATTTTTACCCTTTTGGGGCCCCTCCTGACCCCTTAAGACAGTGGAACCCAGTCATTTTTACAAATCTGAACCTCCTTCACCAAACAATGCTTCTGTGAAGATATAGGCAAAATCGTTTCCATTTAAAAAAAAAATATAAAAAAAAATATCATAAAGACATAATTGAACTCTCGGGGCGGGGTCATATTTAACCCTTAACCTTTTGAAAATCTGTTGGGCTGTTCATGAGAAGAAGATTTTTTAAGTTTTGGACTATTTTTAGTAACGGTGGCCATCTTGAATTTCAGATCGAAAAAAAAAAATCTTCTGTATAGTCTCCTATACCATAGAAACACCCATGTGAATTTTCAGTTTAATTGGCCTAATGGTTTCAGAGAAAGTGCTGCTAATAGACGACAGACGACGGACGACAGACAACGCGCCATCACATAAGCACTTCTGGCCTTTGGCCAGTAGAGCTAAAACTAACAATAAATATTCAATCAGTCAATCAATTTGCTTGCTATATATAAACTTTCAAAGGTAAAATGAAGTTTATGCCTTTTTTTCAGGACTTCTCGGTTCTTATTTTGGATGAGGCAGTCCTGGCACTGGCCAGGATGTACAGACAGGATGTGCTTGCTCTGGAAGAGAGAGCAGACATTATGAAGTGTAACCGGCATGCTGCCTACCGGCAGTTTGTTTTATGGCAACAGAGCCTCGAATTTAAGCACTCGCCACTCACAAAATGCAAGCTGTATTTTGAAAATCCAAGTTGAAATTACTTAAGCTGGCGTTTTTTTGCAAGTGGATTTCGAGTTGAGAAAATTACTAATTATATTCATGCTATTGAATTTTGAAAAAAACAAACAAGTATTTTCCTGGTAAAAATAACGAGTCCTTGTCAATTTTACTCAATTTCTTTTGCTTCTCGTGCCAAATTACCCACTATCAGCACTATTGTCAATGCCATGTGTTAAATAGTTAATATGAGAAGACTGCGTCCAATTGTTTTTGATCTCGAGTTCATTCTGTAAAAATGAAGTAAAGTTAAAACCAGTCAACAACATAATGAGTAGACTGCGTTTAGTTTGATCTATAGCGCACTCACTCTATAAAATAAAAGTAAAGTTGAAACCCGTCAAATTTATTGTTTACATATTTTGTCAGCTGTTGACAATGACAAAATGGTGTGTCAGTTGTAGAAACCACGCGATCAGCAGATCATCCGTAATAATTTAACTATATTATTATGATATCCCAACGTTGACACATGTTAAACATTCGTCCTTGGCTAGATCTAAATCTAATTTTAAAACGAACTGCCATTGGCTATACTAATTCTATAAATAGAAATGTGTGTATGTCTCAATCTCAGTCTCTGTTCACTTTTGTTTAGTTAAAAGTGTTTATCTATGATATATCATTGTATGCATTTATTTATGGTAGTATAATAAGTATCAGACAACTTTATTTTTTAAGTACCGCTTTGAAATTGAAATACCTTAACATATATAATAACCTTGATACCATTGTCTATAAAATAAATACAAACTAATATTGCATATTAAATAACACGCGGGCTTTGAAACAATTAATTTTTGGTTTATTTACATATTTAGGACTACATGTTTCCGCGAAAATTGGTTTGGCTAGTTGGTTTCAAATTTGGCCAGTTGAAATTTTAGGCACTGGCCAAAATTGCTAGTGCACAAAAAAATTAAATTCAAGCCCTGGGCAGCATGGGCGTCTTGGTGTTGGTGAAAGGATGGCGATACCTTCATGCTGCGTATGGCAAATAATGGACAAGTACCCGGACCCCTTTGGCCAGTACACTGGATTTTTAGCGGCAAGGTTGGCATAAGGAATATCATATTGTAAAATGCCAATGAGTGATAAACTTTACTCCTCTGAATGGTTATGTTACCAATATAAACTTACATTTTAAATTTCTTTTCATGCCATTTAGGCAATGTATTTCAATTAAGTATTAAGTATGTTTGTGAATTGTATCATTTTACTCCATTGCATATATATTGCAATTCAACATTTCTGTATTTTTAATTAATTTGCAATACAATGAACAAAAAAACAACAACTGTAATTCAATGTAATTAATTTTATTTTATTACTGAGTCACACAAAAAAATATATAAAAGGTAACAGGACATAGATATATATTAGTATATGAATGAAAATACATTTTAGAGACTCAACTTAATATTGCAGACATTATCAATATTCTGATAGAAAAAAGTTTTTCAAATGTAATAAATTATCAAAAATATAAGTTCTTAGAATTTCTTCTGAAATACAGGTAGAAACTGGTGTTTTTTGTCTTATTTTTTTTCATATTTGACCATTGATATGCAAAATTGGAAGCTTTTTTGTCCTATTAAAAATACAAAAAAAGTATGGGTCTGTATAGATATTGGGGTACTCCAATTTATACATATTTGCATATGCAATTTTCAAAAGCGAAATTGACATTTCAGTTGCATACTGAAATTGAACTTCCATGAAAATAAGTTTTTTATTTGCAATATATTCGTATGCTGTGTAATAAATATCAAGCCAATATTGTCTTGCAAGTGATTTTCATATTGTAACTAATGAAATATTTTCTAGAATACTATTGTGTGTAAGTATGTTAATCCCAGTCTTTGGCTTGACATTGTAAGCTACCTATCTACTTAATTAGTAACACAATATCAGCTTTTTATGTACAAAGTTAAAAGCTTAATCCTGACTAGAGTTATTGATTGACCACACATGCAATCTCAACTTTTAACTCAATCATCTAGTGTGTACAAAGTTTCATTTAAATAACTCAATCTTTCCTTAGAGTTGGTAAATATATTGCACTGTTCCAAAAAATCAGTTTCCATGAAGATAGCAAATATGGTTGAACACATCAAAAGGAAGTTAGTTTGTACAATATTCACCAGAAATCCAGTTCTATAATATTTATTTTTGTGCCTTTGGATCACTAAGCAAGAAATCAGCATCAAACACACCTTATCTGTACAAGTTACCGTCTAATTTTCTGCATATTCATTGTGAAATGTATGACCATAGAACAATTATCACAGATGCTTTAGCTAGGCAGGGATTTGTACTCACAACATCTTTTATGACCTGAAGATGCATACTTTAGTGCAATCAATAATCTGGCATCCAAGCGAATGATCAATTATCTAACATCAAGATAAATAACTCTACATCACGGTCAATGATCAATTATCGTGCATCATGGCAAACAATCAATAATATTACATCAAAACCAATAATCTGTCAATGATCAATAATCCTACATCATGGTCAATATTCCTACATCAGTCAATGATCAATAATTTTTAATCACGGTCAATGATCAATAATCCTACATCAGTCAATAATCCTATATCACGGTCAATGATCAATATTTCTACATCATGATCAATAATCCTTCATCACGGTCAATGATCAATAATCCTACATCATTGTTTATAATCCTAAATCAGTCCAATGATCAAATATCCTTCATCATGGTCAATAGTCCTACATCACGGTCAATTATCAATAATCCTACATAATGGTCAATAATCCTACATCATGGTCAATAATCAACAATCCTACAGCATGGTCAATAATCATACATCACAGTCAATAATATAATCCTACATTGCTGTCAATAATCCTACATCACAGTCAATTATCCTACATCGCTGTCAATGATCAATAATCCTACACCAAGATCAATGTCAATAATTATACATCATGATCAACAGTTGTACATCATGATCAATAATCTCACTCCACAACCAATGATATTCTTTTTGCAAACATAATCAATAGACAAAACTGTAATACTATATGTTGTATTGCAATAGACAAAACCTGTGTTATAATACAATATGTGGCAAATTGTATTGCAACAGATAGAATTGTTTTATACAATATGTTGCAAAATATATTGCAATACAAGATAATCTATATTGTTCTGCGATACTTTGCGTGGTATACCACCAGGTTCACTACCTAATCATCACTGTTGTATTGTAAGTACATATCAGAGTATATTGTTGAATATACATGTATACAGGATATTTTGTTAATTAATTGAGTTGACCAACATACAAGTAAAAATAATACAACCTGTTTTGACGCTCTATACCATGTATTATGAGATGCTCATTTTTGCCATCATGCCTAATCATTAAATAAATAAATGATGCCAGGTATTTTCTTTATCACGTGATTATGCCAATAAGTGGTACATTTACCAGATGTTTAAAATCCAAAAAGAAACAAAATACTCGAAGGAGTTCATACCTTCTCAATTTGATTGATTTTACTGTAATATTTGTTTGATTATTTTGTAATGTTTTTTATATATGTTTTTTAACATATTTGTTTAGTTTCATTTTGTGTATAATTTGCACACAATAAACACATCGGTAAATAATGTAATTTGAAGATGAACATAAGCAGATTCTGCTACATATGATCATTTTGGAGGTGATCAATACTTGATTACGACAACAAAAGCAGAGGATTATTTATTTTAACTTAAAATCTGGCTAAAAAATGGTTTTCAAATGCCATAAAAATTCCATGGTTTCATTATGCTGCTACAAGGTACTTATATGAAAAAAGAAATATGTATGGGTGTAACTGGAAATAATTGTGTTGTTTCATGCTGTAATAAAATATCTATGCAATTAAATTGTTTTTGTTGGCATTTGAAAATTATTGTCCATGAATTTTAACCAAAATTATTACTTATCTTGTTCTTTTATCCTAATATACATTTAAAAATGCAAATATTAGTATTGTATCAAATCTGATGTAACTTGAATACTAAACAAACACCATATTGAATTTCTTATTTATTTACTCCAAAACGTGACACTTTTTCATCCACCAACTGCTGAGTACGAAGTGGTTCTGTAGGCGCTAAATGGGTTGAAATTCTCCGAGGATCACCAGCTGGTAGAACTCTCTTACCGCTCATGCCTTTTCGATCTAACAAACGCATGTTCAGAGCTTTTCTCAATATTGACTTTATGTGTGGATAGGTCTTTTTTTCCTTGTATGGTACAACTGACCAACGTCCACTTTCTTGTTGTAACACTTGAGTATCTGAAAAAACATAAACCTTTTAAGGCATCAACATGACAGTGATTATTTTTAAAAAGAAAGGTTTTCTATATGACAAGTGAGTGCTGCTTGTTCCTGCAGATATCAATCTTTGCAGTTGATTCCTTTTGGTAAGAAGAGAGCCCAGAATTATTTTTGTGGTGGTAAATCAAAGGTTAAGTTCACAATGGCTATTTAAAAATAAATAGTTTGTTTAGCCATCGATCTCAAACTTTGCAGAGTCCTTTTTGTTATAAAGGATATAACCTACATTGATTTCAAAGTTAGTCAAAGTTACTTTTTTGATTTTTTTTCAGTTTCTGATTAGATCTCGAGAACAGTTTGGCCTTTGATCTTAGGGTCTTTGGCTGAACTCTCTAAAATCCCTGTTATCTGGCACATACAAACTTTTTTGTTTCATTGTGTAATGTATCAGTGAAAACAAGATGAATAATTAGTACATTTGACAACTTCTGTAACAGTCGAAGCCAAATTCATAGAACTGTAACAATAACAATCAGGTGACCCCCTAACAACCGGGATGTTACAGCTAAATTAATTTAATCTTGATTGTTAACAGGTTTTCATAGATTAAACATCAATAAACATGTCAACTTTATGAAACCGCAGTTGTGGTCCAGTGGTAGAACGTCAGTGTCATGCTTAGGCTGAGATGTTACAGCTGAATGAATCTGACGTTGGTCTAATAGTATTTGTAAGATTACACATCAATACATATCTATTGAATTTTAGTTTATTATATCCTTTTTTATCGAGATATCATTACAATTATTAGGTGTATGCTTTAAAAAGCTGCCAAGTATAAATTAGAGCATTGTTAAATATCATTTCGCTAAAACTATTTCAAAATACTTACACAATGTTTCCTTGTTTGTGCTTTAACAAAGGTCGATCACTGTGGATATTGTGGTCTAATGCCGCTAATAAATTGCGGATCCTGTACACAGGTGGACTGTACGCAAACCTTTTGGCACAATATATCAAGATGTGCTGGTGAAATACCTCTAACTCAGCAGTACTCCTATAATAAACAATCATTTGCGATAAACACCAAAAAATGTAAAAACGATATTTCAAATGTAATGATATATTTAATATATAATCAGGGCAGATACCCCTATGACAACTCTTCAGAGCAAATTGTGACATGTCTCTAAAGCAATAAACCTACAAGTGTTAAGCACACCGTTTATCCTTGACATTTACTTCTGACAAAAAATGAATTCATTCGCTATAACATCTTGGAAACAATATGACATACGACTCAATTTCGACTCGGACAACAGTAACATAAAATGTGACATTCTCTAACAGAAATTTACCTTAAATTCAGGAAATATCCAACTCTCTTCAGCAGTCGTTTATCTAACACGATACTGGTTAGTGCTGCCAATGCAACAGAGTCTTAACTTTTGTCAAGCCATGGTTTAATCTCTATCACTATCTGAGAGAGGACCGTGATAACACTCGTTCTTTCCATGACCATGCGACAAGATCCAGGTGTGCTTGTTTGTCACGTGATGGAGAACTCTTCTCCAAATGCTCTGTAATTAAGAATAATACACATCAAAACTTTATTGACATAACACTGATCTTGATTCCAAAACACAAACAAAATATAACTAAACGGAGATACAAAAATATAATATTTTAATAGCTTGATAATTATAGACCTAAAAATTGTATACAGAAAAAATAACATTACAGTCATTGTATTCATTTTTTCACAACAGACTCCTTGTATGTTGTAGAAAGTGTTGCTTTTGCACTTTATAGGGTTTCTTTTATGAAAAATGTCCTAAACTTTTATATTATTTCCTTATTTCAGAGTACAAGTTGTATGCCCGTCATTTTATTGTCATTTTCATACTGCATGTTCATCTTTTAACATATTGCACATGTTCACAATGACATGTTCAAAATATCTACTTCCTTGCTTTGCATGCTAGTGCAGTATGAACATTCACAGCTTCAATATTCAAAATATGTCATGTTTGGCTTTTTGAATGGAAACCCGTGATGAGTAATATCTCTAGCTAAAATCTAAATGTATTGGTAATTTATTTAGTTACCATGAATTCAGGATATGTTTGTGCCTCCTGACACGAGTACCAGAAGTGGTTTATAATATCCCTAGACCACTGTTGTAAGATGCTGCAACCTTTCTTTTGTCCAGCCTGAAAAATCATACAAGATTTTAATTGACAGACAAGTTGTGTGTTTGTATTTCAAAGCTGTGCTCGATTTGCTCAGTCAGTTACGCATCTGACTATCAATCCAGGGGTCGTGAGTACGAATCCCCTGCCTGGCAACTGTCTCCGTGATGATTGATATACGACATTGTGTGTCATTATCATTCGTCTCTCACCACTGATTCAAGTGGGAAAGTTATCAGTTACTTGCGGAGATGGGTTGTGCTCGAGTACTGGTTAATCCCAGGAAACAGTGGTTAGGTTAACTGATCGTCTGTTAGCCCTCGATGGTATAAAAATAATGCTAAATATTCAATCAATTGTATTTCAAAAAATTGTCTATTTACATTTTGCCAGAGTGTTAACATCAATCGCTGAGTTCCATGTATTTATTTATTTTCACTTTAACAAAAAGATGTTTTATCTTCAAGACATTGTCCAAAATCCATACTGTAAATCATGATCAATAATACTACATATTAGTGAAAAGGCTATAAACAGCACATAACTACACCCATTTAAAGGATAAAAGGAAATCTGGCAGCTAAAATGGTGACAAAATAATAAAAAATATCGAAATTTTATACATGTTTGACTATTTACCTGTAGGATCTTCTTTCCTAGATTTTTCGCAACATGCCAAACATCATTGGAGTGTTTTATTTCTGTTTTTTTTTTGTCCCTGCAAAATTATAAATGTAACTCTAGAACTCTCTTGGGATGTATTTTAACTGCTTGTACATTTACTTGGTATCTATGCTTTTAGAGAAAATTAACCTGAATTAATCAACAACCTGTCTAAAAAGGCTACTTTTGCTCCTGCCTTTGACTGGCTGCTTAAAACCGATTTAAATGTTTATATAATGGTGAGAAATATAATTGGTGTAAAATTGACAAACACAGAACATAACATTATTGTTCCTAGCTTAAAGCCTGTACAATTTGTAAGAAAGATAATTATTATTTATTGTTGACCTGTGCCCAGTTATTTAATTCTCTAACACCCCCGCCTATCAATCCTGGGGTGTCGAGTTTGATCCCTTGTGATGATTGATATTGTCGTTATCATACATCTCTTACTGCTGATTCAAGTTGAAAAGGTATCAGTTACTTGCAGAGATGGGTGTACTCGAGTCCTGGTTAACCTTCCAGGAAACTGAGGATCCAAGGAAAGACTGGTAAGTTAACTGATCGTCTGTTATCCATCGATAGCATAAAATACGATTGATCCAAATAGTCCCATTATTTTGTAAGTGTGCAGGCTCTTGTACATTTTTATTTTCTGGCTTGCATCTGCAACAGCACATACAGTTAAACCAGTATAAGCGGTCACCTCTATCAAACAGCCACATTTGTTATTTCCCATTTACATGCTTTCTGTGCAATTTAACCTGCATAAACAACTACCGGTTTTACAAGACCACTTTTGCTTCTTCCCTTGACTGGATGCTTAAAGGACAGGTTCCACTATAGTTCATATTATTTAAAGAGGTGATAATGTTACATAATAATTTGTGACCAGTGCAAAGGAGAGTACACAATTTTGTTCCTCGATTGAAAAGTTAACTCTGGGGTTTATCAGTCCACCCACCTACCGATTGTGTTGAGAGTTTGGGATTGAACCCGTATTCGTAAGCAGCCAGCACAGTATCCACTACACTCTTTTAGGTTATTAAAGTTGCCCATAAACTTACTCATGAGAGCTCCCATTCCAATATGGGCATCTGTTATCACCTCCGAAATCACCATGCCATCATCTATGAGCTCCTTTAGTGCATCTCCAAACCCTCGCTTATCCAAGGTGTGCAGAGTTATTTTTTTTGGTCGTGTTTTCCATTAAAGTGTAGTGGCAATATTGTGCGCAATGACCAGGAGAATCCATACGCTCATCACCTAAAAACAAAACAAAGAAGATTCAATGGAGATTAACAATGAATGGTTGATTGATTGATTGAATATTTAGCCTCATTTTTATGCCATCTAAGGCTAACAACTGATCAGTTATCTTAGCCACTGTTTCCTGGGATCTGAAAGGTTAATCAGTACTGGAGCACACCCCATCTACCAAAGTACATGATAACTTTGCTCCCACTTGAATCAGCGGTGAGAGACAAAGGATAAAGAGACACAATGTTGTATATCAATCATCACTAGTCTTTGCCGGGTGGAGATTTGTACTCACAACCCCATGATTGATAGTCAGATGTGTTACAGACTGAGCTAATCGACCCTGCAACAATAAATGGACACAACTCTCACATTTAAAATGTATGAATTACTGTCAAACTGTTTTATTGACTATGTGTACAACTTGTAGTTATGTTGATTCCCATTTCCACTAGTATAACGAAAGTGGTAGGTGGGGTGCATCGAATATAATAACTTCGTACCAAACTCATGATTGAAGGGTTTTGGGTTCAATCCTCCGTCCACCGAACTGACAGCTGATAACCTATATATATATATTTATATATATGAAATTATGAAAAAAGAAAGTTGATGAATATACACCAAAAAAACAAGTGACATAAAATTCAATTTTAACAGAGTGAAAAAGCCTTATTATGCTCATATGTTAAAAAAATAAATATGCAAATTTTCTCTGAATTAAACTAGTACTAATGGTTCGTACCCAGAATAATAAGCTCTTGATCCTTGCATTGCTAAAGTATTTCCCTCTGGTGGTCTTTCCAAAAATTGTTGATGGTTGGAACAATATATGATTTCTGGATATTATGAAAAGATGATGCTGACAAGAACTTCATGTTCAGCATCTGGGCCCAGAGTGCTATTTTCCCAAAGTTGTTCCCTGAGGTGACGATTGTAATGGCACTCAGGAAATCCCCACCGTGGAGTCGTTTGTTAAGAGTTGGCTGCGAACACCATTTGTGAACAACATGATTGTTGGCACACATCTGCAATGTATATATATACAATGAAATTGGTCATAAATTCAATTTTTAAAAAGGGGATGGCAACAACAATGTTGTACATAATACTGAGTAAAAAAACAACAATTCAAACACCATGAAGCATATCAATAATGGCTGCCAAGACAAATAAATCAAGGCTAAAAGTACCAACGTGTACTTATAACTTCAATGGCTGCATAAGCAGACTGTGAGGGTATTATATAATGTGCTTGCTGCATACTGTAACTGTTTCAGTTTAGTTTCTAAGTACATGTAAAACAGTGTAATGATATAAATTTCAGGTAACAACAGATTGTTATGAAAAACATTTTTCCACTACAACTTGCCAGCTATTATTTTTCAGGAATGAAGTTCTTCATTTATCAAAGCTACTGACTTCGAGACTGTACATAGATTTTTATCATTTTGTTGGCAACAGTGCAATATGTGAAAATGAACTACAAATATGTCTGTCGACCAATGTGAAGTGGCGGATGGGAGAGTGTAGGTGTATACACTTTATTTCCCCCCACCATGGTACATGTCTAAGTATTGCACACAACACATCAGTTTGCAGCGTTGATCAATAATCATATGTGTAAAGTAATCTTCCTTAGTATATAAAACTTACCGATTTACTGATTTTAAACAGCAATTACAACAAGTCTCGTATGCAGACCTTGATGATGACACACACATATAAGGTTTGCATATTGCCTCCACATGCTGACTAAATGTACCAAGTAATGTTGAAATCCACCCATGCACACATATATCAGAGTTATGGATGAGACATGATTTAAACATGTTATAATTTGATACTTCACCCTTAAATATTCATCTAAATAGTATAATTGTAAGTCTTACCCATTTCAGATAAAGTGCAGATCCAACGAAATTCTCCACAATCTGCTGAACTTTGCTTCCACACTGAGTACACTGGGTTACATGAATCTTGTCTAGTGCTTTTATTTGTTCAAGGAAAGAAAGACATACAACATCATCGGTTATTCTTTCACAATCTGCTTCTGTCTTCACATGATTTATTCCAGCCTCAACTTCTTCCTCAATATCATGATATTCACTACCATCAACATCATCAGCAGCCTCCATCCCAAATTCAATTTCTTCGTAGGCCAATTCCTCAACTTTTAGGTTAACATCATCTGGCCTAAAACATGTTAACTCATTTTGAAATCATTGAATTTGATCAGACATGAAAATAAATAAGTATCTGCATTTTTCATCATTTGTTCATATCAATTTTCTAGTTACTTAGCCGACTGATCCCCAGTATGTCAAATTATATGACACTTCTTATGAACATTCAAATCCCAATTTCATCACATTACCCTGACACCAGTGTGATCAGTTATACTTTGACCATCATAATTTTTGTAGTCCCATCATACTGACAGTAGACTGATCATTCCTACTTTCACCCAAACTCATCAAACTATATTTACATTACAGTACACTGTAATTCCTAGTTTGACCAAAACTAGTCTCATTATACTAACACTAGACTGGTCATTCCTAGTTTGACCCAAACTAGTCATTTTATACTGCCACTAGACAGACAATTTCTAGTTTGACCCAAACTTTTCAGTTTTACTGACACTAGACAGATAATTCCTAGTTTGACTCAAATTAGTAATTTTATACTGCCACTAGACTTGTAATTACTAGTTTGACTCAAACTAGTCATTCCGTACTGCCACTATATTGGTTACAAGTTACAAGGTTTATTCCAATAATCCAGGCCACTGGCCCATAATACAATTTACATAATGGGGATTTTAAAATAATTTCTTGTTTGACCTAAACTAGTCATTTTGTACTGACACTAGGCTGGTCATTCCTAGTTTGACCCCAATCAGTTTCTTTATACTGACACTACGCTGGTCATTCCTAGTTAGTCCAAAAATAGTCACATTTTACCAACACTAGACTGGGCATTCTGAGTTTTACTCTAACTGGTCACATTATAGCAATGATACACTGGACAACTCTAGTTGTTGTTTATAAACAATAATGTTCGCTATCTCAATATCTGGTAACAATAATGTTGGCTATCTCAATATCTGGGAACAATAATGTCTCATTATCTGGTAATGACTGTTTCAATAAATAATAAATAGTTTTTTAAAAACAACTTACAATGTAGCAGTCACTGCAAAACTTAGCTCGTAGTCTGAATCATACTCATCATCATCACTGTCTTCATTTGGTGAAGATTTGTTCTGGTGGACCAAGTCTATATATGGTATAATGAAAAACTTATTTCTTTGCATTACATAAAAAAACCAATTTCATGTTGTAATTCTATAGCATCTTTGCATTTATATGAACAGCATGTACATACAAATTTATATGGAGTGAAGAGTTTGCAGATTATAAAAAGATTACAGACAACAGGAACAATAACAAAGTGAAATATATTTGCAATGACTACAAAATCAACATTACAAATTTATATAAACAAGCCAAGCCCTATTAGCTCAGTCGGTTACACGTCTGACTAGCAATCCAGGGGTTGTGAGTGAATCCCGGCTAGACAACTGTCGCCGTCATGATTCATATACAACACTGTGTCTCACTATCATTCGTCTCTCACTGCTGATTCAAGTGGGAAAGTTATCAGTAACTTGCGGAGATGGGGTGTGCTCTAGTACTGGTTAACCATTCAGGATCCCAGGAAACAATGGTTAGGTTAACTTATCGCCTGTTTGCCCTTGATGACATAAAAATGATGCTAAATATTATATCAATGATATAAACATTTATTTAAAAACAAATCACCATTTCAAGATGAAGGTATGGAGATACACATATATGTCCAGTGTCAGCAACAAGGTATTTTCAACTTTTTTTCTATTTTTCATTTCATGATACTTATATAAGAGTCAATACTAACTCTAAAGGTAAGTCACTTACACCTAACATCTGTTTTATGTTTGGTGAGTGTTTAAGGCAAGTTAGAGTTGAGTGAGGGATTTCTGAAATCCTGCAAATGCAAAATATAACACAATACAAGAAATATCAGACTTGTTGACTTGGATTAAATGTTGCTATTACAAAATAGACCTTGTTCTTATGAATTATTCTAAACATGTTTGAGAAACCAAAATGTGGTGACATTAGTACTGAAGATGGGCTCCATCATAAATGCTTAGCCCACTTTTTTTGTATCTAATAATAAGTGCTGATGATATAAGTTGAAACAAATACAAATGTGGGCCTACCTTGCTGTTGCAGTCTCACTGTTGCTGTAAAGGAATTGGGTTTAAATATTATAAAACAAAACATAACAATGTGGCAACTAAACATCTTAAATATAATCAACACTACTTAGAATTAATGATATATAAATAAAAAGGCATAAAATCCTGTTATGTTTATCAAAATCTGAAACAATTCCTATATAAATAATAACCTCAATATAAACAGTAATTCCCAATAACAAAAATGGTTTTATAATGTAATCATATAATGAATTAATGATATGAAATTATAAAACACAAACAGACAAGTCTTATTTCATATTATGTAAAATAGTGACTCAATTGATAAAAGTAATAATACTTATTGAGTTGACTGTCTTTATATGTGCACATGCTTATTTGTCCCTTAGTTATCAAACATTTTTTTTGTTATTACACCAAATGTTGAAAATATGGAACTTTTTTTCTCCCTTTTAATGAATTATTCATGAAGTATATCGTTATATTTTTTATCATTTGTTTTCATTCAATTTTTTTTTAATTATTTTCACCACAATGACATATATATATATTAGTATTATTATCTGTATACTTAACATGTACATAAAATGATTTTTTTACAAGGGACACCTGTAACAAACAAATAAGTTCCAAAACCTCCTCCTGGTACGAAACCTCCTGGTACGAAACAACCAACCTATTCAATTACCTATTTGTTTCCACTGAAGAGACTTCCGACAAGTGCATCTGACTGTCCATATTTCCTGACAATATTGGTGTTGAGCAAGATTCTCCTGGCTGTTTCATTTGAATCTTCTGTCCGTCATAATACCTGTACAAAAAACAATAAAAAAAAATTAAATATTTTTCTTTCCAGATGCTATCAATTGAAAAAAACAAACATTCAATATGTATAGAAAAACATTTACAATTAGCCATTGAGGCCTAAACATACATGTATTTTGAAATGGGATAATTCAAACAGATTATTATGTTAAAAATGAAGCCAATTGTTTCAAATAAAAATGTGATTATAAGTATAAAACATTTTACATAATTTTTGGGGCTGTTTCTCAGATCACACATCAGTTAATTTCATTGATATATGATACTGTGTCTCATTATCATTAATCTCTCACCACTGATTCAAGTGGGGAAGTTATCAGTTACTTGCGGAGATGGGGTGTGCTCAAGTACTGGTACATCCCAGGAAACAGTGGTTAGGTTAACTGATCGTCTGTTAGCCCTCGATGGCATAAAAATGACGCTAAATATTCAATCAATCAATCAATCATTATAAATTAAGTTTTCAGTAGTTTAAATAATGACATATGCATATTGTTTGGAAATTGCTACCATTAAATCATTTCAACGATTGTTTACATACATGTACATATGAAAATATGTAAACACTTACTTGTCCAGCAGAAGGCTCGCCAGTTCCCTGTTCGTTATTCCTCCTAATCCATTTCTCAAATCATTCCATCTATCTATTACGTTTCCAATATTTATTCTGGATTGACTGCTGGTGATCATTCTTTCGTTTCGCCTTTTTTTTTTTTTTACTACTATCCGATTTTTTTTTACCTATATTCGAAACGTGTGTCGCCATTTTTTTATTTTTCAACCAATCGACAGGCACATGCGCGAATATTTCCGTATATGTTCTGAAATACGATGCTTGGTTCGGAAAGTTTACCGAGTTCAGGGTAAACATTGCACAATACTTTAATGCGGGACGTATAAAAGTATTTCCAAGTTTTAAATTACTGTTAAGTTATTAACTATCTGGTAACTAAAGGTTATAAATCGATACATAAGCATTATTTTGTGCATACAGCATACGGGTAAATTCTGGATAAACAGCATGTTTGCGTTATTTGCCAATAGAATCCCTTTAATGTTTTTAACTGTTCTAGTCAATGTTTACTGTTGTTTAATTCTCATTTGTGGTTGTTTAAATGGTGCACAGCTAAAGGTTCACACAGTGCAATGGTGAAGTATCTTCATTTTCACAATGTTGCATCATTTGAAATTATAATGATTTAGTTAAAATTAAAAATGGGACTCGCGCTTTTATTTTTTGGACTCACAGATTTGTAGTCCAGCGAGTCCTGGGACTCGTACATTGGAATTTGTAGATAAATCACTGAAAAACCAATATAATTATGTTATAATAGGTAGCGATGTATCCATGAATATAAAGAGTAATGGACTGATGTTTCAGACTAGACATGCAATTTCATGATTTTTACATTAAAGCATGACCTTGACCTTTGTGTAACCTTGACCTTGACATCTGATGTAATGGTCTGGGTATTTCAACAGTTAAATGCTGCTGAAACATCATCATGACATGCTGATCACTTGTGTCAAGCTATTTTAAAATCCCTAAATGTAAGACAAAGTTACAGATCAATTGATAAATTGAGCCAAGTGTTTTTGAAATCCAACCATGTATGACAAAATTAAAGGACGGACTTGAAATCTCAAACAGATTCAAAGTGTTGTCATACATACTAAAAGTGTGACTTTGACCATTGAGGTATGGGTCTAGGTCTTACTTATGACACATCATCATGTCATCTTGATAAACTGAGCCAAGTTAAAGGTAAAGTCACAGACCAGACACACAATATCAAACAAATTGAAAGTGTGCCCTTGATCTTTGAGGAAAGGTTCTGGGTCTTACATGCGACACTTAATTATGTCATGTTGATCAACTGAGCCAAGCGTTTTTAAATTTTTTCCATAGATGACAGACCGGACAAGAAATGCCAAGACTGAAAGTGTTGTCAAAAGTTAAATTGTGACCTTTGAAGTGGGAGTTTGGGTATTAAGTGCAACACGTCGTCATGTTATGTTGATCATTTATAACAAGTATTTATAAAAATCCATCTATGCATGACAAAGTTGCAGGCCGGACACGAAATCTCACACAGACTCAAAGTGTTGTCAAACTCAAATTGTGACCTTGACCTTTGAGGTATGGGTCTTACTTGCGACACGTCATGTTATGTTGATCAATTGTAGCAAGTATCATTAAAATCCATCTATGCATGACAAAATTTCAGGCCGGACACAAAATCTCACCGATTCATGTTGTTAAACAAATTCAAATTGTGACCTTGATCTTTGAGGAACTGGTGTGGGTCTTACTCGTGACACGTTGTCATGTTATGTTTATCATTTGTAGCAAGTATCATTAAAATCCATCTATGCATGACAAAGTTAAAGGCCGGACACGAAATCTCACACAGACTCAAAGTGTATTTATACAAACTCAAATTGTGATCTTGACCTTTGAGGTACGGGTGTGGGTCTTACTCGCAACACGTTGTCATGTAATATTGATCATTTGTACCAAGTATCAACAAAATCAATCTATGCATGACAAATATACAGGCTGGAAATGAAATACCGGACAAAACGACGGACAGACGCTACACCCCGAAAATCACATTTAAAAAAAATTGGGGATCCCAGCTAAATTAAGGATTTTTTTTCAGTTAAATACAGACTTTACTTCCGCTTTCAAAACCATAAAAGCAATGCTCTGATTGGCTGTTGGAAAGATCGACTGAATGTGACATTCTATCGGTCATCTTCAGATCCCATGCAAAGTGTATTTGAGGAGATGATATTAATCAGATTGAATGATTTGTGAAGAAATGAAGTTGATAGAGCATAAACAAGCTGAAAGAGCATTTTTTGGTAAATAAAGAACACATAATTCTGGACCTACTTGTCCAATTTTCTCCATAACTAATCTTGTAAAAAATTTTCTAGGCATACACATTCCCTGTAAATATGATCAAGATAAGCTTTTTAAAGATTTTTCTATTTATAGTAACCGTGACCCCTGTGTGCAGTGGACCAGAACCTTTTTTCTGTATTTTGAAAGCAGTCAATGCCCGGATGCTACGGAGCAAGTTTGGTTACATTTCATCTAAATCTTGGTTTTCACGGATCAATACCACCTTCTCTTCCCCATACAGCTGTCCAATCCACCCATTAATTGTTTTATTTTTTTTCAACCACAAACAAAATTTAATACTAAAAACAGTCTTAAAGATTTAAACTCAATTTATTGTCATTATCTTAACATAAACATATTCATTTATTGATACTGCTTGAAGACTGCCAAAGCAACTGGATTTTTTTATCTACAGTCAAACTTGTACTAACGGGCACCTGTAATAAGCGTGTCCCTCCGTTAAGCGGCCATTTTATTTCCCCATGATGAAAATCATTCTATAATTGACCTGTATAAAGCGTGAACTTGTCTAACTCGGCCTATGGCCTCCTAAATTCATCCATTTTCACTCAAAATCCTTGTATAAGCGTGCATTTTCGGCTAGTTTGAATGCCGATAACAAAGGGAGATAAAAATAAATTATTTCAGCGTTCTCATTAGGAACCGCCCCCTGGCCGAAAATGCCGGTTCAAATGACTTTAGGGCCGGTTAAAACTTGCAAAAATATTATTTTTCCTGCTTTAAATTCCGATAAGTATCGTTATCGTTCATAAGCCGCCTCGGACTTTTAACAAGTTTTGTTTACATGTTGCCATTTTACAATACGGGCGAAAACGAAAGACTATTTTCATTGGCTAATTATAGAGTTAAAAATGTCTAGACTGGTGTGTTGAATAGTTTTGTTGACTGGTTAAACACGGGTTAAAACAGAAAGTCAAAACAAAACATGTCGTCTGGCAAAAAAATAAAAAATAGAGGATTTTTTCCAGAGCGTTTCTTGTAAGTGACATAAAGAAAAACATGTATTATTGTTTCTTGTTGTGTTACTCAAGTTTCTACTACGTGGCATTTGAAATTGGTTATTATTTTGTTGATTGTTTCTCTTTGAGTTGCATTTCCAGTTTGGCATTTTTCGCACGTTTTTGCACATGTTTGTGTTAGAGTTCAGTTACACATTCTATGTTTTGTTTGGCAAAGTGGACACGACAGGTAAGATCTTTATTATTATATTTGTTCACTCTCTCAAGGGAGATTTATTTTGCCTGTCTAGCTGGAAAAATGTGGTACTATGAACGCTGACATTAGTCGTTATGAATCCTAGTACCCTACCCACCCTTTTTCCACTCTGTCTTGCCCAACTCTTTTAAAGGCCTGGAATACAATAAAAAAAAATTTAACAAGGAGTGAGAAGGGTGATGATGGGGATGAAAAAACTTGTGGCAGGACCATTATGTTAGTTTTATTATAGTTTACTGATAAAAATTCAAATCAAGGAACAGGTCCCCTGGTCCTCCTCCAGTGCTGTAATATCTCTCACCAGGAATTACCTTAAGACTACATTCAAGGGCAAGCATGAACCCAATATTAGCTGTGCTGGACTTACATAAAATTGCTTAGCTTAGAATAGACTGTAGATAAATCTAGGAAAATTCTTTAATTATCCTTTTTGCAGGCCCCAAGAATAATGGAGAACCCACAGAGTCATCAGTCAGAGTTGTCAGTCAGATCATGTCAATGTTTCTTCAGGGTCAGCAACATCTAAGAACTGTTCAGTACGTCCAATGACTATGACTGAATCTTCTGCAAAGGGTAATATTATTATATCACTAGTTAGTCAAATATTATTTATTAATGTTAGCTAGCCTTATATCAAGTGACAATAGGAATAAACAGTTTACTTATTAAAAAAGGCTGTGACTTATAAATTTATTTTGGTTGTGTTACTAGCCCCTGTCCATGCTTTGAATTATAAGGTTAGCAGTATATAATAATATGGTATCAGCAGGGTTTGAATAATCAATTTTGTAAACTTGTACATTGTAATAGTTACTTTACACCCAATTATGCATGTTTTTTATGAAAACATCATTTTGAAATATTGCAATGTTTATGTTTTTTTTTTAAGTCATTAGTGAGAAACTTTAATCCTGACAGGATTTGAACTAGTAGCCCAGGATCCTATGATTACAGGTTGGACCTGCAAACCACTCGACCATGTCTCTCTTTTTGTCTTTAAAGTGTTGTGTTTCTATTTTAAACAGATGCCAAGTATCCACTAGATGAATATCCACAGAAGCACAATACACCTGATACAAAACCATGGGATGAAAAGAAATGTCGCAGAAACATCACTGATTTGTTTGGTTCTAAAACAATCCATTGCTACTACACATGTCCTTCTTCTCCATGCAGTGCTGTTAGTCAAAACGAGGTTGCAAGGCTCCGGCCTATGAAATTTTGTCATAACTACATAAACAAGACCAATTGGTGGCTTTGTTATGTGGAAGGCAAAGACGAAGTGTGTGACATTTCGGTTACTGAAAATCTTGTGACATTTGTTCAGTTTTTTTGTTGTAAAACCAGCCAAGTGCAAACTTTGTTTCTGAGCTGCCATAACATATTGGCAGATCATAGTAGTGCTTATGCAAAGTCCATAACATCATTGCTTTTACAGGAGCTCAAAGATTCAGGACTTAATGTATCAAAATTAACTGTTATGACCAGCAAAAAGGGTGGAGTTATTGGGAAAAGAAAATGCTTGCCTGGTGAACATTCACTGTATATATCACAGACTAGCCCTATCATGCACAGATTCAAATGAATCGATATCGTATGTAAAAACTGTAGAAACTCTGCTATGCCAATTATGGCAGTTCTTCGAGAACTCTCCTAAGAAAATGGCAGCTAACATGAAAATGCAGATGAGTTTGAAGTCAATTGTGTTGGACAACTCAGCTACCAGGCAAGTTGCCAAAAGACTGACAAAGGCTTGCCGCACCAGGTGGCTAAGCCTAGATGCATCTGTAAGTGCTGTAATGCATGATTTTGAAGCTATTATTCAAACACTGTCAAGTAAGCTCAGCATACAGGGTTTGGCATAGATTAATTAGACCCCTAAAAATAGCCCAGAATGCAGACAATGACGCCTAGGTTTTCAATTTTTTTCGAACCCCCCCTAGCAGCCCTGTTACTTTTATATCTTGGCCTGTTCACACTATATTTATTGAGAACACTGAATTTGGGAACTTATATCATGGAATTGTTTACCGATTTTATACCGAAAAACATATACGTGAAATATTAAACAGATAAATAACTTTTATTTGGTTATTCGTTAGACTGTATTTAATTTTGAAAACGGACAAATAAGAGTCATAAAAGGAGACATACAATTTAATAAACTCTTGTTAACGTATAATAATTTAGGTAAGCGGCATCAATTATCATTTTACCGCTTAGATCATTGATTTTACAAAAACAAAGTAATTCGAGTATACAAGTGCGATCGACAGAGAAGATTAATTGTTGTTTGTTTGGTCATCAATTAAAGTGGTAAAAGGTAATAATAACTGTGTTTTTAGCGAGAATGGGTTGTATTGTCATGCGTTAATCTCCTTGTTTGTTACGTGCATTATATTGGTTTTGGCCAATTGTTTCGAAATTCGATTGGGTGAAAATCTTTAAGTGGGTGTCTGATTTTGATTCTTACCATTCTATACTTATTATTTGCAGTGATAGGCTGAAATAATCTTCAACCTAATTTTTAGTATGTCTTCTAAGAAAAAGAAAAGTTCTAACATTAGAAATGACATCGACTATAAGAATTGAAACCAGCTGCCAATAGAAAAAAATCAGTGACTTTTTTAAAAAGTAGACGCTAAACCCTTCAAAAGAAAATCAGTGATAAAAACATTTAAAATTTGATTCACATAAAAACAGTGCAGGACTTATTGGAATATTAACATTAATGGACATTAGTATTATTATTATAGTAAATAATGAAAATAAATTTCCTTACTATGTTTTAATTTTTATTATTAAACAAATTCATCAATTAAATTATACCGAGTTATTTTCTATTTTTACTTTTATACCCAAAATATAGGTTATAAGTTGGTAAAAGAAAAACCTCTATTAAGCACCAACCTGTGTTAAGCAAGCGATTTTGAACTTTCCCTTGGCCACTTGCTTAAGACAGTTTGACTGTAGTTCAGGAAAATTATTTTCCTAGATTTTTTTGGAAATTTCATTTTCACAGACCAATTTTAAAATTCCCTGACAATTCAATGACCTGGAAAAAAAATCACATTTCCCCGACTTTTTCAGGTAGGGGGGAACCATGAATAATTGACCAGTCGCCAGTGCAGATATTGCTTCGTCCAATTATTATCTAAGGTTGTTTGAATTTTTAATACATTAGACTATGCAACCAAGTACTATTCAGGGACGAGAATGGCTAAAGGCGAATTTACGGTAAGCCATGTTTCAAAGGGGCCGCAAATTTATGTCAATCTTAAATATAGCCAGGTCAACCAAAACTCTCAGAAATCCGCAAATTTGAGGATATTTATAATCCCTTTTATCATGTATATTTGCAATTACTTACTAAAATATAATCCTATTACTGGTCAACTGAATACTTGATAAGACAACTTGCAACTGGTCTATTACTTCCTTTCACGACTGAGACAAAAATAATAAATAAACCTTACAGTAAATACACTTACATTGCATTGTCCAACTTCACATGCACGTATCCCCTGTCTTCTGTATGTTTCTTCACTGGCCATATTACTGGCACAGCTCTGAGCTTTGCCCACTAGAATCTGAAGTCATCATTAGAAAGTTGAACATTATAGCTATCAATGAAAGCTTGTGGTGTGTTGATCAATCACTAAAGTCTAGAATTGAGACAAAATCTGCTACTGACATGACAGTGACGATGGAAACATGATTTACCCAACTTTTCATTCTAGCAAATACATACAGCTTTCATTAAATCGTGATTGTCTTTAATTAACACTGATTGTCTATTTGCCAGCTGAATCAAATGTGGAGTCATAGATCTGAGTGTCTTACGAAAATATTAAATGTTTATATATAGGAGTACTTGTAAGTCCAAGTGTGGAAATTAATAATGCATACAATTCGCAGACAATATAATTTCATGCTTTTTAAGGAATTTGTTCTTGTGACAATCATGAGCTACGTGTAAAGTAATGTCAAAAGTTCTACATTTTCGATATGTCTATTATTAAAGAGATTATATTGGCAAGTAACACAAACACGCTGTTAATCCAGACTTTTCCTGTATGCAGTGTGCACAAAACAATGCTTATGTATTGACGTATAACCATTATTTACTTGAAAGTTATCAAATTAACAGTAATTGAATATTGGCCAAAACTTTAATACGTCCCGCAATAAAGTATTGCGCAATGTTTACATTGAACTCCGTAAACTTCCTGAACAAAGCCTCGAAAACGAGATCGGGAACGAGTCTTCACGATGTTATCCAGTAATTGACCTCTTCGAAATCCCGAACTCTCGTCACGTACGAGAGCAAGATTATGCGCAAGATTATGAGCTCAGAGGATTTCATTTCACTGTGTCCACTGCTAAAGCAATGTAGATTTCACGTAAGTAGATTGAATTTTAATACATTAGTAACACAAATATTTATTTAAGCAGTTTAGTTTTAGCGAGTATGCTAGTATCAAGGACGAACATAAGAAATTGTGTGTTTTTTGATAATGGCTGAATACTTCCTTTATTGTGGTATACTTGAAAAGTACAAAAGTGAGTGGCCTGCAAGGTGTTCAGTGAAATGATTGCATATATATTTTTGTGTTTTTTTAAAGCTTTTTTTTGCTTTTTAGATCCAAGATCTTACAATTATACCAGAGAGGTAAGACTATGTCGAGGATACATCAGATTTTCAGCCACATGGACATGACTATTTAAAAACAGAAGTTGACCAAACCTCATTTAACATGGTAACTGTTGATCCTTCCCTTAAGGAATACATTGAAAAAGGCGAGAAAGCCAAGGAAAAGTTAGAAACATTTGAATCAATGAATGACAAGTGCCAAATCCTAACACTTTACAATGTTAAACAGAACCCAAAAATGTTTAAATACTATACTGGATTTCCCTCCTATGATGTGTTTGAGGCATTGTTTAACTATTTAGAACCAAAAGCAATTCACATGAAATATCCATATGGTGAAAGAACAGTGGCACATTCCCATTATTCTGAGAAATTTAAGAAACGACCTGGACGAATCCGTACTTTAGATCTAAGAGATGAATTCTTTGTTACACTAGTACGTTTGCGGTTGGGCATTCCCTCAGGTGACATGGCGGTGAGATTTGGCATTGCCGAAGAATCATTCTAGACTGTACAGAACTTTTTGCAGAAACACCATCATCATTGTTTGCACACAAGCAATTGTTTTCCAACTATTAGCACCACAGTACTATCAAATTTCTTGTTGGAATAAATGCAGGAGGTGCAGTAATGTACATTTCCCAAATGTACGGAGGCAGAGCCTCGGATAAATTAATTACGAACGAGAGTTGTGATTTACTTGGTGCCCTTTATCCCGGAGAAAAAGTTATGGTTGACCGAGGCTTTACAATCAGCGAAGACTTGCCTCCTGGAGTTCATTTAGTAATGCCATCATTTAAACATAAAGACAAATCACAGTTCAGCAAAGAAGAATTGAAGAAAAACAAGAAGATTTCAGAGGCAAGAGTTCATATTGAAAGAGCCATCAGAAGAATCAAACAGTTTGCTTTCTTGGCCAAGAAGATGAAACTGTGTCAAATAGATGCTTATGAAAACATTTTTAAAGCATGTCGTTATTTCATCAACTTTCAGGATCCATTCTTGAAAGTTTGAAATTGATTAAGTGAAGATTATATGAACTTGAAATAGTTGTAGTCGAGTTAAATGTGCTAACAGTTAACAGTCAAGAAAGGAAGTCTTGATATGTAATGAACAAAAAGGTTTTCAAGGAAAAGGTTAACTTGATAGCACACCAGAATAACTTTTATTTGTTCTTTATCCATATTAATATCTTGTGTAGTTCTAGTCTAATGTTCAAAGCATGTGTGTGGATGCATGAGTTTGGGCGAGATCAATTAATATTGAATATCTATAATCACATTGTCTAGATAAGAGAAACATTACACATTAATGACCATCTAAATTTTAAGTTTTAACAAGTCATTACTCTTTGGTATAAGTAATGAGAAAAAAAGCAAATTGATTGTCTCTGAAGTTCAAGCAAAAGTGTTTTAGTTAAGTAAGGCTTCTTTTTAAATGACACTGTATATATTGTGTATATTTTCATTATCCATTAAGAGAAAATAAATGTGCGATTCATAGAAAGCTGACAAAAGTTACTTGCATGTTTGATATTTACAAATCGACTTGAGACATAAAGAAATTTGAGTGAATTTATTTTAAACTTGTATTTATGTATTTGTATGCAAGTCAATATATATGAACTACATGTTAACATACATAAGCGAAAAATCCAGACATAAACTTTTAAAGTAAAATTTGCTTGAACCGCATTTACATTTATGGTGGATTACAGCTGAGAGGGTGAGAGTAAATAAAAATAATAACTTTAAAAATTATGTTCTTTATTTTTTTTTAATTATAAATGTATACTGAACAGAACAGCTAACCTGCCACTTTTTTATTTCCAATATCTGTGTCAAATATATTTAGTAGGGTTTTTAAAATTCATCAACAGTATTGTTTTTTTTACTTTGAATTATAGCCTAAATGTTCTCTCTTTTCACGCTCAAATTTTGAGGACATGGCTTCAATACTTTTCGATATTAATACATAAAATGTCAGGTGGCTTGTTAGCGGTTCTCTTCAATATATATGTATATTAAGTGCAACAGCAAATTCATTTTCTTAAGACTATTTTATGACAACTCAACAAAATACACATATATCTCAAGTTCAAATTCAAGTTTTGAAAGTATTCCCAACAACTAATGGCAGCTCCTTGCAGGGATGTATTAATAGGTCAAATAAAATGATAGCTATGTTAATTGTTTCCCTCCAAGGAGGACTTGATAGGATTTAAAAATATCTATATATCTCAGTGTTTTTTTTCGGCCATTTTTATAGCCGTTATTGGGTCATATTCCCAATGGCAAATAGTATCTTTTTTTCCCAATTGAATGGTAAAAATTCCCAATTGAAAGCTTCAAAAATGTAAATTGAAACTTGCCATACTTCCTTGATAAAATAAAGAAAGTTTTCCCCATTCTGATTTTAGTATGACATTGATTATTTAATGAAATGGCCTGATAAGCAAGTGTACACTTTTTATAAATATATAAATATATTTAATGCAAAAGAATTTCCCAATGTTATGAAAATGCCGCTAAAATTCCCAATTCCAAGGGTATGGGTCATCTTCCCAAAATGGTGAAAAAAAACACTGTATATATTTACATTTAAATGATACATGTACATTTAAATGAAAGACAATAATGAAAGCAAAATAAAGCATCAAATCACATTTTTTTTTTCAAGCAATGTAATACATGAAATGGTGAATTCTCAAGGGACGGATGGGAAATGGTTATCACAGCTATTATTACATTTGGCCTTGTGCTATTTGTCTGGTGATACAGGTTACAAGACAAACATAACTTAAGCTGCAAACAAGACATTCCAGACTATCATTAAGAGTCCTTTAAAATTTCAACATATTTTAAAAATGATAATAATAAAATGTTGCATTAGGTACACATATTGCTGTGAATTTGGCTAAAATCCTGCCTGTTTGGATGTTTAAAAGTATTTCAGTTATTTAATGGCAGCTAGCACACCTTTTGCTTGTTCCTGGGATACACCAATACTAGATTGACTATATCTCTGTAAATCACTGACTACTTTCCTAAACAGACGATTCATGATGGTTGCAGAACAAGATCATGAACAATCATAAGAAAGACCGACTCAGTCTTCTCGCCCGCGGATTCGAACTATCAATTATTTGATTGTGAGTCAAATTCATAATCAACTGAGCAGTCCAGGGCCGTTCTTAAAATAACTTGAGTTTTAACTTAAGTAGATGGAAAACATAATGTTAACATAAGGATTTAAAGCCGAATTTTTTTCAACAGTATATTAGTTATTAACAATGGTAGTACACTTATCATTCCTGGGATGCACTATGTTGTAATTAGCCTTGTACTAGATTTGCCTGATCTCCTCAAGTCACTTCTTCCCCACATATTTAGAGTGGTAGACTCATGACAAAGTTCATGAACAATTATTACAGAGACTGAAGCCAGACTGGGATTCAATCTCGAAACACCTTCATTGAGTCAAACATGTTACCTACTGATCCATACAGGCCCACCAACTAATATTTATTAATTCTCACATGACAATGTCACAAGATTTCACACAGTTTCTGCAGAAACATGGAGATTCAACATCAAAGTTGTCTGGATCTGGAATATAGCCTACACATTTCCAGTGAAACCA
Organism: Panopea generosa; assembly: GCA_029582155.1. NCBI lineage: Eukaryota > Metazoa > Mollusca > Bivalvia > Adapedonta > Hiatellidae > Panopea > Panopea generosa. The sequence continues at coordinate 38,283,008 of CM055909.1, read as the reverse complement.
TTGATTGCACTGACACTGACATTCACACTTAATACTGGCCTGTTTATCATCTGAAATGTTTTCAGACAACAACTCTACACATTTACCACAGTAGTAACTTTCACTATCAACACTTACTCTGTTTTGAACAATTCTCCTTTCCTGTAAAATACCACAATTTAAGCTTTCCTGCTCACTTTTGAGAGAAGGGCTGTTGGTTTGACATAGAAGAGTTGGCAGCACATGTTCAATGAAAAAGAAATTCAGGTTCTTCATTAATAAACCACAATGGGCACTGTCATACTCCACAGGAATAACACATATACTACTGCCATCAAAAATGACAAGATCAGAGACAATTTACTGCCGTTGACGAGCATATCCAGTAATTTATCTGTCGCTGTCACCTGAACTGATGAGTTTGTTGACATGGACAGAAACACGATGAAAAGTTGATGCAGTTATCATGCCCTGGCGGTAAAGGAATCATTCAACAGAAGCAGATTGATCAATTGTCAAATGTTCCACTATTGTTCTTTCATCTGGAGTCATTGCTATCTTTCTCACAACTCGCAAAGTGGTCACCGGGCAAAATAAATGTTAATCTTTCCTTTAATGTCAGGGGTTGTTCATTAGTAAGATACTTTTCCTTCTCTTGAAGGTATTTGTTCAAATATTCTACATTGTCCTGTAAACTTAAAACTGGATCAAGAACATCTCCGGGATGAATCTTCTCTAACACTTGAGGGGCCACTCCTCTAACCCTGGGTAAATTTGGATTAATAAGGCATAGGGAATTGTGCAATGTTTGCAAATCATTCATATTCACTGGTCTGAGGTTTTCTGGACCTGGATTAAATTCACTAGCACTATACAGTTTAACCTTCTTGTACTTTGATGGTTTTTGTACAGGAATTTGTTTTAATGGCTTGGGCGTTACCTTTGGACCTTTAGGAACAACCCATTTACATAGTTTTTCTGTTGTGGCTTGGCAGTCGGGTAGATCTTTATACCCTCTTGAAATAAAATCTTCAATTGCAAAAAGTAAACCAGCGACGTGAGTACATGTCTCACCAAGCCCAGCAACACATGAACAACATGCCCCCATTGGTTCACCAGATTCTTTCAGTATAACTATAACTTCATATTGTGTTCCAGAAGTGTCGAAGGATGGGTTGGCTTTACATTTCAGTGCACAAAAGTTACTGAGACTGACAAGTTCATTGTATTCAATGCCATGGATATGGCCTGACTCCCACAAATTATACGAATGCAGGACTTTGTAGCAATGTAGGCTCTTCTCATCATAGACTTCATAGTCACCATTCTTCTTTGGAGTGATGTCATGTGCTGCCAGAAGGTATTGAACTATATAATCAAGTTTTACCTCTGGCACCAGACGTATATTAGTTTCCAAGCCTTCAACTATATTAGACACATCCTCCAAAGTGCTGATGAAAGGATCATCGTCTTCATTTGCAGTTTTTATGTTCAGTTTTTTGGCTAATAATGTGATTCTATGATTGCGTTTTCCTTTAGAAGGTATATGTAGTTGTCTTAAGAGTGTTGTAAGCTGTGGGTTGGTTAACTGGTGGAGTTCTCGAAGGCTGTCTGGTAAATGCACATCAGAAACCTAACAATAAGCAAAACAAATATTTTAGAAGAATTTACAACTCACATACATGCAAACAGCTTGAATTTCGTAAGAGTAACATTTTTTATTGTGGTATTTAAAAATATAACTTGTGTTTGCCTGTTTCACAGTAAATGGTGCCTGTTGCACAGTAAATAGGCCATTTTTTAAAAAAAATAATGGGAAAATTATTGTAGAAAACAAAATATAAGTTAATTTCTAATTTTAACCATTACTTTTAAAACATATCAATACTACTTAACTGTGTTTTTTTAGTTGATCACAAAAAAGCTATGATTTTTATTTAAGAGCTTAGAATAGCCTAAAAACATATTTTTGGGAGCATAATGTGTTGGCAACTAAAATTTACCCTTTATTCAAATCCAAATAAGTCATTTAATTGTTCACAAACTCATTTTATGAATTTTGATCAATTGATAATTTAATTACTTTTATGTTGATATGTGGCTTTTCACGGTCAGGTAGGTCATTTATTCTTAAATAGACATTTGATACAGCCCTGTACTTCGTTATGGAATAAATAAATAAATTAAAACCTTTGTTCCTTTATTTATCCATAAATATATGTAAAAATGTACTAAATCAAAGTGATTTTCCTTCTTATGCTTTGCTATTGTATGTAATTCAACAGCAGAGTTTTGTTTTTAATGTTAAAATAGGGTATTTGTGAAAAAAATACATAAAATCAAATAATTTCAGTTTGTGACAAAAAAACAACAACTGGCATATATTCTTCCAAGAAGATAATAAGAATGATTCATTCACCGGCTGTCATACATATTAATGTACTATAAATAAAAAAGTATCTAAAGATTGGCCCATGTGTGCTTAAGAAAGATATTCACTGAAATGTAAAATTTATATGTAACGTCCGTCCCAACTACATATACATATAAATTCTATTTCTTCTAGTTTATATCATCAACTTCTTTATTTGTATAAAATATGTGTTAGCAGAGTGCCACTAAGATATGAATAATTTCTAAAAAATGGAGATAAAAAAATACAAATTGACCACTTTCAACCTTTTTGTGAACTTACTAAGAAAGTTGCATATATATTGTAATTAAATACAAATACATCATACAAAGTGGTGTAGGAGTTGTTTTTTTTTTTTAAATTTCTGATGCACATTTAAGCTTAGGAAACAAAAAATAAAAGATTTTGTACTTAAATTGATTGTTTAATGTCACTTCAAAAATAGGGGACGGACGTTACATAATATTTTACTTTTAAGTTACCATTGATATTGCCCCCCCCCACCCCCACCCCTAGTTTATTGAACATGTTTAAATATGTATAAAGTCATAACACTATGTGATATTACATACATCCTGTCATAGACCCTTTGGTCATAAAACCTTGGGTGATTTATGCTAATTAGGGTATAAAATGCACACTGTGGCATGGTATTTCCCATTACCACATGGTGTGAATGTGGTGTTGGTGAATTATGAAAGCTCTGCAGGGTGCCAGCAGCTGGACTTTGTGCATGCAGTATGCCTGTAGGTATTATATTCCATATGACACTGTACCTATTTGTCCAGTGAACTGTTTGAAAAGCTAATCATATATCAAATTGGGTACTTACTGGTAAAATGCACAATGTGATTTATAAAAAAAACAGTGCCAGTTATGTAAAACAACAACCACACCCTTCCCCATACCCACAACAACTATGCTTCATCAAAATTTATTTAAAAAGGGTATGAAATTAAAATCTTATTAACCATTTATTGTTGTGCAGCAACGGATGCAGCAGCTTAATGTGATAAGAAAAAAGATATAAAAAATATTAATGCTGTCAATTTTAACATTTCAGCTAAATAAGATTTTATTTAAATCAATAATTTATTATTCCTTCTTAGACAATTAAAAATAACAGACCATGTTACCTTAAATTCCATCCTTTTTAATAGTGTTTTTAATTTAGCAGTTTAATTTATTGATTGAGTGGTAAACAGCATAGACCCTGATAGTATGACATAGATGTGCAGGCTGGCCTGGGTCTACATTAACACTTAGTGCTAAAATAACTTTAGTTTTCTTCATCAAGCTTAGGGTAATTTTACTATTTAAAATTCAATCATGCTTGCTTTTACAATGTCAGACTACATGATAAGATGTCAGACCCGTAATTCATGGGTTTCAGGTTTGATCTCTGGTTCATGACAGTAGTGACTGTTATTATATTTTTGGGTGACAGCTTCATAAGACATTCCTGCAGGGTTTCTCTGTATTATTTGGTACACAAATTTTTAAAGTGTATGCAAATACAAAGCATATAAATATCTTCACACAGTCACAAAATTTAATTACCACTGTGTCCGAGAATTATATTACCACTTTTTAAAACAACAATGTCAATGTGTCTGAAAATTACAATACTTATTAAAATGTCTAAGAAATGTAATATCTATGATATATAATCACTGTTTCTGAATAAATGACAGTGCAACAAGTATGTTGCCAGTTAGGGTCAGAAATTTCATAAGACAATACATCTCTTTAAAGACAGTATAATTAATAAATTCCGTCATGTCACACAAACTATTTAACAATTAAGGTATACCCATTCGTTATTTGTGAATGACAATAAGGTTAGTGATCAAAATTCAATAGGATACTAAACTTTTGAAGTTTACAAATGACCTCACCCATCACCAGAAAAACAAGTATTAAATTATTACAGACACGCCCTAAACGATAAAAAGTAATTTTATTTTATCATGAGAAACTTACTTTTTCATTTTCTTTCGTATCTTGTGTTGTTTTCTTTCTTTTCATGGCTGTTAATGTAGACTTTTGTTGTATAAACCGCTGCCAGAAATATCACTTCCGTTTGATTCGCGGACAAAAGCCCCCCCCGGACATAAGCCCCCTCAAACCGGTAGGGCGGACATAAGCCCCCTCGATGTTTTTGCAAGGCGGACATAAGCCCCCTCGTCTAATTTTTTGGGGCGGACAAAAGCCCCCTCGACTATTTAAGCAGGGCGGACAAAAGCCCCCCTACCTAGAGTAATATAGTTGATAAACCCCCCTTCACCTTTGTTTTTGGTCATAGGTTTGCTCAAATGTTTATCTTCTTAACAATTTCCGAATCAATAATGGTTAAACATGTCTTAAAAAAAAGAATAGCGTATTTGGTTTAAAGCAAGGGAGAGTACTCGTTATAACTCTCAATGCGCAACGTCATTTATTGACGACATACCTAATGCACACTCTGTTTTTATCGTTAAACTTAACCCTACTCGGCGCCTTTTCCCATTATTTTTTTTTATGTCTGGCAATGAAAGCGTTTATAAGCCCCAACAATAAGGTTAATAAATTATAACTTTGAACGATCCGCACTACTACTGCAAACAGAGCAGACCCTGATCAAGCCACTACTCGGCTATCATGATTTTGATTAGTTACACCGTAATTATCCCGATGTTGTACAAATCCTGGGTGATTAAAGTTAATGTTATGTTGTTGTTGATAATTGTAAGTTTGTAAACATGCGATCATATTATAAATGCTGGAATTTTGTTTGACTGAATAAAGTTATCTTTCACCTTTAATGTGTGTTATAATAACTTATTATTGTATGAACACCATAATTGATAATTAGATAAGGAGATGTTTGTTGTTGACGGTTAATGCAAACTGTCACGTTATTATAATTAAATATAATTTTAAAGAAGAGAGACTGGGTCGCGTATTCACAGTTTGTTTTAAGCGAAAATGTGGATTACTTATTAAAGAGCACCCGGTATGCTAATTACTATCTAACAGGTAGTTGGCACTCATTACTCTAATTGCAATGTCGTCAAAAGAGACGTTGTGTCTGATAGGAGGTTTCCCTATTAGTCTTTATTTAACCTCTTCTTAATTTTGTCTGACTATTTTCACATAAGTAAATTGAAGCTGTTTTCAACAAAAATAAAGGCTTCAATGGGGAAAAAATTACCGATAATAATTATTATTATAACTTGTGCATTAGGTGTGTCGTCTGTGACGCTGTGTCTGATACGCTATTTTGGCAAACAGTTTATTTTATTTTATACGGATTGAGGGGGGCTTTTGTCCGCTCTGTACACGAGGTAAGGGGTCTTATGTCCGCCCTATATTTTTTGGGATCGAGGGGGCTTTTGTCCGCCCTGCTAAAATGGTCGAGGGGGCTTATGTCCGCCCCTTGAGATTAGCCGAGGGGGCTTATGTCCGCCTTGCAAAAACATCGAGGGGGCTTATGTCCGCCCTACCTGTTGGAGGGGGCTTATATCCGGGGGGGGGCTTATGTCCGGGGGGGCTTTTGTCCGTATACCCTTCCGTTTGTTTATATTGTGATCAATTTCCCTGAGCTCAAGATCTCGTCACGAAGAGAGAGATTTCACCTTTTCGAATTGGAGAATTGATCGGAAACCCAAAAGTGTTCATTGAAAATGTAAACAAAAAACATGGCTTCAGAAACCTGATGTTAATAATAAAGAGGTTATGCAATTAGACACTTTAGACGTGCATATCTCTAAGTTATAAGTGTATCTATATGCTGGGCGTGTGTATTTAGGACAGGGAATTGACGGTTATATGCCAATATAATCCCTTTAAGTTCTACAAGTCCATTACTAAGTTCTACATTTTCGACATAAATGTCTATTGTTAAGTCAAATATTACAAGTTCCACATTTTTGACATAGAATCCATTAAGTCCATTATTAAGTTCTACATTTTTCCACTATAAAAATAAAGCAAATTCAACAATAATTCATTTGAAATATTCAGAAGTTTTTTCAAAATGAAGGTGTTTAGCATCATTTTGAACAATTTTTCAGTTATATCACGACGGTGTCAACTTGAGACAGTATTCTAAGCGCTGTCACACTGGATGCTGAGCGTCAAGCGAGGAAGCTTCTAGTCCCATTTTTAAAGTCTTTGGTATGACCCGGCCGGGGATTGAACCCACGACCTTCCGCATGCGAGGCGGATGCTCTACCACTAGACCACGCCGAAGTCTAATGAAGACAGTGACATGAAGATATGAATGCACTCAAGATTTTTCAATCTTGTAACAATATTTATATGAATACATGAACTTGTACAGGTCTGCATTTTGTTTTCTCCATTTTATATCAAATCCTGTTTCCACGAGTTAAAAAAAGTATCCCATCTCCAGGAAACACATGAAATTGTAACTAGTGTTAGAATGATTTTTTTTTTTTTTTTTTTTTAATGGGGTTTAACGCCATTTTCAACACATTTCAGGTTATATATGGCATATCCAGTTTTACTGGTGGAGGAAGACCTCAGACTGAGTCAGACTGAGTAGAACCACCGTCCTTCCGCAAGTAACTGGAAACTTTCTCACATAAAGTTTTTGGAGCGAGCGGGACTCGAACCTACGACCATAGCGGTGAGAGGTAAATGATCTTGAGACGGCGCCTTAGACCACTCGGCCACGGAGGACCCGTGTTAGAATTAAAACAACCAAAATTAAAATTTAAAAAAACTGTTGTCAAAATCTGAAACACATGGGTCTCCATTGTGTTTTAAGATGGCTGACGTCCTCTTATTGGATAAAATAAAACCTAGATCTATGCATTATGGGTCAAGGAGTATGTCCGACATTATGAGCTACAGGAATGTCTATCATTAAGTTCTACTTTTTTCAAATTGATAAATTTCTAATGTGTGTAACAATTGCAAATGGATGCATTATGGGTGAACTATTAAACAGTGTCCTGTCCAACATTATGAGCTACAGGTATTATCTTTGCAGAATCAATGTTCACAGTATGGAAACAAACTTTGCAACATCACCAGAATCATACGCAAATGAGCTGTCCACACCAAAAGTAAACACTACTTCAGGTAAATTTTTTAATATTATAGCTATTGACATTGGATGATGACCAAAGTAATTTGACAGCAGTTTATTACGTAAGTATTCTGGATTTATTTTGTCCATATATCATATACTTACTCAGGCACATCTTTATCTACATCTACTTCCTTAACCTTTTCATAGGAACAGCAGAACTGAAATAGAAAATAGAAAAACCTACAGTTAAATGTCCACTTACACAGAAAACAGTTTTGTAACTTAGGAACATGGTAAGAGTGAGGTTTGGCACCAATTAACCTGGTTTAAGCTCCCTCGTGGCGTTTTTGCTATTGACCATTCCAAGGTGGTGCCCTGCTGTGTTCCTTTTTCATGTATGCTAGTGTTTGCACGGAAAGATGGTCTGGTATTGATTCCAGCAATCAACCAACCACACTGAAGAGAATGACAAAAGATGCCTATGATAATGTTGTCATACAAGACAAAAAATCAGACATTTTACTGTGTGGAGCAGTTGACAAGAAAGTACCAGCCACAAAGATTTTAAGGCCAGGCAAGCGATCTGTCAGTGCTATAGAATATGCACTAAAACCATGTAGTAAAGATGAAAGTGAAAAAAAGGAACTGTGTACCTACCGTATTTTCCATTTGGGAAAGACTGCGGATATGTTTTTCGAGAACTATGCAGGACACAGATTCTGGGATGAAGGAAAATTGAAGTTCGACATGGAATTTGACAAACATGGCATTTGGATGGCGCGAGAAACTAATATGTGCTAAATGTGGCTTTACGGGCAAAACATACAACTTATACAGAGAACTTGAGACTGGTCGACGTTGACCGAAGTTGGCTGATATCAACCTGTCAGTAGCAGTAGGACTGCTAGACACTAAAATTGGTCCAAACGACTTGCGATATCTGTTGGTTTGTTTGAAAATACCGCCTCCATCTTACAAATCCATGCAAACTCATTGCAATTTTGCAGCAGATAAAGTGACAGAGGTTGCAGAAGCTAGTTTTCACCGAGCCAGGTGCCAAGTCATCGAAAATAATGAAGCCTGTGGATTTGGCAGGGATTGTTCTATTATAGCTGGGGTGGATTCCCAGTATAACAACAGTCTGAGACATACAGGGGTGACAACTCCAATGCAGCCAGCAACTCAAGTCAGTACAACAATCATTGAGTTGCAAACAAAACATGAGAAGGTGATTGCAATGAATGTTGGAAGCAAACTTTGTTCTCATAGAGGTGCTGCAACTTGTAACAAGGTGGGAGGGTGCAGTAAAAATCTGAAGGATAACCAGTCAATAGGTAGAGTGCATTACTTATATTTCTTTTCAATTATCATTTCTAAGTTGTAAGCTTATAATATTCTTCTTAAAAAGAGAAAAATAATAAATGAAAAACAAATAACGAAAAACCAAGAAAAAAAATGAAACACTATAACGCGTAATAATATTTCTATAGTACTGATAATAAATATTATTAAGTTTAAAAAAAATAATTTAAAGCTGAGCTACTAATGCCTGACATATATCCTTATTATATACACACATATATATATATATATATTTCAAACTGTATAACAACATAAATGTATGTAATCATGAAATATCTATACTTCACTGAATGCTTGTCTCTGGCCAACACAACTACTTAGTTTGAATAGCACGTTAACACCAGCCAAAGAAATTCCATTTTACAAGATTAAATGAAACACTCGCATTATATCTTTTTCAGGTGACGAACGCAGAGAGGCGAAACTAGCTATGGAGGCAATTTTAAACAGTGATTCGCCAGTAACAATAAACAATATGGTTACCGATGGGGACAGCAATGCGTTCAAGGGAGCAAATGAAGCACAAATGGCCATGTGTGGGAAGCCAATGCAAGGAATGGCAGACGTTGTTCGATTCGCGGACAAAAGCCCCCCCCGGACATAAGCCCCCTCAAACCGGTAGGGCGGACATAAGCCCCCTCGATGTTTTTGCAAGGCGGACATAAGCCCCCTCGTCTAATTTTTTGGGGCGGACAAAAGCCCCCTCGACTATTTAAGCAGGGCGGACAAAAGCCCCCTTACCTAGAGTAATATAGTTGATAAACCCCCCTTCACCTTTGTTTTTGGTCATAGGTCTGCTCAAATGTTTATCTTCTTAACAATTTCCGAATCAGTTTCCGAAAAACTTATTATTGTATAAACACCATAATTGATAATTAGATAAGGAGATGTTTGTTGTTGACGGTTAATGCAAACTGTCACGTTATTATAATTAAATATAATTTTAAAGAAGAGAGACTGGGTCGCGTATTCACATCTTGTCGTCTGCTCAATTTTCAAACAGTTTGGAGCCCGATCAGACGACTATTTACACTGGTACTCTAGTTCCAAACTGTTCTAAACTGTTTGAAAATTGAGCAGACGACAAGATTTGCAGCACGTCAAGGTCATTTATAGTTGACGCTCGTTTCGTTTATATGGTATAGAAAGACGAATTCCTCTCTGTATGTGTTGGTTTTGAAATTACTAAAATGTCAAGGAAATTACAGAGGGGAATTCGTGTTTCTTTACCAAATAAACGAAACGAACGCAAACGAAATGTACAAAATATCTAAGTTTCTCAAAATAATTTATGAAAATTTTACAATCTGAGTGTCAAACAGCTTGGAGCCGGATCAGACGCCGAGTTACTCAGCATTTGATCTGACTCCAAACTGTTTGCAAAGGTTGTTTATAGTCGAAGTATGTTTCGTTTAAATGATAAAGAAAGACGAATTCCCCTCTGAAGGTGGATCAAATTATGTTTGTGTATTATTTATTATACTGTCGATAATAAAGAAATGTGATAAAAAAAATTTTGAGTTTTTTGTATTGTTTCCGTTTGGCAGTGAAAGGGTTTATATGTAAATTTTGCAAACAACTTGGATCCAGTTTTCAATAATCAGCATATGATCGGGATCCAAACTGTTTGCAAAATTTACGTATAAACCCCTTTCACTGCCAGACACAATTTTTACAAACTGCAGTCGGAGATCAGCCACCGTCTATCTGAAGTACAAAATGTTCATATTTTATTTTATTGTTTCCGTTTGTGAAACAACTTAGATCTGATCTGGATCCAATCTGTTTGCAAAATTTACGTATTAACCCTTTCGCTGCCAGACACAAGCTTTACAAACTGCAGTCGGCGATCAGTGGAAGAGTAAGGTAATAATTGTTATTCGTACTTGTGCATTAGGTATGTCGTCAAAAGAGACGTTGTGTCTGATAGGAGGTTTCCCTGTTAGTCTTTATTTAACCTCTTTCTTAATTTTGTCTGACTATTTTCACATAAGTAAATTGAAGCTGTTTTCAACAAAAATAAAGGCTTCAATGGGGAAAAAATTACCGATAATAATTATTATTATAACTTGTGCATTAGGTGTGTCGTGTGAGACGCTGTGTCTGATACGCTATTTTGGCAAACAGTTTATTTTATTTTATACGGATTGAGGGGGGCTTTTGTCCGCTCTGTACACGAGGTAAGGGGGCTTATGTCCGCCCTATATTTTTTGGGATCGAGGGGGCTTTTGTCTGCCCTGCTAAAATGGTCGAGGGGGCTTATGTCCGCCCCTTGAGATTAGCCGAGGGGGCTTATGTCCGCCTTGCAAAAACATCGAGGGGGCTTATGTCCGCCCTACCTGTTGGAGGGGGCTTATGTCCGGGGGGGCTTTTGTCCGTATACCACGTTGTTCACCTCACAAAAACAATGAGAAACAAGATTACTCGAACAGTATTTTCTCCTGAAATGTTTCCCGCTCGCACAAAACGAGATTGCACCTATATACAAAGAAGGTTTGCAAAAGATGTCTGTCACAGAGTTCAATGTGAATTCAAAAATTTGCAAAAGAAATTTGGTAACACTAAATGTCTCTACTGCAGGAAAAGTGTGAGAATGTGAAAACAGCCATTGTAGATTGTTATACTGGTAAATGTAAGGAAACATGTCCCAAATTTGTGTTGTGGTGGCAAGCCACCAGTCTGCATGTGGAAAAAACAGTTTATGCCAAAATGCAAGCCTCTATTAATTCAGGGTGAGTATAGAATAAAATTTCTTCAATGTTTGGACATGCGCCTGGGAAAAGACGCCGTCATTAAGACGCGAAAAGCTGCAGACACCAATAAGCTTGAGGCATTACACCGCGGAATAAATGCATCAAATCCAAAAAATGTAACATACCGTCATAATGCCAAAGCCAGAAAATTAAGTGCTGCAGCTCGTTTAAACGATGGCCGGGCAAATTCATCGATACAAAAAATTAAGGCAGTAGGAGCACAGTTCCCATCAAATACCAAAGTTTTGCTCTCACTTAAAAAAATTCAGGACAAGAATATTTACGACAAAATGCGCCAGAGCTCGCTGGCTTACAAAAAAGCATGTTTCAAACAAAAAGTAGTCAAATTTCAACAATATGATGCTGACTGACAGCACAAAACATATTCACCTGACCTTCTTGACATGTAATTGAGGCTTAAACTTGTAATTTGGCATAACCTGTTTTTAGGGAGTGGGTGGGGTATGAAATATGCATAAAACATCATAGAAGTAGACCAAATACACATATTTCTGGTTTAACTCACCTGAAGCATGCAGTCTGGATACTGTTTATGTCTTAGACAATGCTTTGGTATGGTGTGAATGCATTTCTGTCTCTCCATGTTTACAAAATGTGGTTCCTGGCTCAGATGGTCAAACAGCAAACAGAGGCTGTTGTGGCACAGATGGCTAACATCATGGCTCTGTGGCAACTAAGAAACACATTTTACACACATATAGAGTGCTCTGTGAGCCAATATGTTCTTTTGTCTGGTAGATCCTGCCAACAAAACTGACTGTCGCCCATATTCAATGACTTTATCACCACACACATGTCTGTTCAGTCCCAAATCTCTATTATACAGCATACATTCTGTATACTTTGTCCTGCTGTAGTCAATTTTACACTGTAAAATCATTAAATAATTGTTAAAATCCATTTGTAAGCTTCAAAATCCACTTCTGAATGTTAAAACACATGTGTTTGATAAATAAAACAATCCTCATCAAACAAACGCACAATGACACAGCGTCTTCTGCTTTAGATGACTGTTTCTTGAACGTCTCACATACCAATTAATTTTGCACTGTACTACATATAGAGACATGCACTTCTGGAACACTGAACACATTACTGATGGTTCTAAAAGCACTTTGTTTCCATAGATTGTCATCTGTTGCTCCAAATATGCAGAAAAAAACATGGGGTTGACCAGGTTGCTTTTTCACAATATCAATGGTTTGAGGACACCCCTTCATTTTTGACAATTCTGTTCAATTTTTGCAGTGTATCACTACGCATCTTCAAACTGTTATATCTTCATCAAACAGCAACCAGTGTCAGCCAAACTTGGCACAACTCATGACAATGTTCCATTCTTCTCATCTGTAGAAAAAACATGAGCATTTAAAGCATTTTCAAAAATACTATGCCAAACAAAATTACACAGCTCTAATTTCTCGGGCGTAATAATCTTGCTACCGCCATGTAGGGGAGGTAATTCTTCAGTGAGACCTTTAATACCAACGTTCACTTTTTCACAGAAGAAAATTTACAAATATGCAGTTCCAATTATTGTAAATCTACAAAATATTCATAAAATTACCGGAACCCAACGCTGACATTATACAAATCGCGAATTCTCTGCAGAAACATAATCAGATTTTAGAGATTGTCACCATTTTGGCAAGTGAGATAATATTTTCATTGCTGAAACCAATTAAATTATTTTCCTTTTAAATTTTAAGGGATACCCGCGAATCATCTCTTCACCTATTTTTAGATCAAATCTCGGCAGATTTTGACCAGAGGGAAAACACAGCTCGATGCCGATTAATCCGATAATTGACGTGTTAGTTAATTGTTTATAGGGATAGGGATCAAACTGGCAAACTATTACAGTGTGACCTTTAGCGACTTATGTAAACAGTATACTGAAAATTAAGACAAGTCTACATATCTTGTATCCTGTATCAGACTGTCAGAGTGAAGTCTAAAAGTTGAATATGACGACATTTTCGCTAGTTTTGACCCTGAATTCCTCTGTACTTTACCTTTCAGTCATATAGTATTTAAGCATAAACGTTAATTCTCAATAAACAGATCTGTAACAACTTGCTAAAAATAATGAATAATTCATTTAGTTTTCGCAACATGCGCATCGGAAAAAAACATGGAATGATATTTTACTCTTAAACTAACTTCAAAAGTGACTGGAGTGTGACGTATCAGTAAACTATCGGCAAATGTTTAACATTGTATGTGATTGACAGTTGATTTGCTTATACGTCTTGTAATTGGTGGAGCAGGGCGCATTTAAACAAAGAAGGGCAGCGTTTTTTAGGGCAGAAGGGTGGTGTCTAAAAGGGGCAGGGCGCTGTGCCCTTTCATTCTGTTCTAGAAAAAACCCTAGTATATATAAAACACCTGGAATGCAATGTACCTCGTACCCCACCTACACAACAATACCAGAGTTCTCCCCAGGCCATTAATGCATGTCAGTTGCGACACGCCTTCAAATCTGAATCTAATTTGCGACATCCCATAAATCCTATGACATGCCTTAATTGCAAATTCGACATGCCTTAATTACCAGCTGTGTTTCAATAATCACAACACAGCCAGTGTGTGTTTTCACAGCTTGACACCTGGCTCTGCTGCTAAAAATAATTTAATGATGATATAAGCGGCTTTGTTTACTTTAGAACAATCGGCTCTAATTTAGTATAATTACACATTTTGTAATTGAGCAATCCCGATTACCGATAGCAAAAATACGAAATCTTTTAATGAAAATGTTGTTAGATATACTCATTCATTTCATTTTCAACGATGGCTACGTCAAAAAGGGAAGTAAAATCTTCAATCGCATCTTTCTTCTCAAAACGTCTGAAAGCCGATAAAGGTAAATGGACCAAAATCGCCACCAAAGACACCCAAGTTCTCAGAGGAAGTCAGGCTTTGATATAAAGTGGAAGTCTTCCTTTTTTAAAATATTTTCTTGTTGATATTTAATTTTTTTAGTTTTTATATTAATAAATATATTTTTAAATTTATACTCTTGTTTCTTTTCAATATTTTCCGTACATTAGGAGAAAATTAAGTGCCCTATAATGATATAGGTTATTAATTTAAAAAAACATTGATACACCCCAACCAGTCTAAAACAACATGCCTTCTCAAAATCCTGGGGAGAACCCTGAAAGTAAATACCTTAAAACATTAACTAGACAGGTCACAGCAAAATGCAGAGGGTGCTCATTAAAGGCAACTTAAATGTTCATACTGCCATAATAGTCCTATAACCTCAACATGAGCACTTTGAAGATGACTAATAGTTTGAGCCTTGTCCATTTTGACGCAATGCTTGAAAATGAATATAAATATGAAATATAAAATATCAATAATGTTAAAATATAAACATCTGCTATTAAAAAAAGCATGCAATGTCGTCAAAAGTATTTGGACGAACTGACATAGATTATTTTCCCAATTGCTCTACGTTACAAAAGTTATTCAACATTTTCTGACGATTGCATCGAATTACCTGCACCACGGAAACAATTTGCTGACATCACAAAATCGCCTTTATTGAGCACACTCTGCATTTTGCTGCGACGTGTCTAGTTCTATGTTGGGTGGGTGGGGTACAAGGGACACTGCATTCCTGGTGTACATTGGGTCTTGGCCTGTACATACAGATTTTGATACAGCCTATTTGTCAGCGGATGAAAACAAAAGTAGTAATTCGACCTTTAATTCGGGCGATTCTAGGTGGCATTTTTTTTAAAACAAAATTTAAGGTCTTTCTTTTCATTATATTGTTTCCTTACATGAATAAAATCATAAGAATCAATTGGGTACATTGATAAAATGAGTGTACATATGCAGAGTACTTAACAAAAATGGTATCCATCGCGAAAACTGTTGACAAAGTTTACTTATAAGCATCATCTTCTTGCATATTAAAAACATTAATAACAACAAACAATTTATGTTACAAAACTTCTGTCTGAAAAAGAAAGAGTTTTAGTTACGTTTTCTTTCTTTTCCCATGCATTTTCTTTCTTTTTGTTTTTCATAATCTTTCCCTCCAAATTAACCATGCGACTGCATTGGATTTTTCGATGCCCTTTGTTTTATTCTTTGAAAATAAATGTCCAAGAAATTGCCATATATGTAACAGTCTAAGGGAAACAACCCTGATATGGACAGTTTGCGTCCCTGGGATAGGGACTAATTTAAAATAGTGTTAATGGGGTAATTTAAAATAGTGTTATATAGACTTTTTAGCCATAATCTTGACTTTTAAGGTGTCCAAAAATTATTGAGGGCTATTAGCCCCTAGTCTATTTTTAACCCATACACCTGTCCTGGACCAACATTTTAGGTCTTAAACCCAGAATGATTGTACTGACGGACGTACAGATAGAACTAAAACTGAGTCCTGACGCTTTTTGTTCGAGAGACAATAAACCAGTGAAAACACTTAAATGTTAAACACGGTATGATGCCTTCTGTGCTCGGTTCTCTGTGGTCCAAGGCATTGTCTCAAGATTACTTATCTCTCACCACTGGGATATGGTGCCTTCTGTGCCCGGTTCTCTGTGGTCCAAGGCATTATCTCAAGATCACTTATCTCTCACCATTGGCGCTATGATGCCTTCTGTGCCCGGTTCTCTGTGGTCAAAGGAATTGTCTCAAGATCACTTACCTCCTACCACCGGAACTATGATGCATTCTGTGTCCGGTTCTCTGTGGTCCAAGGCATTGTCTCAAGATCACTTATCTCTCACAACTTGGGCTATGATGCCTTCTGTGCCCGGTTCTCTGTGGTCCAAGGCATTGTCTCAAGATCACTTATCTCTCACCACTGGGGCTATGATGCCTTCTGTGCCCGGTTCTCTGTGGTCCAAGGCATTGTCTAAAGATCACTTATCTCTCACCACTGGGGCTATGATGCCTTCTGTGCCCGGTTCTCTGTGGTCCAAGGAATTGTCTCAAGATCACTTATCTCTCACAACTTGGGCTATGATGCCTTCTGTGCCCGGTTCTCTGTGGTCCAAGGCATTGCTTATCTCTCACCACTGGGGCTATGATGCCTTCTGTGCCCGGTTCTCTGTGGTCCAAGGCATTGTCTCAAGATATCTTATCTCTCACCATTGGGACTATGATGCCTTCTTTGCCCGGTTCTCTGTGGTCCAAGGCATTGTCTCAAGATCTCTTATCTCTCACCATTGGGACTATGATACCTTCTTTGCCCAGTTCTCTATGGTCGAAAGCATTGTCTCAAGATCACTAATCTCTCACCACTGGGACTACGATGCCTTTTTTGCCCAGTTCTCTGTGGTTCAAGATATTGTCTCAAGATCACTAATCTCTCATCACTGGGACTATGATGCCTTCTTTGCCCGGTTCTCTGTGGTCCAAGACATTGTATCAAGATCACTAATCTCTCACCACTGGGGCTATGCTGCCTTCTGTGCCCGGTTCTCTATGGTCGAAGACATTGTCTCAAGATCACTTATCTCTCACCACTGGGGCTATGGTGCCTTCTGTGCCCGGTTCTCTGTGGTCCAATGCATTGTCTCAAGATCACTAATCTCTCACCACTGGGGCTATGGTGCCTTCTGTGCCCGATTCTCTGTGGTCCAAGGCATTGTCTCAAGATCACTAATCTCTAACCACTGGGGCTATGGTGCCTTCTGTGTCCGGTTCTCTATGGTCCAATGTATTGTCTCAAGATCACTTATCTCTCACCACTGGGGCTATTGTCCTTACAACTGGAATTCTTCTAATTTTGGCATTGACATTTATACTAAAGCTGAAGGGATTTTAGAAACACATAGCACATACAGATGATTTATTATTTTTTTAACTTTTGACTTTTATTTCATTTTCTGATGAGATATGTTTAAGTTCATGTTTGAACTTCTATTACAAAACTGTTTTCATGCCCCTTCCAACTGTGATGAACATATGGTGGTGTTGGGAGAATATTGACAATAATTTATGTCCATGCCCTTACATACGATTTTCACTATAAAAATGTTTAAAATGAAATTTATGTGAAATTTCAAGGTAAAATCCACTTTTAAGGAAATAGTGTTGCAAGAGATCTATTTAACATTTTGTGTACTTATTATTGATGCTATACAGTAATCCTATAATGTGTTGGTACGCCATAAAACAATATTCATTCATTCATTCTATACAGTAATCACTTATCTAATAGATTTTTTTCATCAATACGTGAAGTTTAAAATTATTTATTTTTTTGAAATTTACTAGATAGTGGCAAGACATTTTAATAAAGTGGTAAGCACCACTTTGAAATTGGTTAGTAGTGGTACCATTATCCCTAAAAATGGCCCAGAATAAGCCTGAATATTAATACTCTATAATGTCACACTTTTTTGACTGGACCACATACTATTGCTTAGCTTCTCATTGTATTGTGACGATAAGTTGTAAGAAAGATTCAAGTATGTACTCTGTTGTACCCCTGCTTAGTGTTTCCATGTCCGAGACCATTGTGTCACTAATTTAAGGAGTTTTGGTGTCGAGGCTATATTTGTAAATATTTGTTAGTGATCCGAATTGTGGTAGTTATTATGTTGTTCATTATTCAAAAGCATAATGTATTTTAAATGCATTTCCTTGAAGAGACGGGAGTGATTTAAATAGGAAGAATTTTATCCTGCCATATGTATGCTCAGTCTCGGCTCTCACTTTATAACCAATTTTGAATATTTTTTAACCGATTACTGTTAGACTTGTACAACTTAACTGACATATGATGTGTAGATATGCATTTAATGATTAGCTTCAAGCTCGATGGTTTTGTCTAATTTATGGCACAGAGTTGGGTTAATAATTTGTTTACTGTTTTTGCTATCAAATTGGTGATTATGTAATAAGAGTGCATTAAATGCAATACCGGTATGTAAAGTGTATATATTCATTTGAGGATTGAAATTGCTATTTTGAGTTAGAAAAACATTAGCTGTTTAATGTGCATGAAACCCGAAAGGTTCATCTGTAACATTAAACAAGTTACTGTTTTTCATCACTCCATGAAAAATCAAAAAAACGATTTCAGTCTTTATGACATTAAATTTTAAATACCGTAATGTATAATTTTACTATATTTTTATGTATTAAAATTACCGGTACGCTTTCAACTGAGGTATTTAATAACTCTTAATCCTATTGTCGGAACAGCTATGGTGCCAGTTTTGAAGCACATTTACACCACATAAAGTATGACGTAGAGCTAGCTAGTGGAAATTAAAAATCAATTGTACAAATTGTTTTCATTGCAGGCCATTGCATTAGAAATTTAAACATTATAAAATAATGAATCATATGACAGTTTATAATCAAATTTCGTCTGTCCGTCACACTTGCATGTAAGGTCTGTATGTGAGCTACTTGACTAACTTCCTGTTCTCTAAATTCAATGAAATTTGGTGTGTTTTTGTCATCATCTAATGAGTCCATTCTGGATAGAAAGACAACAATTTAAATATTTTACGACTTATGCGCCTTTCGGACTTTTCCGCATGTACTCTACTTGAATAACTTACAGTGCTCCAATTTTAATGAAATTTTGTGTGTGTGTTTTTCATCATCTAATGAGTCCATTCTGACAACTCTATTTTAAATGTTTTACGACTAATGCCCCTTTTCAGATTTGATTGCTACCGGGGTCATGTTGCTGATGTTGTTTAATAAAAATGAACTTTTCGAGTACATTTCATCGTTATGTCATTAATATATAACATCTCTCAATATGTGAAGTATGTTTAATTGAATGAATTTATGTCACACTAACATCTATGGTCATGGTGACTCCAGTTTAAAATGTGGAGGAAAGCCTCCATGCAATTCATTGACTGTGTGGGCACCTTGGTAGAACCAGCAATAACCTTCAAAAGCCAACTGTCGAGTTATCTAGCATGAAAGTTTCTTCCACATGCAGGACTTGAACCAACGTGGATGACGGACCAGTGATTGACATTCCAGGATGTTTACCACTCGGCTATGGAGACATTCTTTGTCAAATATTTATTTTAGTGATAAAAATGTCCTTTGAATGAAATGAACAGATGTGGGATTTTAAACTAAACAGTCAGTATTAGTCACAGTTATATCTAAGTGGGTACCTATAAAAGTACAGAGACTTTCTGATAATTATTAACTTTAATAATGATAAGTGCTGTCGTTTAAAAATGTGTGCTTAAAATGACAATTTTATGGGCTATACAAGAAACTTGATCTCTAACTGCTGATTGTGACAAGACCTTGTATTCTCCAACCATTCTTAAGAATATTCTTAGTATTTAAGCCAAACTTAAGTGTGTAGAGCTGCTATTGCTTTAATATGTAAAACATGTAATAAAATGTACAGATTCTGAAATAATTTAAGAAAAATTCATAATCAAAAATTGGATTTTCAAGCTTAAGGCTTAAGAATATTCTCAAGAATGGTTGGTGACTAGGAGGCCTGTATGTGGCCTTGAAATGAATGGTGCATACATGTAGAAGTATTATACGACTCTCTGTGGATGTTTACATGTACAATATTTGTTTAAAGAGATACATGTATCTACTTGAAATCATATAACTGATAACACAGGCAAGTTGAGTGTGATGTGGATTTATTATAAGCAACACATTCTTGTGTAATTTATTTTTGCAAATTTGAAGAACATTATGCTTTTCAAAACATTAATTTTATATATTTATTTAACAAAAATAATAAACAATAAACTTCAACAAGCAAATTCAATTTATTAATGGTCGCCCACTTAAATCTTCGGACAAATTGTAAGAGAAATATTGCATATACACTACTCAACTTTCATAATCAGTCACCTGCATTAATTGATATTTCGTCAACAAGAGTTTGTAAATTTCATATTTTAATCTACAATCTGATGGTCAAATCCATTGGGTATATTTTCAGAAAATTTCATTTAAATTGATAAAGCAATAAACATGTGCAAACATTTTTAAATGCACCATTTGCAAAGATGACATTTACAATTATAACTGTATCATGTACGTACACCAAAAGTTTTAATCTAACACATGCACAGGTTACTTTAATATTCACTTGCATGCCATATTTAACCCGTTTTTTAAGTCCGAAAAAGGACATTATTCAACCTAAATCAAGCAAGAGTTGAAAAACTTGATTTGCTAAGTAGGTGTGATGATGTGAAACACTTGAGGAAAGTTTCAATCAAAAACATGCATTAGTTACTAAGAAAAATATAGAAAATTTCCAATTGCATTCAAACCTTAACCTGATTTTCCAAGTTCAAATAGGGCCATAACCCACCCCTTTGTCAAGCAAGAGTTTGGTTACTTGATCTGTTTAGTAGGTGTAACCCCACCATTGATTTTTGTTCTTTATTCTATAGTAAATAATAAAAGTTTGAAGGCTTGTCATTCATAGAGAGTCCCAAATGAAAGAAGTGAAACCTACATTATACTGTTTGTCAACCTCTGCACTATCAAAATATGATGAGAAAAGTAGGGGTCATGTGTCATATAAGAGATTTTTTTTCTGCTCAGTGTGTACACTGGTGACAAAGTGAAAGTAGACTTCCGAAATCATGAATTCATACCCCAATTTCCAAGCATCATTTTTTTTTCTAAATTCACAATTCAAACATGACAATGCTATCAAAATGTTCAAAATACATCAATAATGCCATTCAAATAAAAAAATGAGCATTAAAATAAGGAAAATGCATTTTTAAAGAAGAAGAATTGAGGATTATTTATAACCGCCATTATGCGACTACCCCACGGAAGCACTTCCTTTTTGCAATGGTGGCACTATGCCTTTAGTAGGTCTGACAATGTACAACACTAATGGAAAGTTTCAATCCAAAACATACGTTTGTTACTAAGAAAATATACACTTTCATGACCTTAATCTGATTGTCTAAGTCCAAAAAGGGCCATAACTCAACCCTAAATCAAGCAAAAGTTGTGTAACTTGATATATTTAGTTGATTTGATGATTTGAAACACTTTTGGAAAGTTTCATTCCATTACATACATTGATTACTTAGAAAATATGCACTTACATGCAAACAGTAACCCAATTTTTTTAAGTCCAAAAAGGGCCATAACTCATCCCTAAATCATGCAACATTTGTTTAACTAGTGGGTTATATGATAAGAAACACATGTGTAATGTTTCAATCCAATAAATGCTTTGGTTACTTAAAAAATAAGCTCTTGCAAGCAAACCTTAACATGATGTGTGTCACTGACATGAGTGGAATAGCTTTTTGAAGACCCTTTTGCCTTATTATTTCAATGTTTCTTGTATGCTTGTAATATGTATATTTGTAAATATAATGGCAATAAAATATGTTTAAACTAAACTATTCAATGAATAATCAAGCTTAAAAAATAGACTTGTCGCCCTTTTTGAGTACCCATTAAACTAATTGATTTAAACATTTTCATGAAGTTTTAATCAAATCCTTCCCATGGAAAAAATGTTGGTGTAAAAAAACTTTAAAATGTGGTAACTACAGTGCTCCAAGAAAAAAAATAAGTTGGGACTAGCCCAGGGCAAGTAGGTTGAAAAAATCTACTTGCCCTGGCTGAAAAATAACTTGCCCTGATCAACGGTTCACATGCCCAGATTTTTATTACCAATACACCTTGCAGTATAATATGAAATATGAAAACATAGACTTAAATGTATTAATTTTATGTAGGGTTAAATCCCCATAACATTATGCATGTCTAAATCACAAGTCTGATAGTTTGAATAAGACCGGGAGAAGTGAGAGAATTTCTGCAAAACTATGTCTCTATCAGTATGTTGTATTTAATCTTTGTTCTTTATTAGCATAAAAAAGATGCTAAATATTTAACCAATCAATCAATCAATCAATTGTTCTTTATTGACAATCATTTCTGTTCTGTGGATTCAGTGGCAGTGTGGGAGCAGGAGTATATTTAAAACATTATTTTAAATATCTTTCTCTTGTTTTCAAATTATTGCTGTCATAACATACAATAATGGCAATGTCAAGCCTACAAAGCTATTCAATCTATCCAAGAGAACTTGGCAATATGATAAATAAATGCAGTCTAAAAGCATAGTCTATGATAGCCTTCAAATATCTAGAAAGTGCAACTAGTCAACTATATTTCAAATATTAAAAAAAAAACCCCACATAATTCATCTTGTTGTTTTCAATACTATATTTAAATCATGCCAAAAAAATATACGCTGAAACTACACAACCAAAAAGCAATGTTTATTACTATAATACCCCACCCACATTTTACTTTACCGTAAACTCAATTTCAATATCAACTTTCACGTTTTCACAGAAGAAAATTTATATACATACAGTTCCAGTTATTGTAAATCTACGAAATATTTATAAAATTACCAGAACCTAACACTGACATTTTACATAATGCGATCGATCGCAAATTATCTTCAAAATCATTATCAGATTTTAGAAATCGTTACCATTTTGGCGAAGGGAGGTAATTTTATACTCTTCATAATGGAGAATTTGAGAAACACCCTCAAATTATGTCATCGTCTTTTTTTTAGTCTTTGCTCGGGTAGGTGGTAAGAAACGTGTTACCTTGGGCATAGATATCAGACCAATCAGAGCGGTTATTAAAAATAGATAACTTTATATTCAAAGCTATCCAACAATCACATTAGAGGAATTAAAATAGATAAATGAATATGCATGAGAGGTTTTCCAAAGCCGCATTATCGGGCATGTGGTATGATAAACACCGCAGGGGTCAATTGTTTATACTGATTAGTTACGGTCTTTAAACAACAGTTTGACCTGTGTCGTTTCGAATAGAGATATTTGCAGACCTGTGTATTGTGAAAACTAGCTTGTCCGATTCATAAGACAAGCCCGACGGGCATGTTACTTTGAAAAAGGCACATGCCCGGATCCAGATTTGACAAGCCCCGGGCATCGGGCTATCCTATTCTTGGAGCACTGAACTATTTTACATAAAGGGACACAACTCTTAAATAAAATGAGAGTTCTTCCCCTTTTGTCTACCCATTACCCTTTAATATTGGTTTAAACATGTATGCAGTTTCAACCAAATACCCAATTTAAAAAACCTTAAAAATGTGACTACAGACGGACAGGCGGCTGACAAAACTAAGTAATCTTAGGTGTCTGCTTTGCTAAAGCAGGCGCCATGATAACAAACAGATTGAAAAATAAATGCATATTATAACATCTTTCAAAATAATATTTGAAATGAATGGGGTTTTACAGCAGACCAACACATAGGTTATTCGACGCTAACAGGAAGGAAGATCCCAGGTTCACTCTATAAAACAACAAATTAACATGGATTAAAAAGAAACACATCAACAAATGAATATGCAGAATGAACCTAGAACCTCGATACCTGCAGAATTGCAGAGTTTCAGCGAATTCTATCATATTGCTCAAATTGTCGCTCCATACAACATGCATGAGCCACAGTGATCCTGTTCTTGCCATCACTCATATGGCTCCCTGGAACCACATAGGGTTTGGTAATTTAACTATAATAATGAACATGACAAAAAATGATAAAATTAACATGACACCCATTCGGAGGATTCCTACCCCTCTTCAGAGATTGACAGTGATTCTATTCTTAGCCAGAACCACACAGGCTAATAATGATTGGAATAAATAAAAAGCATCAACAAATTTTGTGTATAATTTTAAGTACACAAATTATAATAAAGATAAGATGCAAAATGATGCTCTTTCTTAAACTAAAGTAAGCTCAGTAGAGATCTGATAAAAAATACTAGTGACCTCTGACATCTATACAAGTTAAAATGAATACTTTTTCAATGATTTATGGGCAATATCTCCATTGTTACTTGCCCCTATGGTTAATAAAAAAAACATCTGAGATCTCATGATTAAAAGATGACTGTATTTATAAAAGTTTTGATAAAATGTATCTGTACTGTCCTGTCAACACAAAAACGTAAATGAAGGACAAAGAATGTTCCTTTGGCCTAGTTGAGATAAAAAAAAATTTGTGGCACTTTCCAAATGAAAATGTTAAAATAATTAGACAACTTTATTTTGCCCGGTACTTGAATTCACTAAAATATTTCTTCCCTCCAACTTCATTTGTGCTACAAAAGATCCCGCCATGATCGGCATATACATTACGGTACACTAGAAATGTAAAATATGCAAATATATGGTCTATGTCTGAAGTCTTAAGTTTGGGTGTAACAACAAATAAAACCCATATGTAAGTATTGGATTTAGTTGTCAAGCTCCTAGTGAATTGAATGATTTCACAGTATTGATAAATCCAAAACTATTGCAAGCCAAAAAATACATTCAAAAAAGCATAATCAAAAAGATTGAATAAGACGTCATCTGTTGGTATTGCCATATCTGCACTCGGTATTGACAAATTTAGTCTATTGATGCACGTGTTTGATGTAGGCAAGAAAGACATTCTCTTCACAAATTGAATTGATGGATTCCTAACACAGGCTATTCTTCTGCACCAGTTATGAATTTTAGGACTTTGTTGAGGGTTACATCTCCGTGTCGACCACCTGAAGAAAGAAGTTTTAACATTATTCTTTCAATAGCCCCATGAGGTCATTAGTTTACAAAATTGTCAAGGCCAGACTGTATGATTACATAAACCCGTTCAGGTTTCTTAGGCCCTTCTTTGTATATTACAGTTCTTTATTAATTTATTTATTAAGAATGAATTGCTTCAAGGTTCTAGGCCATGAGCTGCTCTACTGGCTTAAAGCCCCAACATCCGATCAGATTATTAGATGCAAATGAGGTACTCAACAGAGCATGTTTCATGTAGTGGGAGTGTATACTATGGTATTTAAATAGAGCAGTAAAATACAGACAACAAAACAATGCAGACTGTTTACATTGTATACAGAAATGTGACCCTAGGGTCAGTATTACATAGCACTTTTGCATCATAGGGGACTACAGGATTTTAATTAATCATCACTACCTGATAATTACTGTTTATTATCTAATAAATGATAAAGTTGATTGATATCAAAGTATGTATTAATGTTTATTAGTATGTGTCTTTTTATTTTAAAACACAATTTAAGCATTATAACCAGTCTAACAGACATACAAATATCCTTATATTCAAGTTAAATCAAGTATGAATCATTTACCAAATTTTTATTGAAAATACATAGATATAAATATTAAGAATGTGAATATGTGCTGTTAGAGCATTTTTTGTCACTTTTAATGATGAAAATCAGAACTTGCAATTAAGGCTTTCCTCAATATTCATACTGGAATGTTATAGAGAAAAAAAACTACAATAATAATCAAGACTGTGTTGGCTATTGAACTTGATGTTGATGTGATTAAAAAAAAAATCAAAATGTGTCTTTTTTTTTTTAACACAATATCTCAAATCATTATTTGGATACAAAGTAGGAAATGATCTTATAAGGAATGTGCTAATGATAACTGAAATCAATTAATGTTTTTGATTTATCAAACAGTGTGTATTAACTGTAAATGAAAATAGGAACAATGTCAAGACCGCCACTTCAAAAACAAAAAAAATTATTAAAATTGGTTGATGTCAAACAGTGTAATATATGGAAGGAGAAAAAACACTTCGCTAAAACAGAAATTATGATGAATAATTCAATTGTAAATGAGAATTTAAAGAGAATTGAGAAAAAAAGTCCTAAACTTTCAAAAGCTTTCATTTGTCAAAAACCATACATTGTATATATATTATATATTCATGATATTCCTAGTGAAAACACTATATATAGTTTAAATCTAAAAGTATTGGTTCTGTTTGATGTGATATAATACACATGTAAAATGATTCATTCAGGTGACATCATAAGTTGGACCATTTTTTTTAAAATAGAGGAAAAATTATACCCATCTATTAAATATGGTGATATATACATGCACCTTGTGATTGAAAAAATTGATAATACAAGAAATCATTTAAAGTTTGGTAAGTCATGCATGATTTTTATTTTAGTTAGCATTTAACTTCTATATCTTAAATATAGCCAAGTGAGCTGCAGCATGCCAGTTTGTTTACAAACATTGGTCACATGACAAATCTTGACTAGTTTGCTCCTCCCAACATTCAAATTTCTCTCCCTAACTGATTGTTTGTTGAAAGCATTCCGTAATAAATTATGGCAGGTTTTATACTGAAAATTTCGGGAACTGTGAGTAATATTAGGACCATGTTGCATGACAAATTTCAAATTTTCAATCCATGACTTTATTTTAAATTTGAAAGTTACTTTACAAGATCTTAATGTGTTTTCAAAATTATGGAAACGCCTTTTATACCCAAGGTGGGTCCTTAAATGTTTATATATTGCCTGTGTAAAGCAACTGTTGAATAAAAAAGTAATTTTGTATTATATAATTGAGAAATCCTGTAAATCAAAGGACCCAAATACAGCAGTTTATGGGTAACTGAACTACTAGACTGGAAACCTATTAAATTCTAGCATCTCACCTGAATGGAAAATATTACTACTACTTTTAAACTAGACAATCACTCAATGAACCACCTGTCTGTATCAAGCAAGCCAACATTTGTCGAGAACTTTTGGAGTAGTTTGAACAAGAAAGTGGGACTTGCAGATCATGAAGGGCATTCAGTCAAATTTTAAACTTTATCTTAATTAATGCAGTTCTATTAATAATAATCACTTACTACCTGCTTCTCTCAAGTATTTGACAAACTTTGAATACACTTCTGTTTCCTTCAATCTGTTATTCGAGCCTTCTGGACTGAACAAAGGTTTAAGAAGATTTGTTGTCATCTTTAATGTCAGTTGTTTTGGATTTCCAGGTGTAAACAAATGTATCAGTGGTGGAAGTTCACATGTGAACTGAAATGACATCAGTAAACATTAAAATCAAAGCACTTGAGTGCTGATGGGGGCGGAGCATATAAGATGTAAAATGTCGCTATTGTTTTAGACAAACAGGTCAGTTTGCATACGTTGAAGTAAAATAATCCCGATTACCTTTGATTCTTTTAGAATGACTATTGATTGTTTATTGGCATAAGCAAGGAGTAAAATTCCTTGATCTAGAAAAATTTCGTTCCTGTACACATTTTGAAAATGATAGAAAAAAGCGAAATCAGACTCCCGAATCAAGTATTTAATATCTGAAGACCTTGCCGAAATATACGACTCTTTCAATGTACATGTTGGCGATATACTTCGCGACCTGGAGTTTGATTTTACAAGATGGCGTAATCTTTTGTCACGTGACCATAGTTCAGCGCGTCTGTATTCATGCGCTTTAATTCCTTTGTGCTGATTAATAGCACTGAATATAAACTTGAATTTATACGATACACAATTGTTTATAGGTATAAATTGCCTCTGTCTGTTATAATATTAATGTTTTCGTTGAAATATGCGAATATACTGTTTATAGTGAGTTCGAACGCTTATCAGGAGATGGAACTATTTGACTGGTGTTTGTCAGGTTTGCATTAACACGATACACGGTTGTAGATTTTTGGTATAGGGAAAAAAAATCCTGTTAGTTCTCAGAGCGGCTGCTAAAGCACCGCCCCCAAAAACAAGAGACTTAAGAGGGCCTGATAAGCTGTACTGGTTCTGAAGCTTTTAAGGGGTGACCTAGACTCTGACCTTACCTATATGATTTTTACAAACTTGATAAAGGTCAATTCCAGGACACTACAACAAAATCCAATGGTTGCTTTAAGGAATTAAGTTGACCCAGTGACTAAGTTGTTGACTGGGCAGACCGATTTGAACAATGTTGGGAGAGATTAATACAAGTATAAACATGAAGTTTCATCAAAATCCCACTGTTGGTTCTTGAGAAAAAGGCCTTTTAATGTTTTTATGCAAGTAGACCTAGTGACCTTGTTATTTACCAAGCCGACCCAATTTGAACAAACTTGAGAGAAATTAATGCCAGGATGCTAGATATGAAGTTTCATGAAAACTCCACTTTCGGTTTTTGAGATGTAGTCGTTTAAAGGTTTTGACGCAAGTTGACCAGGCCGATCTGATTTGAACAAACTTTATAATGGTCAGTGCCAGGATACTACATATGAAGTTTCGTCCAAATCACAATGTTGGTTCTTGAGAACTTATCAATTTTGAAAATTCCTTATGTGCAGACAACAGGCCATCTCATAAACTATGTTACCTGGCCTTTGGCCAATACTGATAAAAACCATCAGAACGATATTAATGTGTTGAACATAATATGAGCAATAGTCCAGCCATCTGCTGGAAAAGTTTATGATGTAACAGTGTTCCTGTAATGATTTTATAAGCATTTATATCAAAATAATTTCACAATCCAAAAAATAAGTGTTACCTTAAATAGTATTATTAAGATTGTTTGTTACCCGGTATGTAAAAACTAAAAGCATAATATTCCTCTAAAAGAAACTCAAGTAATTTGGTCAATCTGTATGCGCGCAGAATCACACGGGATTTTCCCCACATTAGTGAATGATTTTTTTTTTTTTGTATTTTATTTTTTAACTTTTTAGCATTAAAACAAATTGATTTAGTGATGCCGACTGGAAAATACAATGCATACAGCTAAATTAACTCTAAAATCAAAAGGTTCGACGTTTAGTAGCGTTCAACATTTAGTGGCTTACCAGTAACCTATAAAACTAATGTATTATTCGGGTTTACAATCCAAATCGTAATCACCAAATTTAATTATGAATGTGTATACCAAATTTCATTGAAATTGGACGTATATAGCAGTCTCAAATAAGAGTTATTAAACTTGATCATTTTAGTAGGCTTGGTGATCATTATCCAGGATAAAAAACTTGTAGCAATCTGTTGATTAGACAATTAATTCCATGAAGTTAGCTGTCTTGTCTACGGCAATTTAACTTTTTTTGTTGTTTCTTACTTGAAAATAGAAAACCAAATCTTGATGCCACCAGAAAAGTAACACCTGTCTCTTTTCCTTGAAAGGCAAGACAAAAATGTACATTTGAATGCACTTTAAAATGAATGTCTAAGTCTGAAAAAGGCCATAATTTATTCACCCCTTAACATACAAGAAATGTGTTTGGTATCAATGTGAAAACCTAGACAGAAAATTTAAATAAAATACATACATCAATTGCTTATAAAAATGGTATGTGCATTCAAACTTTAACCTAAAGTAGAAAAGCTCTATAGATTCTATTTCAAAGTGACGATACTATAAACTGCTTTATTAATCATTTGCAATTTCCTACTATTATCATACTCAGTACCTGATAGAGACCTGCAAGGGAGTCGTATGAAACGCCTAGGGCTGTCACTCACAAACAGTTCCTCTACCAAATTCCGGTCCTAAAATCCTAGGCAATCTGCCATTTTGAAGTGTGGTTAGAGCTGTAATTAAAGTCATATCATGATTTTTATGCAAACAATACTAAACATATTCTGATGTTATAAATGTTCAATTATGTTGTTACCGGAGCAACCAAACTATGCAGTTTAGCTAAATTATATGATGATCTAAAATAGGAAACACTCGCAGAACGACGCAATAAACATAAATTAATATTATTTTATTACAATGAACACCAACCTAGTCCCCAGTCAGTTTTTTATCTGAGCTCGTCCCTTTACATGTAAATGATTGATCAACATATAACCTAAAAAAAAGACATGACACTGAAAACATCCAAGCTCGCACCAGTCTTTATAGAGACTCATTTTTACCATCTGTTATCCGTGACTGGAACAAATTACCTTAAAATGTCACAGACAGCAATCCTTACAATGCTTCAAAAACTGTATGAATACTAGACCGAAACCACCACCATATTTCTACTAAATCTCAAATCTTGCACACGCGTCTAAAACTAGAGTGCAGTTCACTTAATCATCATCTTTTCAAAAAATCTGTAAAAGATAGTCCATTGTGTACCTGTGGAATACCAGAATCAACTAGTCACTTTCTTTTTTTTCTCAACAATGACAAACTTATCATCCAAATATTCCATGTCCACTTTCCCACCAAAATCTCCTTTATGGCACTCAAGATTTTTCATAACAGATAAATGAAAATGTCCATGAATTAATAGTATCTACCCAGAGATTTTCATCTTCGAGCATATTTTCATTGTTGTAGACCAGCACTCGGGGTTGCTTGGACACGATGTTTTGAACAAGTTTTTTTTTCTATTTTCTTTCTCACTGATCTGTTTGTACTTACCCATCATCTATTTTGTTTTTTTTTCTTACCATTATTCACTTTTCCCCAAAAAATTAAAATAAACATGTACAAATAGTCATACCATCATTTTACATCTCATAGGAGATGAATTTATATAAGCTTTATCAAGCTTGTTTTCAGGTCCCTTCTACTTTATACTTCTGTATGTATATAATGTGAAATTATAACAGAGTAAACATTGTTTAAATCAATTATGTAATACATGTATTTCAGTATTACTGTTTACATATAGGTAGGTCACTATAGTCTGAAATCTACTATGTTGCTACAAAATGGTAAATTTATTATGATTTTATTGCATGAGTTTATAAAAAATTTTTTTTTGCAATATATTCAATATTCAACTTACCAAATATCTTTCCAACTATTTCATAGTCACTTGACCACTCTCTTACAGGTTTGAAATACTCCTGCTCTATTTGTTGTAGTATTAGAGTTAAAAAATTCCTTCCGAGGACCACCCATGTCAACTGCAGCCTAAAGAAATAACAGTATGAAAATATTTTTGTACTGGTCATTGGCATTCAAGCTTTTTTATCAAAATAAAATTTTACATAGATGAGTGTTCAAACACAAACATTGTTATGAAAAGCGCACACTGAACATAATTATAAATAAAAGTTTGGACCATTGGTTGTAATTCACAATATTGACTCACCAGCTTCATGTTTATTCTTACATGTTTCTCGGAAGAAATAAGAACGGAGTGTTAAATACACTAGAATGGATTGCGCTCAGGAGCACTAAAGCCACTTGTGTTGCCTGCAGGTACCTTTTCAGAAAATTCTAATTTTTGTCACAAAAAAATGACATAACTCAGAAATTAAATACAAGTTGTTCCCCTTTTTGTAGCCATTAAACATATTGATTTGACATTTGTATAAAATTCTATCAAAGAAAAAAACTTATGTAAAAAAACCAGAAACTTCTTAAACGTGACAATTATTTGTCAAAAATTAACACAGTTGTCCCCATTTTATGTATCTCTTTTCCACAGATAAACATGTGTATAAACATGTGTATAAAGTTTCAATCAAATCATTAAAGAAGAAACAAGGAATGCGATTAAGAAACACAAATACCCTGATTTTGACCTTTGACCTGAGAGTGTGACCTTGACCTTTGAGCTACAGATATAGGATAACAGTATGCACAACCAGGTATGTTACTTATCAATCCCTGCAAGTTTTGTTGAAAGCCCAGCACTGGTTTTAGAGAAAAAGCACGGACAAGATTTTTGGCATAACTAACAGACAGTGCGATTGCTATGTAAGCCTCCCTTTCAGAGGGGGTGGGGAATAAAAAAGTTGAGTGAAAATAAATTAAAATGAGTCTTTAATGAGATAGGACTTTTTTAACACCTAAATATTTAATATTTAAGATGAAACAGAGGTGTTTCTTTTGTGTATCTATAACACTTATTGATTTAAACAGTTATATGAAGTTTCAATCAAATATTTCATGTAGAATAATTTAAGTCATTATTAGAAAATCTTTAAGAGTGACTACCGCCTGAAAGTGACTACCACAGGCACACAATAAAATTAATTTGTGTTTCCATCACACTTTAAATTTGATTGATTTAAACATTTGTCTGAAGTTTCAATCAAATCCTACCAGTAGAACAAAATAGAGCATTAACCTTAATCCCATTGTTCTATGACAGTCACATAAACTTATGGAATAAAAAGATCTTTTGTTTTCCTAGCCATATAAACACATTTAGTTAGCGCAGACACAAAAAGTAATCCCTAAGTGTCTGATTGATTTTTGTTATTGTTATAGAGGTATGAAATGCCAGATGCCAATAACAGTCATAGCTTAAATTTACTTGCTATGTATATTATTGGGATAAAAGACATAATATATCTTGATACTTAAACTCTTAAATAGATGAAAATCCAATAAAATGCAGCATTTATTCAGGTTAGGTTAAAGGGTACCGCACGTCAGAATATAAATGGCTATTTATCGTTAAATAGACATGTAAATAACACAAAAATCAACAAATTTTAATTGTACGAAATTTATCAAATGAGAAAAATGACATTAAATATCATGATTTCAAGCGTTTCCTAAATGCTATGGGCGCCGCCATTTTGTAGCTCTTTTGTGATGGAGGTATTCGGTGACGTCATAACTGCACTTCCGTTCTAGTTATCGCGCAAATTGTATTGTGTCGTTAGTGACTGCTCTCTACTGAAACTCTTATGTATATACACTAATATACGTAATCAGTTTATATACAGATATACAGTGCATTAGTGAACATCGAAGGAAGACAATTAAACGCGAAAACTATTCTGAATTGAAGGACTTAACCATTAACATTATTTTCTTCAGCGGAACAAGTGAGTGGAGTAATGCGATATGTTTTGTGGGCAGCGTTGTTTTTAGTTTTCCTAATATGTGATTTCACATTGCCTCAGTGTCAAGCTTCTGGTGACATCACGCGCAAAACGCCTTTATACTTTGGGGTAGGACTTAAGATTGCAGAATGAAGCGTACCAATGCCTTGGCGTACTACTACCCAAGCATACAATGTCTGATAATTTCAGTACGAATATGACCACATGCGACATACATATAGACTTAGTGTATATTATCCAGTGGGAAGCTCTTAAAAATGTGCTAATAACATATAGCTCAGCTGATTTCTCTTCCAAAATATTGCGAAATTGATATAGCAAACTTTCACAATCTTATAATTGCAGGCTGTTTAAACAGGTGTGATAATCCAATTAACAATAAAAACAAGAGGTTAATGCCAAAACATAAGGTGTGAAAACGACATGGTATCTAAAAGTTATTATTTAAATACAAATTAAGGCTAATTAATTGTGACAGGCCCGATTAGCTCAGTCAGTTACGTGTCTAACTATCAATCCAGGTGTCTCAAGTTCGAATCCCCACCGGCGACAGTCTCTGTGATGACTGACATACAACATTGTGTCTCAATATCATTTGTCTCTCACTGCTGATTCGAGTGGAAAAATTATCAGTTACTTGCGGTTGTTGGGTGTGCTCGAGTACTGGTTTACTTTTGCAGGAAACAGTGGTTAGATTAACTGAACATCTGTACAGTAAACCCTCGGTGGCAAAAAAATGATGCTAAATATTCAGTCAACCATTAATTGTTCGTAAACTCATTTTATTAATTTTATAATTAATAGGCAATTTAGTTTATTGATATATGGCTTTTTCACAGTCAACTAGGTCATTATTCTTGAATAGACATTTGAACTACCTCTACTTCGTAATGAAAAAAGATAAAGTAAAACCTTTGTTCCTTTAATTATTCATTAATACATGAAAAGTTTTTTTACTGTTAAAATAGTGTTCTGGTATACAATTTATGAAAAATATTCATAAAATCATATAACATATTTTTTTTTACTTGTAAGTTTGCATTGATATTGAAACCCTAATTAACTGAAAATGTTTAAATTAGTAATAAGGCATAATACTATGTGATATAACATCCTGTCATAAACCCTGGGGTCATTAAACCTGGGGTGATTACGCTTATTAGGGTACAATATGCACACTGTGGCAGTGTATTTCTCATTACCACATGGTGTGAATGTGGTGTTGGTGAATTATGAAAGCTCAGCAGGGTGCCAGTAGCTGGACAGTAACATACACTTTGTGCAATATGCCTGTAGACATTATATTCCATATGACACTCCGTATAAGGAGACACATTCATATATGTTCAGAGAACTGGTAGAATAGATAATCATCATATATCAAATTGGGTAGTAACACCATTTGAATAACCAAAAGACAGTGCCAGTTATGTAAAACAACACAAAAAAAAACGCAATTTATTCATGCTTCATCTAAATTTACTAAAAAGGGTATTAAATAAAAAAAAATTCAGCCATTTCTCAGTACGCAACAATGGCCGCACCAGCTAAACACGATAAGAAAAGAGATATAATATTATTTCTTATTCTCTCTTAGACAGGTAAATATATGTAACAAAACATTTTCCCTTAAATTCCATTCCTGGTCTAATAAGTGTTTTTTTTTTTGGTGTTTTGTTTTGATAATGTATTGACTGAGATAGTACAGTATGAATGTGCAGGCTCGCATTGATCTACATCAACACTGACGGCAATAATTACCTTTTTTATCAAGCTAAGGGTAATTTTACTATTTTGAAAAATTCAATCATCAATGTCAGGCTACATGATAAGATGTCAGAGTCGTGATTGATGGGTTTCGGGTTTGATCTCTGGTTCATGATCGGAGTGACTGTTTAATAGTTATCATCTTTTTGGGTGAAAACTTCATAAGACATTGCTGTGACATCTCTGTATTATTTCTGTGATACATTCTAAATCTTCTAAATTTCCAATAGTGTGGTCATTGCATCTGCAGCACGTATTTTCGTCAGACGAAAGTATCATTACACAGTTTTCGCAGCTGCAAAAATCTTTCACATGTGTGAACAACTGTGCCGTCTCACAATTTCTCTCGTCTTCTAATTAATTTAACTCTGCTTCTGAAAATTCTGGTTCAAAGTTGTAGGCCACAAGTCCTTCTCCGTTACTAAAATCCATTTTATTATTCTTGCGAGTACTTTTGCCGGTGACTATAATTGCACGTTTCTATATCTGCTGTAGCGTATAAATCAATTATGTTTTAAACCGGAAGTGCAGTTATGACGTCACGCAGGTATCCAATATGGCGACTTCCACCACAAAGTCGATGTGCGAAAATGACCGTTACAAAACGAGCTGATATATCTTTATGGACTCGAATTTATGCATAATAATACTATTAATAAAAAGCTGAACTCATAGCTATTCATATTATCCTGCTTTATACACAGGGTTGCGTTCCCCTTTAAGGCAGATTTATGACGGTCAGTGTAGATTTATGAGCAAACAGGCTGTAATAATTACCTCTCCATAAAATTGGACCTCAATGGTCAATCTGAGATTTTCAATTGCACCTATTTCCTCAAAGGCGGTTTTCACTAGATTGTCTCTATCGACTAATATGAAATTGGTATCTCCCTCTATCACCATGTCCTCGTTTTCTAAGTCCAACTTTCTGCCTTGAACCATTTGACCCTGTATAGTTCTTAAAATTTGCACAGGATCAGATATATTGTTTTCTGTGCAAATACTTATACAAGCTGTAACAACCTCACTAATACTTGGTACAATATTTTCGGCATTTGATAGGTCCTGTGTTAGAATCTCGTCATTTATCATGTCAACACTTAAATTTCTCTGGGTAACCGTTACATTTGGAACAGCTAAATTTGTGTCTTCTATTTTGTATATCATAATTTTCACTATCTTTTTTTTCTGCTCCTACATTTACCTCTTGTTCAGTTACAATAGGAATATTTTGGTTGTTTCTTTGCATTGTTTCTTGTATACATGTTTTCTTCATTATGATGTTCAAATTCAGGAGGAATGCAAAACATAACATGCTGTCTAAGATCTGATACATAAAATTCCAAACATTCTTTTCTTTCACTTGTAATACAATTTGGCTTAATTGGTTCAGTGCTTAAGTTTTTTTGTATTGGTCTTATGTAGAATTTTGACTTCCTACTGAACTTTTTAAATTTTCCGCATCCCATCTACATTTTAGGATTTCTATTTGCCGGCAATTACTTTGGCAATGCAAAAACTCATATCCTCCAGCATTTAACCTATAATTGTGGAAATCCGTTGTCACTAATTATTTTAGAATGCACATCAGCTTCAGAATCAGCTGCTTTAAGTACAGTCTTTTCAGTGGACTTAAGCACTTTTTGCATATTTCTGTCTGCAAGGCAAACAAAGTTGGCAGTACTTGTTCTCCCTTTTGAGCTCTTTGATGATGTATAGGCTGTCCTTCTTGACCTACTTGGTCTGAACAAAGCCAATCTTTCGGCAGTTGGATTAGGAGCACGTACACTTGCTTCAGGGGCCTCTGAAATTATAAAAATAACTTCAAGAGAGCTATCATTAATGGAATGAAAAAGTGTTTTACGACACGTCGACTAAAAAATATGTGATATTGTGTACGTGTAAAGTTCAATGAATAAATTTAGCTAACAATCTATCAAAAATCCAATTTTTTTTTAGTAGAAGTATAAGATGTAATTATTAGGAAATACTGAAGAGGAAAAATATGTTTTTTAGGGAGGCTCTATGGGCATAATTTGGTCACTGTTAAAGCACAGAAGTTCAGTGAGATCGTTTACGTGCACTGGGTGTTATTCTTTACACGGGACTGACAGCTTAACGTCCCCCCTAAAGGCGGCACACTTAAACGGTCACTTTCCTATCTAAAGGACTTCAGAGATATGAAGATACCTGGGGTGGACACCGGCTAGAATTGGGCCCAGGGCCTTTGGCCGAGAGCCTCAACCATTGCACCTCTTAAAGTTTTTTTTACAATTTATTAAAAAGATTGATTACAATCAAAAACAACGACTGCGCTTATTCTGTGGAACAAATCTCAGACTTGATAGTGTTGTGCCTTTAACTCATGAGAACAAAGTCTACACAGTCTTTATTAAGGCCATCCTTAAAAAAATGTTTGTTTGCTTTGCTCTGACCCAGTATTTTTCATATGGGTACATACCTAGCTAATTTTTTTTTGTCATTTTAAACAAAAAGGGACAGCAATCATGAAAAAAAATGCCAAAGCTTTGAAAGTCAAGAAAAAAGGCCTAAAAAATATGCTTGACAGTTAATGGTTCAGAACAGGGAATACATTCTGTTGCCTGTTCACCATGTAGAAGAAATGAATGGGTATAGCGAGTATTAGTGCATATCAAAGGAACGATTTGATATTTTTTTATTTGATCATCCTCTACCTTGCCCGAATCAATAGTGACTGAATGAAGAAAAAAATATCTGACTACTTTTTATTCAGTCAGAAAAGCCGACTTTAACAAGATGGTCACTGTATAAATAATGTTTCAGCACTGCAGTGTCATCTTATTCTGTTGTTTTTGGGAAGAAAAGAGAAATTAAGAGTGAGTTCCCTTTGTAGTCTTTTTTTTATTAGCCACAATGCCCTAAAAGAAACACTCAAAATTCCAGAAAAAAGAGATGGGCAAGTAGTTAGAACATTGATTTGTTTTGAAGATGTAACAGATGCATAGAAGAGTTCAAACTTGGTATGGGTTCATCCATGGTAAATGTCAGTGAAATAACATCGAAATCAGGTCAGTAGATTCTGACAAGAAAGCTTTTGAAGTTTTTTCTATTGCTGCCTATATAGTAAACTAGCACCTCACTGTGACAGTCATGTTTTTTAACAAATCACAATGGCTTGAAGAAACTTGGTAAAGGGTCACCCAAGGAGCATTTCTACGAAATTGTTTTAAAATTGATCCAGTGGTCTCTGACAAGAAGATTTTTTAAGTTTTTACTATAGCTTATATAGTAAACTAACCCCACACCCTGGCTACCATGTTTTTTGACGAATCACTAGTGACTACGGTTTGAACAAACTTGGTAAAGGGTCACCCAAGGAGCATTTCTGATAAATTGTTTTAAAATTGATCCAGTGGTTTCTGACAAGAAGATTTTTTAAGTTTTTATTATAGCTTATATAGTAAACTAACCCCACCTCCTAGCTGCCATGTTTTTTTATGAATCATGACTGTTTGAACAAACATGGTGAAGGGTCCTCCAAGGAACATTTCTGTGAAATTATTTTAAAATCAAGCCTGTAGTTTCTGTCAAGAAGATTTTTTGAATTCTTACTAATTAAATGTGCCCCGCCCCCTGGCGGCCATGTTTTTTGACAAATCAAGATGGCTTGAACAAATTTGGTAGAGGATCATCCAAGGAACATTTCTGTGAAATTGTTTTAAAATCGAGCCAGTAGTTTCTGACAAGAAGATTTTTTAAGTTTTTACTATTAATAAAAAATGCCCCGCCCACTGGCGGCCATGTTTTTTGACGCATCACGATGTCTTGAACAAACTTGGTAGAGGGTTGCACAAGGAACATTTCTGTGAAGTTATGGACTATGTACATGGCGAAATTAGAAAAAAAGTGGGTGGGGTAGTAAATATGAATTTGACCAAATGTGGTTGTTTCACATAAGACATTGTATTATCATGTAATAATATGTATGTAAACAATATCAAAAATTATAACGAATTAGTAAAAAAAGTTTTTATGTAAATACAGTTTGTGTTTATATTTTATAAAGTTCATTACAAGAAAAAGGTGTGTAAAACTCATTTACCTGTTTAGATAACATTGTAATTATCAAATACAATTATTTTTCGAGGTGAAAGCAGTGCTAAAAATTTAAATAATATCTCCATTTCCTTACATTTTTCAAGAAAGTAGACACACTCAATCCAAAAATATAAGATTTCCAATGTGTCCATTAATATAAAAAAGTAGTTCCTATTACACACCAATACACTGTATGGTGGCCCATTGGTGACTTTCTTATGATCAAAAAAACAACTTATGGTCTGATTGAATCGCTTAATCAAATAAATCTATAAAACAATAACCCGAAGAAAACAGCTAGGACCAGATCTAACATTTGTTTTCGTTGTGTTTTATTATTAAAAAACGCATGGGACCGTTGTGAACGTCATTTAAGTTCGTATATTGTTAAACCGACCATCAAAATGTCGATGCTTCTTTGTTTAAGCGAGAAACGTAAAATTAGTCCGATTCCAGGGTTTTATCGAAAAATGAAATTTTTTAAAAAATTGACGTTGTCCAATGAAAATGCTTTAAATACATATATGATAATGAGATTGGAATTATAACAGGGTAATAACAACAATTCTTGATTTCACAATAATGCCATAACCCAAAACAGATTTATAGTGAGTGAGAATATATCAGATAAATCAGTAAAACAAGTATTGAGATTATTGTAATTTTACATCTTTTACCAATTATTCACAACAACTACTGGTCCATAGATTATATTCATTTCATTTTATATGATACAGCTGGAGATGACAATGTCACATTGATATATATATTTTATACAGTACGTGCAAAAATACATATATTAGCTGTTACTGTAAAATACTGATATGAATGCTGATGATGACACTTCAGTATATAACTTCTAAACAGCAACAACAATAATTGACAATCACTGATGCTGTAGAATACTATGGCAAGAGTATGAGTGCATATGTTGATGATGACACTTTAGTATATAACTTCTAAACAGCAGCCACGACAATTCACAATCACTGATGCTGTAGAATACTTCAGTGTATAACTATTAAACAGCAACCACGACAATTCACAATCACTGATGCTGTAGAATGCTTCAGTATATAACTACTAAACAGCAACCACGACAATTCACAATCACTGATGCTGTAGAATACTTCAGTATATAACTTCTAAACAGCAACCACGACAATTCACAATCACTGATGCTGTAGAATACTTCAGT
This sequence comes from Panopea generosa, assembly GCA_029582155.1. Taxonomy (NCBI): domain Eukaryota; kingdom Metazoa; phylum Mollusca; class Bivalvia; order Adapedonta; family Hiatellidae; genus Panopea; species Panopea generosa. The sequence continues at coordinate 38,242,763 of CM055909.1, read as the reverse complement.
ATATAACTTCTAAAGAGCAACCACGACAATTCACAATTACTGATGCTGTAGAATACTGAGACAAGAGTACGACTGCATATGCGGATGATGACACTTCAGTATATAACTACTAAACAGCAACCACGACAATTCACAATCACTGATGCTGTAGAATACTTCAGTATATAACTTTTAAACAGCAACCACGACAATTCACAATTACTGATGCTGTAGAATACCGAGACAAGAGTACGACTGCATATGCTGATGACGACACTTCAGTATATAACTACTAAACAGCAACCACGACAATTCACAATCACTGATGCTGTAGAATACTGAAACAAGAGTATGACTGCATATGCTGATGACGACACTTCAGTATATAACTTTTAAACAGCAACCACGACAATTCACAATCACTGATGCTGTAGAATACCGAGACAAGAGTACGACTGCATATGCTGATGACGACACTTCAGTATATAACTTTTAAACAGCAATCACGCCAATTCACAATCACTGATTCTGTAGAATACCGAAACAAGAGTACGACTGCATATGCTGATGACGACACTTCAGTATATAACTACTAAACAGCAACCACGACAATTCACAACCACTGATGCTGTAGAATACTTCAGTATATAACTTCTAAACAGCAACCACGACAATTCACAATCACTGATGCTGTAGAATACCGAGACAAGAGTACGACTGCATATGCTGATGACGACACTTCAGTATATAACTACTAAACAACAACCACGACAGTTCACAATCACTGATGCTGTAGAATACTTCAGTATATAACTTCTAAACAGCAACCACGACAATTCACAACCACTGATGCTGTAGAATACTTCAGTATATAACTTCTAAACAGAAACCACGACAATTCACAATCACTGATGCTGTAGAATACTGAAACAAGAGTATGACTGCATATGCTGATGACGACACTTCAGTATATAACTACTAAACAGCAACCACGACAATTCACAATCACTGATGCTGTAGAATACTTCAGTATATAACTTTTAAACAGCAATCACGCCAATTCACAATCACTGATGCTGTAGAATACCGAGACAAGAGTACGACTGCATATGCTGATGACGACACTTCAGTATATAACTTTTAAACAGCAATCACGCCAATTCACAATCACTGATGCTGTAGAATACCGAAACAAGAGTACGACTGCATATGCTGATGACGACACTTCAGTATATAACTACTAAACAGCAACCACGACAATTCACAATCACTGATGCTGTAGAATACTTCAGTATATAACTTCTAAACAGCAGCCACGACAATTCACAATCACTGATGCTGTAGAATACTGAAACAAGAGTATGACTGCATATGCGGATGATGACACTTCAGTATATAACTACTAAACAGCAGCCACGACAATTCACAATTACTGATGCTGTAGAATACTTCAGTATATAACTTCTAAACAGCAACCACGACAATTCACAATCACTGATGCTGTAGAATACCGAGACAAGAGTATGACTGCATATGCTGATGACGACACTTCAGTATATAACTACTAAACAGCAACCACGACAGTTCACAATCACTGATGCTGTAGAATACTTCAGTGTATAACTACTAAACAGCAACCACGACAATTCACAACCACTGATGCTGTAGAATACTTCAGTGTATAACTACTAAACAGCAACCACGACAATTCACAATCACTGATGCTGTAGAATACTTCAGTATATAACTTCTAAACAGCAACCACGACAATTCACAATCACTGATGCTGTAGAATACCGAGACAAGAGTACGACTGCATATGCTGATGACGACACTTCAGTATATAACTACTAAACAGCAACCACGACAATTCACAATCACTGATGCTGTAGAATACTGAAACAAGAGTATGACTGCATATGCTGATGACGACACTTCAGTATATAACTACTAAACAGCAACCACGACAATTCACAATCACTGATGCTGTAGAATACTTCAGTATATAACTTTAAAACAGCAACCACGACAATTCACAATCACTGATGCTGTAGAATACCGAGACAAGAGTACGACTGCATATGCTGATGACGACACTTCAGTATATAACTTTTAAACAGCAATCACGCCAATTCACAATCACTGATTCTGTAGAATACCGAAACAAGAGTACGACTGCATATGCTGATGACGACACTTCAGTATATAACTACTAAACAGCAACCACGACAATTCACAACCACTGATGCTGTAGAATACTTCAGTATATAACTTCTAAACAGCAACCACGACAATTCACAATCACTGATGCTGTAGAATACCGAGACAAGAGTACGACTGCATATGCTGATGACGACACTTCAGTATATAACTACTAAACAGCAACCACGACAATTCACAATCACTGATGCTGTAGAATACTTCAGTATATAACTTCTAAACAGCAACCACGACAATTCACAATCACTGATGCTGTAGAATACCGAGACAAGAGTACGACTGCATATGCTGATGACGACACTTCAGTATATAACTACTAAACAGCAGCCACGACAATTCACAATCACTGATGCTGTAGAATACTGAAACAAGAGTATGACTGCATATGCTGATGACGACACTTCAGTATATAACTACTAAACAGCAGCCACGACAATTCACAATTACTGATGATGTAGAATACTGAAACAAGAGTACGACTGCATATGCTGATGACGACACTTCAGTATATAACTACTAAACAGCAACCACGACAATTCACAATCACTGATGCTGTAGAATACTGAAACAAGAGTACGACTGCATATGCGGATGACGACACTTCAGTATATAACTACTAAACAGCAGCCACGACAATTCACAATTACTGATGCTGTAGAATACTGAAACAAGAGTACGACTGCATATGCTGATGACGACACTTCAGTATATAACTACTAAACAGCAACCACGACAATTCACAATCACTGATGCTGTAGAATACTGAAACAAGAGTACGACTGCATATGCTGATGACGACACTTCAGTATATAACTACTAAACAGCAATCACGACAATTCACAATCACTGATGCTGTAGAATACTGAAACAAGAGTACGACTGCATATGCTGATGACGACACTTCAGTATATAACTACTAAACAGCAGCCACGACAATTCACAATTACTGATGATGTAGAATACTGAAACAAGAGTACGACTGCATATGCTGATGACGACACTTCAGTATATAACTACTAAACAGCAACCACGACAATTCACAATCACTGATGCTGTAGAATACTGAAATAAGAGTACGACTGCATATGCGGATGACGACACTTCAGTATATAACTACTAAACAGCAGCCACGACAATTCACAATTACTGATGCTGTAGAATACTTCAGTATATAACTTCTAAACAGCAACCACGACAATTCACAATCACTGATGCTGTAGAATACTTCAGTATATAACTTCTAAACAGCAACCACGACAATTCACAATCACTGATGCTGTAGAATACTTCAGTATATAACTTTTAAACAGCAACCACGACAATTCACAATCACTGATGCTGTAGAATACTTCAGTATATAACTACTAAACAGCAACCACGACAATTCACAATCACTGATGCTGTAGAATACTTCAGTATATAACTTTTAAACAGCAACCACGACAATTCACAATCACTGATGCTGTAGAATACCGAGACAAGAGTACGACTGCATATGCTGATGACGACACTTCAGTATATAACTTTTAAACAGCAATCACGCCAATTCACAATCACTGATGCTGTAGAATACCGAAACAAGAGTACGACTGCATATGCTGATGACGATACTTCAGTATATAACTACTAAACAGCAACCACGACAATTCACAACCACTGATGCTGTAGAATACTTCAGTATATAACTTCTAAACAGCAACCACGACAATTCACAATCACTGATGCTGTAGAATACCGAGACAAGAGTACGACTGCATATGCTGATGACGACACTTCAGTATATAACTACTAAACAGCAGCCACGACAATTCACAATCACTGATGCTGTAGAATACCGAGACAAGAGTACGACTGCATATGCGGATGACGACACTTCAGTATATAACTACTAAACAGCAGCCACGACAATTCACAATTACTGATGCTGTAGAATACTTCAGTATATAACTTCTAAACAGCAATCACGACAATTCACAATCACTGATGCTGTAGAATACTTCAGTATATAACTACTAAACAGCAACCACGACAATTCACAATCACTGATGCTGTAGAATACTTCAGTATATAACTTCTAAACAGCAACCACGACAATTCACAATTACTGATGCTGTAGAATACTGAAACAAGAGTATGACTGCATATGCGGATGATGACACTTCAGTATATAACTACTAAACAGCAGCCACGACAAATCACAATTACTGATGCTGTAGAATACTTCAGTATATAACTTCTAAACAGCAACCACGACAATTCACAATCACTGATGCTGTAGAATACTGAAACAAGAGTATGACTGCATATGCTGATGACGACACTTCAGTATATAACTATTAAACAGCAGCCACGACAATTCATAATTACTGATGCTGTAGAATACTGAAACAAGAGTACGACTGCATATGCTGATGACGACACTTCAGTATAAAACTTTTAAACAGCAGCCACGACAATTCACAATCACTGATGCTGTAGAATACTGAGACAAGAGTACGACTGCATATGCTGATGACGACACTTCAGTATATAACTACTAAACAGCAGCCACGACAATTCACAATTACTGATGCTGTAGAATACTGAAACAAGAGTATGACTGCATATGCTGATGACGACACTTCAGTATATAACTACTAAACAGCAGCCACGACAATTCACAATTACTGATGCTGTAGAATACTTCAGTATATAACTACTAAACAGCAACCACGACAATTCACAATCACTGATGCTGTAGAATACTTCAGTATATAACTACTAAACAGCAACCACGACAATTCACAATCACTGATGCTGTAGAATACTTCAGTATATAACTTTTAAACAGCAATCACGCCAATTCACAATCACTGATGCTGTAGAATACTTCAGTATATAACTTCTAAACAGCAACCACGACAATTCACAACCACTGATGCTGTAGAATACTTCAGTATATAACTTTAAAACAGCAACCACGACAATTCACAATCACTGATGCTGTAGAATACTTCAGTATATAACTTTAAAACAGCAACCACGACAATTCACAACCACTGATGCTGTAGAATACTTCAGTATATAACTTCTAAACAGCAACCACGACAATTCACAATTACTGATGCTGTAGAATACTTCAGTATATAACTTTAAAACAGCAACCACGACAATTCACAACCACTGATGCTGTAGAATACTTCAGTATATAACTTTAAAACAGCAACCACGACAATTCACAACCACTGATGCTGTAGAATACTTCAGTATATAACTTCTAAACAGCAACCACGACAATTCACAATTACTGATGCTGTAGAATACTTCAGTATATAACTTCTAAACAGCAACCACGACAATTCACAATTACTGATGCTGTAGAATACTTCAGTATATAACTTCTAAACAGCTACCACGACAATTCACAATCACTGATGCTGTAGAATACTTCAGTATATAACTTCTAAACAGCAACCACGACAATTCACAATTACTGATGCTGTAGAATACTGAAACAAGAGTATGACTGCATATGCTGATGAATACACTTTAGTAAGCACGATAATTCACATTCAGCAATGCTGTACAGTACTAAGACACAATACAGCTGGAGGTAATGATGATCAATGGCACTTTGACATTTAACTTTGAAATGGTAAGCTAGACTGTCCTCTTTCACCACTCTGATTACAAGTTACATGCACATGATTGTCTTTATGTTCAAATATTAATAAATATTGGGTATATTATATATCAATGAAGTAAACAGAACCATTTGTAAAATCTGCATGCAGGTTTTCAATTTCACATGGTACATTTTTTGTTATCATACTGCACTTCATATACAGTTGTACTTGTGCCGTCTCTTCCTTTCAGTACTTCTAGTACTGTACCATTGAACCATTGGGTTTTCTTTGCATCTTTTCCACACTTGTGTCTGATTCGCCTTCCATAAAATTTGGTTCACACATTCCTCCTGGTATTCCTTCTCCCTGATAACTGTTAGGAATACAATTGTACGTGTATTTAAAACTCCAGTAGCAGTAAAACACATCAAATACATTTTTTTTAATATTTATAAAGGCTGAAAAATACCTGTGTATCCTCTAACCCAACAACCATATTTTTTACCGCTGTCTTGAAATTTTTTTTTTTACTTTGGCAAAAACAACCAAATTAACTTGTTTCGTTAAAAACAAACCTTAACTATTTGCAAATAAAAAATATAATCTTAAATTTAAGACTAACTTTGATACAGTTTAATGGATATTGGATACATTGAATGATTTAAGAATGTTGGCATGTCAAAATGAAAGTAATTAAGATATTTGTTTTTAATTCAGTTAAAAACCATATTTATTATAATCTAAGATGAAATTGATCATGAAAAATGTATGTTGTCTGCTGTTTTTTTTGCTATTTCATTTTTAACATGATACCTATACATCCAAGTCTAACATTTTGTAAATTTTGATGAAAATTAGGCATTGGGATATCATTGTATTAATCATGTGAAATTTAACTGAAAATGAGCACCAAAATGATAATGGATAATCAATATATGGTTTTTGAAAAAATAAACTGCAAACTGAGTTTTTCTTTTATGGTATATAATTTTGATTTAGAAAATAAAATATGACTTATACCCTGCCCATTTTTCATGTTTTTTTTGACAAATATAATATCAGTTGCCATAATAAGACTAGTTTATGCACACAAGATATGGATTTTCACGTATTTTTACTGGTTAAGGATTATTCATCGTAGACACTCATATCCTACCCTCCTTGCTCTTTGACATAACGCCATTCATAAAATCCTCAATTATCATATATATTCAATCACAATTTGTATGGTATCCTTTCACTTATATTAAAAATAAACCGAAATAATCACCTTAAACAAGAGCTGTAGGACGGACAGCACGCTCGACTATTCGAATATTAAATGTCACAAAAGTACAATCTTTGATTGAGACTGTTGACAACTCCAAGCAAGAGTTATCTAACTGACTCAAATTAGTAGGTATGCAATACCGTGTATAAAGTTTCAATCCAATACTTGCAAAGGCTGTTGAGTTTCAATTAAATACTCTGAGGGTTTGTTGTGATATGAACTTATGCATATGAAATTGATAGTTCATGCCAAATTTTAACTAGATTTTCAAAGTCAAAGAAGGGCAATAGTTTTCATTCTATTCATCCAAGAGTTATCTAAGTTAGTAACTGCAAAACTTTAACCAAGGTGTGACGTTGACCCCCGGGTTAGTAGAATACCTCTCTTTATTCTCAGAACAGTTGAGCTAAAAATCACACAGATATGGATGTAGAGAAGAAAACGGTTTGAGGTCTGGTTGGAAAACTCTGTCACTCAGGATAACTGTTATCTCTCGAGACGGAATTTTCCATCTATACTTCAAACCCAAATCAAAAGTTCTTCAACCAGTGTGATTTGTCCACAAATGCCTCTGGTAACCGTCCTTGTGTTTATTGATATCTACATTATCCGATACATGATGGGGTGTATATATGTATGAGATGTACTTTTATAATAATACAAAACATTTTAAATAAAATGTAAAATAAAATAAAAATATAAATATATAAAAATAAATATATATATGAGAGAGATAATAAATTAATTATTAAAAATTAATTAATACACCCAAACAATACTGAATTCTTTAAAATTATTTTAAAAAAACCCGAGCGCTTTCGGAATATATATCATTCCTTCTTCAGGGGATGAAAATGAAAATAAGAATGATGATAATGTTATGATGTCAAACAATTACGATGATAAAAACATGGAAGTGTGGAAAAATCACAATAAAAATTAATAAAATTGTGAAAACATTCACAAATTATGACGTGCGCCTTAAGGCGCGCATATACTTCACAAAAATATAAAACAAATTGTGAAATTTATAAGGAAAATACCGTGTTTTCAGTGAAATACGCCGGTAAAATTCAAACTGTGCTGAGTAAAATGTGAAGCGCAAAGTTGTTATTAAAGAAACCGTCACTCTGGCATGACGTCACACAACCATATATATTGGGCATGTAAGCGGAAACACAGGTATTAGGTGTAATCTTAATTCTGATATAATTATGCAAATGTGTAGTAATTAACTGATTTATAAAAGTATTTCTATAAGTTAGATAAAACCCAGCCGTAGTAAAAACATTGTAACTGGACCTGCTAAGAACATGTAAATGATGCACAAGTGGTGTTAACCAATTCTTAGTATGTACATGATATATTTTGTAAAAAGGCAATTACTTAAATCTTGATTAACTTTCTATCCAAAGTAGACCAAACTTAGTAGACGATTATCATTTGTACATTTGGTTCTGTTTAGTTTTTACCGATTGGTGGATAATTGTTTTAATAGTTGTTCATAATTCACTGTGCCATATATAACTCTGGATCAGAAGTATCACACACAAATGTATCAAAGAACCATTCAGTGAACAACTGGTTCAATTCTATATCAGTGGTTACACAGAAAAATCTTTTTAAAATCATCCAATTATAAAGTTTTATATGACACTTGCTGCATTTTGGATGTCATAATGAAAACAAACTAGTAGAGAAACATAAAAGGAACATTCCTGTTAAGTGTGCTTAATTTGTCAGAGTGGTTCTGGAGAAATTAAATTGTAAAACGTTTACAGACAATAACAACAAAGGACACTATATGATAGAAAGACCTCACATGACCAGGTGATGTAATGAAATGAGGTATTTTAAGAATTGTACCCTTTTTGGATAAAACATACCACGTGTACTTGCAGTGCTAGTACTTGGCTGAGCCCATGCTGTCTCCTCAGATTGAGTCACCTGAACATTTGTACCAGAAACAGTAGCAGACTGAAATATATATACACAAATTTACAATACAAGTTTGTATCAATATATATACAGTATTCAATGAGAATATATTAGAAGTAATTCATGACCACATTAATTTCTATTAATGACCAGCCATGGTTAGTTCAATTAGTAGCACGCCTGACTATCATAAAATAGTTAACATGTGCTTTTCAGACATATGTCATTATTATTTGAACATTGTATTATCACCATCAACAAAATATTCAAACATGTAAAATATTCATGTCAAACATAATATTGTAATAAAAAAATTAGATTTAGAAATTATACGTGTATTAATGATATACTGCAATAAACATAGCAATGTACACTTACCGGTAGTTCATTTAAAAGCGCAACATTTTCATCAGCAGTCTATATTAATTTTATACATGTTTTGTTCAATCAACATGATCAAGTTTACTGAATGAGAAGTTACTCCTCTTACTGAAATACACTGCTTTTAGTGACATGTCTATTATTTATAGAATATTTGCAACAAAATAACATTGACAACAACTCCACGAGTTGAAAAACACATTCATTGTCAAAAATAAAGTTGGTTGATTTAATAATTCCCAAATTTTAAATGATCTCCGTTTTCTTTCAATAAAAAAAAAAAATAAAAACGTCATAAAATGTTTTTCACAATCATTTTTTTATTTTGTTTCACCATCAACATTTTAAAGATTGTTGTTTCAGACATTAATTTCCGGAATTTTGGTAACCCGCAGTGTCTGAACACTTGGATTTCACAGGCATAAATTGTTGTGTTTTTTAAATGTACCCAGTAAATATTGAACTATTTGAATTGAAATAGTTAACCTTTAACTGAAAAGTAATATATATCAACAGCAAATACCTGAACAGTTGTTTCTGGATCGCATGGATTGGACTGCGGTATAGAAAATAGCTGACATCCACCACCGACAGTTGTACCCGGAAATGCCTGTCTTTTCACAGTTGTACAGTCATACTGCAAAATGTATTAATACAATACATGTTGAGTGAAGCAAAATTTCCAAACACTATACAAGTTTAGACTTACATTTTCCACATAAAGTTATCAGCTGCTGTACTGTTAGAAGGCTATAAGGAATTAGCAATCTGGTTGTAGCCTGGTACTAACAGCACTTTTTTATCCAACCATTTGATCACTTATTTCAAATTCAGCCAAATGTCACATTGAAGTTATTCTCATGTTACAGTATGTGATACAGACACAATATTACTTTGTCTATCTAGCCTCAACTAGTAAAATATTTTTTCATAATTGACTTTTCCTGAATTTATATAAAAGTATCATTGTGCAAAGGACAGATTTCACTGACATTAAGGGTGAAGAGTGTCCTTAAAAAGAAAGAAAAATTGGTGACTAAAATGAGGAATCAGTAAAATTTGATACATTATTCATATGAATTTGAAGTTTTTAAAAGTGACGGGGCCAAGATAAATTACGATACTGCACGTTGGCTCTACTATTAACAGTGGTATGGAAAACTAGAAATTTGTGATTTATATAATTACCGTAATATGGTAATTAATTTAATGACAATTTCTGAGAAATCTAAAACCTTCTATGAACTGCTTTCGCGTCCACTTCCTAGGTAGAACCAATGCCATGTATTTTTTAGACTCCATTGGGTCATGGTGGGAATCTAACATGCAACCTTTAGCGTGACTGAACAACAATCTATCCATTGCACTATAACACAGCTTTATAGCATTTGCATTTAATAGCATAAAAATGATGCTTTAAATAATAAGTTAATCAATAAATGGCTTTATTTTTTCAGTTACACTAAGGCAGGTATTCTTTACACTGTACACTATAATTATGGAATTAAACAAAACTTACCAACACAGGAGGGAAGTCGCAGTTTGATTCTGATTTTATTGACAGCAAACTTCTTAGGGGTTTACACAGAGATGACGTAGCTCATTACCTATGCAGAATCAGTCTTTAGAGAGGTAGCCAAATTGTCTGTGACTGAACAATTTGGCTGTTTATGAAGTATCAAACAACCCGGGATTGGAGGGTGGGTGTGTAACTTCTTAGGGGTTCCGCAGAGATTTTAGATTTGATACTTCCTAAAACTATATATGAATGAATATACAACAAAACAAAAACATTTTTTGCCTATATATCCATATTATTGTTATATCTGTAGTAATGAAAAATATATATACACAATTATATACATTACATTGACATATTTACTCTAGAATAGCCGTTTGAACAGACACTGTATTATCAATTTGTTTGTTGTAAAACTTTGCAAATGTCTGCATTTGACCAACCTGCAGTTTTAGCAATGGTTTCTAAGGGAACACCTTTATAATTAGCAGTACTAGCAGCAACTGCCCTAGTACTGTGTGGACTGTAATGCGAGTCCACTCCTGCCTAAATCATCATCATTTTTACCCATCTGGATACTGTTGATATTGATACTGCATTATGAGGCTTTTGGCTGCCAATCAATAACCTCTCAACATTGCCCCTTAAATGACTAGTATGTTCTAAACATTGTTTAAAAACGTGTACAATGCACAACTGTTCATCTTTTTCATATTTTTGCAGCACTATTGTATCAAGATGTTGGCCTGGTTTTGTTTGTTTTAATAAGTGATTGGTTCTTATCACCAGTTCTGTATCAGATATTGAAATGTCATTTAAGCAAATTAAATGTAATGTTTGACATCTTTGTGCCGACAACAGAAGAAACAATATAGATATTAACTTCCCAGACAAATACAAAAGAGATGAGTTGGTCATCTCCTTTAGATATTTGAGGACTATATTGACATCCCAAACTCTAGTGTGCTTTGGCAAAGGTGGTCTATTGACAAATACTCCTTTCAGGAACTTTGCAACTAGGCTGGAATTGGTGAAATCTGTTCCACCACAGATATCTACAAATTTGTTAATAGCTGCACGTGCAGTTCCTATGGCACTGTATTTCAGGTTGCACTTAAGATAAGTTAAAAATTTTATAAAAGAAGCTTCATCTGGTGTAAGGGGATCAAATTGATCCCTTTCTGCAAAAATGAGCCATCTCCTAATGTAGGAGGCATACTGTTTTTGCGTTGATTTTCTCCATGAGGCCAGAATGATGTCTGCAGACTCTTTCGATATTCCATGCTTTTTGAAGGCAGTCCGGATATGCGAAAAACACCCATCCTCATTTTCCGAAGGGGATGTTGTACACCTGGTTTGTGATGTAATTGTAGCATTGTCTGCGGAGATGGCAGTTGGAAGCAATCCTGACATATTAGTCGCAACAGTTGCGGCCATCAACACTGGGTTGTCCATAACGGTACGATCATGACTGCTTCCGTCTTGTCTCGAACAATCTTCTGTAGCACTCTGGTGATTAGACAAAAAGGGGGGAATATATATGAAAAATCTGTCCAACATAATGTAAAGGCATCTACAGCAATAGCTTGAGGATCTGAGTCTCTAGCCACATAAGTGTAAATTTTTGCATTCAGCCAAGAAGCAAATAAATCTATATCAAGCTTCCCATACATGTGTTCAATTTCAATAAATATATTCTTGTCTAAAGCACATTCAAGGTCATCATTGAAATTTCTAGACAGTCTATCTGCCTCACAGTTAAATTGACCTGGTATATGTGCAGCACTTATATGTATTCTACGAGCATAACACCATAACCAAACATCAGGTGAAATGGCATTTAAGTCTCTTTTCTTTCCACCTCACTTATTTAGGTATGCACATGTAGTTGTGTTATCAGTTAATATCCTGACATGGATGTTGTTTCGGTTTTTGCAAAATGACAACAATGCCAACTGGCTTGCTTTAAGCTCCAGAATATTAATGTGAAAGAGTTGTTCCTCTGCAGACTAAACTCCATTTGTATCTAACTTTTCAGAAGCTATCGTAGCTCCCCACCCTTGTAAAGAACTATCAGTACTTATAATTAGATCTGGGTCTTTTTCCCAGACTGGTTTCAAACTATTATCAAGATTGTCAATCCACCACTGTAAATGTATCTTGGTTTATTTTCATGAATGAGTCATAATTCCCCCGCCTCCAGTTTAAGTTTTTCTCTTTTATATGTTCCAGTGGTTTATAAAATAAAGCTGCATATCGTACTCCCGGATCACCTGCTACTAACATGCCTACCAATCTTGCAAATTTTCTTATTGTCACAAATTTTGAATTCAGAATTTCTCTACATATTTGTTTAATGCTTATAATTTTATCTGTTGTTAACAAACAGTCATGGATTCTGAACACAGAATGAATCCCACGAACGTAATTTGTTTTGTCGGGTGGAATACTGATTTAGTTGGATGTATAGTGAACCCTAATCTGTCCATTAAATTTACTGTTGTTTTTATATTGTCTTTACATTCTTTAAAAGTCTGACCCTGGAGACAGGAGTCATCTATGGGTAGTTCTCAGTTATTCAGCAATTCAGTACCATGGAACTTTGATTATAATTTGTAATAAAAATAAAGCTTATTTGACATTTTTGTTGTGTTAATACTTTTAGATATGATCTGAATGAATAGTAAAGATAGTTTTATGGAGACATGGTCAGAAAGAAAAAAATTACAACATTTTTAAATTGAAAAATGCCAGTTTTGACAGGGTCCATTTTGGGACATTTTACCATCAGTATATACAATAAAGTTGTATTGTTACTTTCCGATGGATTATAAAGTCATTATTTATGGTAACTGTAAAACCATAAATAAAATTAAAATATAAGCATCTCAAAAAGACTAAAATGACGATAAAAAGTTGATTTTAATAGAAATTAAATACTGCGTATGGACGTTACGGTGTCGGTCAATTTTTGTATGAAACTCTGGCATCTATTTTTAGACACTACAAGCATGGACAACATCATTTGCATGTGGGGGTGTTAGGTTGTTTGTTTAAAGTTACCTTGTAAAGTAGAGTGATATACAGGATTTCACAATAAAAAAATATCACCGAACTTTCCTCAATGTATAAATGTCGGTCAATTTGTAACGTCCAAAACGAATCGTCGTAAATTATCAATTTTATGATCGTATCATATCTAACACCCCTCAATGGATAAATAAACGTGTCCAAAAACGCGTCATCAGTTTGTGTGTACACAACTCTACCACCAGCAGGGAGAATATAGAGGTAAGTGTTGTCGGTCAATCAAAAAGTCAGAGTAACGTCCAGAACATTTCATCACTCTATTGATAAAACATCTAAAGTGAATCAATGTACTATTGTGATGATTGCAAACAATAAAAAATGAATGTTAATCGAAAGAAAAGACGGAAATTGCCGTATTGACGCAGCTAGCGGTCTGTGTTATGTCTGTAAATCAAATGAGTATATGGACGTTATACCTTGACATTTTATCGTGTTTTGGATGTTACTTTTTGACATGGTCAACTTGTCTATACCAAATGTCCTACGCTTTAATGTATTTAATAACCATAATGTATACCCCAGTATTTGATATCATACCATTTTCTCTGTAAATGAACACAACAATTCTAGTTTGTCTATTCTGTCACCAAATATCTCCTTCGTCGTGTTTTGGACGTTAGGTAATGTTGTGGATGTGACATTGACATTTGTTTCTACTTGAATCTGTAACATCCAAAACTCATTTTATATTATCTCTAATTGAAATAATATGAGAGACAAGAAGATTAACAATTAATTATCCTTTTTTGGTAGAAATTGAGTTGACCTAAGTATGAGTTTGCCAGTACTCCCGATAAATAAGAAATATTATCAATTCATGGATGTTTTCTTTGTTATGGATGTTACATTTGACACAAGAATTTTGGAACAAACAATTATGTGTTAAAGTCTGAAACATAAATTACTAATTAATTGATCTAAGTTTACAAAATATCCTTTAGAATGTTTTTCTCATGTTAACAGTTTAATTTTTAAAAATTTAATTGTAAATAATAATGCTTAGTACCAGTATTAATGATATAATATATATATATATTAAAAACAATAACTACAAACGATACTAATTTTGTTCTCTTAATTACTTTAAGAAAATGTCATGCCCATAATTATGTTGCTTTATCATTTAATTTAAATAAATACAGACAAAAAATAACTACAAAATTATCAAAAACATTTTTTTATGTCCAGGTTGATCAATGGCCATGGGTTTGTTAATTAAAACCATTTCCTCAAGTGTGGAGATCTTTGGAAGCTCTAGGAGACCAGGCACAGTGATCTTTGAGGATATTGTGAGTGTTATCTCCTCTCCAGATTTGGCTACGAGTGGACTTAGGAGATTCTTCTATGTATTCAAAGGTAAGAACAGTGACAATACAATTTAATATCAGTTTAGATAAAATAAAAGTAAATTGCCTTCTTACTCTCTCCCAGTAGGATTAATATACTAATTATTTACTTTTATAGCGCTATAACTTTGTTTTATGTGTACAAATAAACTTTTTGACTGTATAAAATACTTAATAATAATATAAAAACTTTCATTTGTGTATTTTCAGACCTTTGAGATGTCTCAGGAAGTTGTGAAGATGCCATTTTAATAGCAACAAAAGATTCTTTAGGGGTCAAAAGAAGAAAAAACTTTGAAATATTATTCACTGACATATATGGATATAGTTGATTATTCTTCCAATAAATTTTAATTGCCATTTGTCAGAAGAGACTTGTATACTTTGTCAATACCTTTTCTGGTTGGGGGTCTCATTTATATACTGGAGATATACTAAGTGCTGCTAGTCTAGTTCACAAAGTTTTGGAAAGCACTGTAATAATACAGTGAGCAGATAGACGCTTTAAGTGATTTTCTATACTAGTTGGTTGGTGGGGCTCATAAACTTTATTTATAGTATATACTACTAGCAGCCTAGTACACAGATGTTGGGAAATCCTTCTTATAATACAGTTAGCACATGTAGATAAATACTAGAAGTAAGACAACATAATTTATTTATTTCAATATTACTAATATAACCCTTTAATATTACTAGTAGTTGTTCAGTAGTTAGCAGTGAAACGAGTTCAAACCACTAAAGTACAAGTTTAAATATGTATACTATGATAAAATGTTATAACACATGGCCAAGTGTGATGAGATGTACACTATTAACAACAATATAACAACAATTATAAAACAATACAGAAGTAATCTTGTAATTTGTGTATGTTGTGGACGTTATTTTTAAGTTGTGGACGTTACATATTTGCATATTTGTCAATTGTCAAAGAGTAACGTCCATATGAATTGTGACAAACTATTCTGATATATGTATGTCAGTTTGAAGTTAATATGAAAAATCACAAGGATATGTTCTCTAATTGAAAGTTTTGAGTACTATTTCAGTTTGTTTGGATATAGATAGCAACACGCTGAACTTTTATCATATAAATTTTGAGTAACATCCACAACTACAAAATATATATAATTACTTTCGTTCTGGTTATATTTGATTTTTTCTATAATTATTATTTCATAGGTATTCTCCAGTCTTATCTAATATTCATAAGTAATTGTATTGAAATCACCCATTAAATGCATAAACTATTGTCAATAAATAAAATGTAACGTCCAAAACCTTGAGGTTACCATACATAAATTTTGATTTACATGATTTTCTTGTCACAAACTATCTTTTTATTATTAAAATCATACAGAGGAATGTTTAAACTACATTTTAACACCAAAATATTTACTCTAAGTTATAATTTAATAAATCCATCATTGTGTCTGGAAATTTGCTGAATAACTGAGAACTACCCCTATGTAAGCTATACTGATGAACCCCTGTTCTCTTAATGTTGCAAAGACCAGCTTGAGCACTTTTGTAAAGACCCTAGGAGCCGTAGTTAGTCCCATCGCTAAAGCAGTAAATTGATATTTCTCATTATTAAACCAGAATCTAAAATACTTCCTGTCCTGATTTCTTATTGGGATAGAATAATATGCATCTGATAAATCTACGGAGCCAAAATAACAATCACGAGTCATTAAATTGTTAGCTGTCGGAAAGTTTCCATTTTAAAATGAATATGCTCCATATTGTCATTGAATTGTTTCAAATTAAGTATTACTCTGACCTTTCCGTCTTCTTTTGGTGTAATGAAAATGTTTGAAATAAATTCATCATTGTCTACCCTATGAGTAACTTGTTCAATGATGCCACACTGTATAACTCTATCTATTTCTCCCTGATTTTGAATATGTTCCACCTCGTGAAATTCTATTTGACTGGGTGGAGATTGTTGATTAGGAATGGAGGCAAGTTCTACTGAGTAGCCACAAACAGTATGTAAAATCCATTTATCTCCAGTCAACTTACACCAGTTATTAAAGTTATGTTTCGTTTTTCCCGCTGCAAAATTGTCTAAAGTATTGACCAGTTTATAGTTCCTATATAGCGTACTTACATTTACATCATTTTTTATCTTTTCTGGTGGCTGTATGTCTGGGCGGCGCTCTTTTCCCTTTGAATTGGCCCTTTCCTTGCTGTTTTCCATTCTTGTACAAACTTGTACCATGAGCAGGCTGCTTCCCCCGGTAGTTGGGGCTGGGTTTTTCATGAGGGGTGACCTGGTTGTTGTGGTTTGGCCCCCCTCTTTTCCCTAAAACATCCTGCTTCTGTTTTGGCTGATGTGGTGTCAGTTGTATTGATTTTGGTGGAGTCCACCTGTTTGAGCTCCTCAAGCAGGTTGTCCCCAAATAGTTTGGTAGCTGATATGGGCTGATCATTGCCACACACACTCTTAAACTTGGGGAAAATTTCTTTCTTCACAGCCTCACGACGTTGATAGTTTGTTGAGATGATGCCCTGGCATAGAAATTTAAATGTATCTCCCAAACATTCTTTAAGTTTGTCTAGGAAACAAACCCTTTTGAAATGGTAACCAACTTACCCATGGAGACTGAGGCCTTCGAATTCCAGAAAAGGTATGGTTTTTGTGGTAAAGCCAATTCTGGCAAGATGAATTTCTTGTAAAACATAGTTAGTTTTGGTTCCATGATAGTGTTCCTCTATAGATGCGTTCTATGTGTAATTCATGTGGATTACTCCTTCTAACAACAAAATCCAACCATTCGTAATCACAAATGTTAAGTTGACCCTGGACTTGGTAAAAGAGTGGGTGTGACTTTTTCAATGCTAATTTTTTGGTACATGTGTTGGTGACGTAGAGACAAAATCCTGGATTACTACTTGCTGCTTCATGTAATGATTTGTAGTTGTTTTGCAGTAAATTTTTTATTTCTAATAATCCACAATTGCCATTATTGTCAGTTACTTTTCTATCAGTAGATGTTGCTAAATGTGGATGGTCTTTTGAAATTACTAATCCCACAGGTTGTACTGAAATGATTTCTGGTTTTGCATTTTTGTATTCAATGACAGTGTTTTCTTCCTGAGCAAGTTCACGAATTGTATTTATATTTCCAACAAAGTAACTGTATAACAGTTCCTTGACTAAATTTGTTGTTGTTGTAGTTTGTTTTCTTGCCATAACATTTCCAAAATTTGAGCTTGTCAATCTCAATCTTCTCTCAATTTTCCATTTTTCACATCTTGATTGTTCATGTGTTTGATTTTCAATTATGGAGATTTCAGATAAATCTTTACAAACAAACTTATTCAGAAACCGATCACAAAGTTCTTGTAATTTAGAATCGGATACATCTGGTGTATCATCCAAAATGTTAGGCCCATAGTCACTCTTTGCCTTTTTACTGGCTGCAGTATTTAATGAAATAAATTTCCTCTTTCTTCTTTGAGTTTTGGACTTTTCTGTTTGTTGAGTTTTCAGAGTTGTATTTAAATGCTTCATTCTTTGCCGAAATTGTTGGCAGAAAATAGTACCTGGTCTAATAATGGTTGCCCTCTGAAATGCAATGGGTGACCAAGCAGCTCCAAGGTTTTTACGGAGTGCACCGACACCCAGCATGCCATGACCCTCGGTTACATCTATTTATTATTTTTCCACCATCAAATTTGGATCTTATGGACATCCAACTTTCTGCAAGATTTGTGGTGAAGTTACCAATTAGTCTTGTACTTTTTTCAGCAAGCCGGTTCAAGAAAACTGACACGTCTCTAATTATATCTTTTAAAGCCCAACTCATCAACAGATGCATTACAAGCATATCTTGAATGTTCCTCTTCTTTTTCATTTCCATATTTCCAATACTGGGCCTGCTTTGCAAATAAATCATCAACATCATCGATGTCATCATCTTCTTCATCTTTGTTGTCAACAGTAATATCTTCTTTATTTGCGGGTCTTTTCTTGCAGAAGCTGGTACACTCATCATGATATCCAAATATGTGATGAACTGAGTTTCAAATATCATGTGCAAGTTGTCGTGAATTTTTTGCTTTGCTGTTCATTCTAATTGCACAACGAACTGCTGTTGTTAGTTTCATGCGGTTATTTTTGTAAGTTTACCCTTGCCTTTGTAATGTGGCTTTTCAGAAACAAGCTTCTCCAGACTGCTTCTTAAGCACTTGCAAGCATGATTTGCACACTCCCAACTTTCTGACTTTTCTTCCCCACACTGGCACAGTCTCCTGTATTTTGGCATACACAGAACTGTCGCCGTCCACAATTAGTCTCATGTATCGAATACCATGCATAGATTCCGATTCCGAAAATCCTTCGACAATCATGTCAGCCTCCATAGACTGGGAACTCTCACTCCAGTTTTTGTAACACTTTTCCTCCGCACCTGCTTTCATCATTTCTTTTCAAAATACCCTTCCACCAACTTCCAATTTTGTCTTCAATTTTCGAAAAAGTCCTTTGGTCCATTGTGGGCACAGACATAGTCCCTAAAACTTCATTCAATGAAGTCACCCCACCACCACTTGACATAATGTACCCCATACAGCTCTAATATTTACGTCACTAAATATTTTACTGGTACCATCAGGGATGCTTGTGTCTGGGCTTGTCTTCAGCCGAAATGTTTTTTGACAGCCATGACATTTTATGCAAAGAATACTGGCCAATCCGCATTTGGAAATTTCACTTTCAATTGATATTGGTTTCTTACCTTCTGAAACTAATGCATGTGCTGCCGTACACTGTATTCCATGTGTAGGTATGTCAACTACATGACATTGAAACATTTCTAAGTTCATAATTCTATAGGGCACAATGTCAATGTTATTGTTACTGCATATCATAAATTTGAGACTTGTACTTCCAAGTTTATATTCTTTTACACGTTTCATTTTGAAAACTGGTATATGTCGAACAATAAATTTTGTTGAAGTTTTACCATTTTTAGAACCGATTTTTCTAATTAATTGGTATGGCTGTACATACGATGTTGTATCCTTCGAAACATGTAACAACGACTTCTCTTCCCTTGTCATAACATGGCATTTTACGTTCCCTTTTTGGCAATATCTTCCTCCAGCTTTGTTGAATTTCTTACGTTGTGTTTTTTTTTCCTTTTATTCCCCATTATAAATTAATATATGTGAATGAAACTGATATTCCAACAGCTACATAATGACTATAACATACAATTAATTATCCATGTTGTCATAAAATGTCACATTCTTTCATATTGCACAGTATCCAAGAAGCTCTACAGTTTTTCTTCCATTGTGTGTTTTGTTAAAAAATAACACAAAACAATGCATCCAAGGTGAAGCCATTTGCCAGGCCCACACCTATTGACCTGGTGTGACTCAAAATAATTGACATATGGTCAGACAGACACCCAGGCCCACCCCTATTGTCCTGACAAACACCTTTTTCCTGGTAGTGCACATCAGTAGAAGTGGCTTCCTGACACTGTTTGTGCTAATGAGTGATGTAACAATCAGAAAAAAACCACAACTGTATAGTAAGTTAACTAAAATAGAATTACACAGATTTACTGAAATCAGCCAGTAAGATAGTGTAAAATCCCTGCCCATATTTCAGGGATTTCATGAAATTACTGGAATTTTCAGGGATTTCATGAAATCCCTGAGTGAAACAGTAATTTCGCGAAATTACTGAAATTTTCAGGGATTTCATGAAATCCCTGGTTTCACAATCTTACTGTAACATATATACACATCACTTATTCAATGATTATTACATTATCCAGAACTTGCAACATATTTTGAAAAGTTCAGAACTAATAAACATCAGCAAATACTTAATTATCAGCAAATTTCGCAACAACAGAACACCATACACGACTTTAAACTACATGTGCTTGCTTGCACGGGATTTTTCAGGATACTTCAGTTAAACATCGTGCAAAACAAAATCTAAACAAACCTAACAAAATGCTATTTTATGCATTTTGTATAAAAGATCAGCAAAAGTAAAGTTGCAAAAAAATTCATAAAATACTGTTTGTACTTGTTTCGTTAATAAAACTTACCTATAGTTTCCAAAAGTTTGGCAATTGATGACAGCTGTTTCGAAGTTTTTTGTGTTCGCGTGTAAGACCCATAACATTGTTCCAGAAATACGGAAGTAAACTGGTTAAAAATAGTTCAGCCACATGTAAGTACATTTTGGTAAGAAAACGTCAACTATTGCATTTTGTCGCAAAATTGAAATCAAATATCTTCCTGTCGTAAAATATACTTCAAGTAAAACAAATATTCCGAAAAAATGACAATCTTTACATTACTTTAAAATTCGGCGGATTGATACAAATCTATGGTTTGGGTTATAAGTCTCTCGTCAACAACTTTTTGCGTGTAATGAAAAATAATTCATTACACAACTCAGTTTTGGGTTCAAGTAAATGTAATCAAAAAGTGTCTAAGGAGATCCAAGTATTGAAGATTAATGGGGGACAATCACTGTTTGAAATGAGATATTGCATTGCCCATGTCATCAATCATATAAAAATATATCGTAGAATGCCCTTAAATCGAGACAAATATTGGTTCGAGGCCATTTTTATTTTCTTGCTATTCTTACGAGATTTTACAGTGCACGCACCATAATTACGTCATGGTTTACTACAAAGTTACTCAACCATGCAAAACCTGTCAAATTGTTTTAAATATATTCAAAGGAGGTAAGTTATCAAAATGTTTATGGATGGTTGAAAAGTTACCTTAAAACACTATTCCCAAATTATGGTCATTAAAACCCCTCATTTGTGTACCCAAAATTTAAAATTTAAAATTTGAAATGTCTTTTTCTGCTTTTGTTGCCATTTTATCAATGGCGATTACATGGCAGAAGCTGAAATATTTATTTAGGTCAAGTAAAAAAATGCATTTTTTGTACCGATAACTCTTCGCCCCAGTTTTCATTTTTTTTACATTTTTTATTATTTTTAAAGTCTACTCGCAGACATTCAGAAGCAAGTAATCACGTTCTAAATGGGATATTCTGGATAATTGGAACTCATGTAAACATTTAAGCCCCATGTATTCACAGCACTTTTGTATTTAGGTTAAAAAAAGGTGAAATATTTGTATGTCCTCTATTCAGAAAAACGGAAAACACATAAGACTTAAAAACCCCTACCTGCTATGTGTTTAAAAAGACTTCATTACTTTGAAATGTTGTTTTTAATCGATAAAATTAAAAAAGAAATCATAATTAATAGTATTGAATGTGTCCGACTTTTTAAGTCACTTGATTAAAGTGGCTGTCTGCTCTGACGTCATATTCGCGATTTGAGGTTGTGTATTTAGACTGCTATAGTTATTTACATGACTGTTTTTTTTTAATGATTTTACATGGTCTCTTTAGTGAATATTATCAATTTGAACATTTTTTAGAGGGAGGTGGAATTATTCAAACAAGCAGACATTTTCTTGTGAAATAACTCATTTATTGTTTTGAATTTGTACATTAGCATTTGAACCATGGTACTGCGAAGATATTAGGATTTAAAGTGACTGTGTCGCAATTTGAAAATGGCGGTGTCATTTTCGACTTTACTTAAAGTAGGTGTATTCCCGTGACTGACAAACATGATTAATTTTGAAAAAGTAAGCCTCATTCCATCTGTACGGATATTTAACCTTCGTAAATGTTCCTTTGTTTTCAACGTAAACATCGTCGCTAGTACAGACAACTGTAGCGAAAATTAGGCCTTTGAAGTCTCCCATATGTGTAGTGGTGCACAACTGGTATTAATATTACACTCCCTTTTTATATTTTACATTCTATTTATTAATGTCACCCAGTGTTACTAATTCATTTTTTTATAGTTCCAGCATTTTATGGTTCAAGGGAGACAACACTGTCTTAACCTATAATTATCTATACATGAAAGTCATACAGGTACATCCTAACTGTAAAGTATTGGAAAACAATTATTTACTTGTATAGTACAAAATAGTAAACCCAAACTGGTTTATTGTACATGTTGTTTTGTTTGTATATATGGTGAACTGAGTTTGCTTGGGCATGACAGATTGGCAAGTGAGCAATGTGAGCAATGTGAGTTAGTATTTAGTTTGGGAGTGACATTGATTGACAAGTGAGTGATGCAAGTTAGGCCACACCCAGCACTGCATGCATACCCTTATCCCCAAACTAACAATCTACAGCATTCTTCCTCTAGAAATCGACAAAGTCACTAAATATATTAATAGTATTTTTTATCACACTCCAGGCAGAAATAATAAAACTGCAAAGTTTTATTTATTTGATCAGAATATCCTGGTAAGGGCTGTGATATTGTTTTTTTATTTATTTTAAAGAGCCGCGTTAATAATGAAATACTGTAATTTGTATTGTGAAGTATTGTGTAAATGTTCTTTTTGTCTTAATGTGTATCTGAATGTTATGTTATGTATTACAGGCTCTTTGACCCTGAGTATACTGTAATAAATCTGCAATTATAACAAGAACCATGGAATTGTCATTACCGAATACCTTCCAACCCCGGTTACATTAATAAACTAGATCTATCACTGTAGTGATGAATACCCCCGAACGCCGCCATGACAGAAAATGGTTAACCATTGTATGTTATTAAATTATATCCAATAGTTTTAAAGTTATGCTCCAGGCAAAAAAAATTCTTAATAAAAGAGAATGTTATGGATTGAGTTG
Organism: Panopea generosa; assembly: GCA_029582155.1. Taxonomy (NCBI): domain Eukaryota; kingdom Metazoa; phylum Mollusca; class Bivalvia; order Adapedonta; family Hiatellidae; genus Panopea; species Panopea generosa. The sequence goes on along the minus strand of CM055909.1, from coordinate 38,218,681 downwards.
TTTGTATTGTTAATTTTTTTATGGTTTTGTTAAAATTAAAAACGGTCTTTTTAATTATTGTGCAGTGTACAAGCTTTCATGGCAATCAATAAATGTTATACTTTTTCGAGTTATGTTGAGGGACAACAATTTTATGGATAAGAAACAAACAAGAGCACTAGGAATACAATATCGAACCTGCTTTGCTCGAACTCCATGTATTCATCAACTTGGTTCTTTCATGAACTTTATTAAACTGTTATCACTGATGGCTTTAAAAGTACTTTAAAAGTACTGCACCAGACAAGGGAAATATATCAAAGGGCAATAACTCTGTAATTAGCAAAAATAGAGTTATGTTTCTTGTACACTGCACTTCCTGTCATTATATTCTACCATTGTATGAAGTTTGGTGAAATTCCATCCAGTACTTTAAAAGTAATGCTCCGGACAAGGGAAATATATCAAAGGGCAATAACTCTGTAATTAGCAAGAATAGAGTGATGTTTCCTGTACACTGCACTTCCTGTCATTATATTCTACCATTGTATGAAGTTTGATGAAATTCCATCCAGTACTTTAAAAGTAATGCTCAGGACAAGGGAAATATATCAAAGGGCAATAACTCTGTAATTAGCAAGAATAGAGTTATGTTTCTTGTACACTGCACTTCCTGTCATTATATTCTACCATTGTATGAAGCTTGATGAAATTCCATCAGGTACTTTTCAAGTTGTGCTCCGGACAAAAAAAATATCAAAGGGCAATAACTCTGTAATTAGCAATAATAGAGTTATGTTTCTTGTACACTGCACTTCCTGTCATTATATTCTACCATTGTATGAAGTTTGATGAAATTCCATCCAGTACTTTAAAAGAAATGCTCCAGACAAGGGAAATATATCAAAGGGCAATAACTCTGTAATTAGCAAGAATAGAGTTATGTTTCTTGTACACTGCACTTCCTGTCATTATATTCTACCATTGTATGAAGTTTGATGAAATTCCATCCAGTACTTTAAAAGTAATGCTCTGGACAAGGGAAATTTATCAAAGGGCAATAACTCTGTAATTAGCAAGAATAGAGTTATGTTTCCTGTACACTGCACTTCCTGTCATTATATTCTACCATTGTATGAAGTTTGATGAAATTCCATCAGGTACTTTAAAAGTAATGCTCCAGACAAGGGAAATATATCAAAGGGCAATAACTCTGTAATTAGCAAGAATAGAGTTTTGTTTCTTGTACACTGCACTTCCTCTCATTATATTCTACCATTGTATGAAGCTTGATGAAATTCCATCAGGTACTTTTCAAGTTATGCTCCGAACAAGAAAAAATATCAAAGGGCAATAACTCTGTAATTAGCAAGAATAGAGTTATGTTTCTTGTACACTGCACTTCCTCTCATTATATTCTACCATTGTATGAAGCTTGATGAAATTCCATCCGGTACTTTTCAAGTTATGCTCCGGACAAGAAAAAATATCAAAGGGAAATATATCAAAGGGCAATAACTCTGTAATTAGCAAGAATAGAGTTATGTTTCCTGTACACTGCACTTCCTCTCATTATATTCTACCATTGTATGAAGCTTGATGAAATTCCATCCAGTACTTTTCAAGTTATGCTCCGGACAAGAAAAAATATCAAAGGGCAATAACTCTGTAATTAGCAAGAATAGAGTTATGTTTCTTGTACACTGCACTTCCTCTCATTATATTCTACCATTGTATGACGTTTGATGAAATTCCATCCAGTACTTTTCAAGTGATGCTCCGGACAAGGAAAATTGCAAAGGACAGACTGACCTCAGGGTGACTCCAGTATACCCCCTCAAAACTTCGTTTGTCGGGGGTATAAATATCAATATTTCAATGAAACACAGCCTTTTTGTGCAATTGTTAGAATTTTGAAATATCAAAACAAATCTCAATTTCGCCATGGACATAGTCCTTATATCAAAATTGGCCCAGAGGTTTCTGACAAGAAGATTTTTTAACTTTTTACTATAGCTTATATAGTAAACTAACCCCATCCCCGAGCTGCCATGTTTTTTTACAAATCACTACGGTTTGAACAAACTTGGTGAAAGGTCCTCCAAGGAACATTTCTGTAAAGTTATATTACAGTGGTTTCAGAGGAGAAGTTGTTAGAAGCTAGAAGTTAACGGCAGACGACGGACACCAGGCGATCACAAAAGCTCACCTGTGAGCCTTCGGCTCAGGTGAGCTAAAAGCTAGTTATGAGGGGTGCAAAAGACGTTTGGGTTATCTAAATTTATAAAATCATGCAAACCTGAACTCGTGTAAGCAGACGATGCCTTCAGCAATCCTTCACGAAATTTCACTCTGTCCCTGATCGTATTCACGCCAAGGCTCGCCAACTCCGTGTCCGTCAGGCTTTTACAAATCGAATAAGTGACGAGTTTCTGTCGTAGAAAATTTTCCCTGTAGGCATTTAATCCTAAAGTTTCTAATAACTTGAACATTTTCGCGCGTTCCTCCATTTTGGAAATTAGCCGGTGTTTCTTATAAACCCACCCGTTAAAATCGTCCACTTAATGATAAGAGACGTAATAAAGTATCCACAGCATATAATAATAACTGAATTGTCTACAGGATATAAAGTTAATGTATGACTACATAACATAATGAAGAAACTACATAATTTAATGATAAAAGCACATCATATAATGACAAATCTACATCATATAACGGCAAGTCTACATAACATAATGAAGAAACTACATAATATAATGATTAATGTGCATCATATAATGACAAATCTACATAATTTAAAGATAAAACTACATAACATAATAAAGAATGCACAGCATATAATGATTAAAGCACATAATATAACGAAAAAGGCACATCATATAATGACACATCTACATAATATAATGGTTAATGTACATGATATAATATGGAATGTATATCATATAATGATAAATGTACATAATATAATGAAAAAAGCACATCATATAATGACAAATCTACAGCATATAATGACAAATCTAAATAATATAATGAAGAATGTACATCATATAATGACAAATCTACATCATATAATGACATGTCTACAGCATATAATGACAAATCTACATAATACAATGAAGAAAGTACATCATATAATGATAACTCTACCTAATATAATGACAAATCTACACAATATAGAAGTAAATCTACATCGTATAATAAAGAATGCACAGCATATAAAGATAAATCTACATAATATAACGCTGAATGCACATGATATAATAAGGAATGCACATAATACATATAAAATAGACCACATACGACAGCTATGGCGTTCCATACAATAACGTGATTGGCTGCAAGAGATAATTTGTTGTGAATCTTGCACCATGCGGCTGCGCATTGTCTTGTTGAAGGATGGAGGCAGGATATTGATGAATAAATGGTAAAACAACTGGCTACAGTACGTGGTTAATATAACGTTGCGTATTAAGACCTCTACCACCACGTCCAAAACCAAGGAATATAAGCTCCTCTTTGTGTCGTCCCATAAATCCACCTCACACCATTGCACTTGGTCCTACCAATCGGTCTGATTCAACAACACAGGCGTCAGCAAACCGTTCTCCGGTGCGGCGGTACACATAATTACATCTATTAGGCCATTATAAATTAATTGCTAGATATCATCCATTTTTTTTCTTAAAAACGGAGGAGAGCGGCAGGTTTTTATTTTTTAATTTAATTTTTATTTTTTTTTATTTTTTATTTTCATTTTTAAAATTTGTCTGTCTTGACGTAACGTCGTTTCCGGTGGACGTCAATATCTCGACAGGTCGGCAACAGATCCAGTAGTGTCGGATTTCTGGCGCACTCAACGAATAGTGCGTTCAGTAACTCCGAAAGCGTCGTCGGCGTGATATTACCATTACCCGTGCAGCTCAAACTCTTGTTTTCAGCAAATTTCTCTATTACATGTAAATCAAATATGTATGGAAAATAGCAATGCTGTAACTTTGATAGTATTTAAATTATCAACTAACATACATCTGGGCAAGACTTTTGGCCTTAAATAAATAAACAAAATATTTTAAATACCTGAAGTTGTAAAATCGGAAAATAAAATGTAGGAGCTGTGTAGCTTGCTTGCATTATAAAAATGTTGTTTATTTACATTGTGTGTTCTTTAGTACTGACGTATTTCGTTGGACTTTCACCGCACATACCATAAGATAACATATATTGACGGAACACCATGTCGACATCAACTGTAGTAATGTTATTAAATATTCGGTTTGTTATCATAGTATAGATAAATTTAACTTGACTCTGATTGTTGCCTTCAATGGTTATGTACACATATACACGTAATTTTATTTACTATGCTTAGACATTAAATTAGACGCATATAAAATATGGAATTTTCCGTTGTGAATATACTGTTGGTTTCCATGGCAACTGTTACCATATCACTTTTGGGCGTGTCTCGTATGTACGGACGCACTGTCACAGACGAACCATGTCCGTGTAATGAGAGACGATTCTGTGACCGGATTACGGACACGGATAGGAAAGAGGTAGGACACATTATTTGTATTTAGTTTATGTTTTAACTTGTAGGTATATTGGTAGGAATGTGGAATTTTATTTTCTATATTATTTAACGTTAAAGAAAGATTGGGTATCCCCAGTGTACACCCATCGATAAAAAACGATGTAGAGGAATTCGAACTTAAACCCGCAAACCATTTAGACACCGCAGTTGATCTATTCTTTGTTTTGAGATTGGACATTTATATCAGTGCTTTTTTCGGTATGAAAGCTTTTATAACTACCCAAAGTAGGCACTGTTCTGATACGATCTGTTGTTAAAAAACCTAACCAAAGTTGGCACTGTTCTGATACGGTCTAATGTTAAAACACCTACTCAAAGTAGGCACTGTTCTAATACGATCTGTTGTTAGAAAACCTAACCAAAGTTGGCACTGTTCTGATACGATCTGTTGTTAAAAGTCCTAACCAAAGTAAGCACTGTTCTGATACGATCTGTTGTTAAAACACCTACTCAAAGTAGGCACTGTTCTGATACGATCTGTTTTTAAAAAACCTAACCAAAGTTGGCACTGTTCTGATACGATCTGTTGTTAAAAAACCTAACCAAAGTAAGCACTGTTCTGATACGATCTGTTGTTAAAAACACCTACTCAAAGTAGGCACTGTTCTAATACGATATGTTGTTAAAAACCCTAACCAAAGTAGGCACTGTTCTGATACGATCTGTTGGAACTGTTCTGATACGATTTGTTGTTAGTAAACCTACCCAAAGTAGGCACTGTTCTGATACGATATGTTGTTAAAAAACCTAACCAAAGTAGGCACTGTTCTGATACGATCTGTTGTTAAAAAACCTAACCAAAGTAGGCACTGTTCTAATACGATCTGTTGTTAAAAAACCTACCCAAAGTAGGCACTGTTCTGATACGATCTGTAGCTAAAAACCCCACCCAAAGTAGGCACTGTTCTGATACGATCTTTTTGTTAAAAAAACTACCCAAAGTAGGCACTGTTCTGATACGATCTTTTTGTTAAAAACCCTACCCAAAGTAGGCACTGTTCTGATATGACCTGTTGTTAAAAAGAACAATGTCAACACTACACAATGCGGGAGCCGGGCCTGGCGACCTCAGTCGGTAACGCGTCTGGATAAATCCCGGGTCGGGAGTTCGAATCCCCGCACGATGATAGTCTCTGTGATGATTGATCATATTTGTATTACGGCCTAGAGTAACCCACTTCTGAATACGTGGGGAAGAAGTCAGTTAATGACAGAGATAACGTGTTTCCAGTACTGATTTACCGTGGCTGCCTAACGGATCCCAGGAACAATGCTAAAATGCACTGGCCGCCGTTTTATAACTAAAATACAGTTGAAAAAGGCACAGTCTATGTTTCTGCAAGCACGCATGCACATGTTTTTGCATCAGTCTGGCAAAATGAGCATTTGTTAAAACAAAATGCACAGTAGATTCATATCTGTTATTCGAACATAAACTATCAGCTAAAAAATTTTCCTCCTATCTTCACAACATTTGATATATGTACCATAACATAACTATGGGTATGAGGTTCATATATGTTTAGCAATATACACAATCAGGGGCATAGCTTAACTGAAAACGATGTGCAGGCACATTTGTAGTGGTGTCAGAGGTTATGCTCCTCCGAAAACTGTTTTTCGGCTAAACTGTCGTAGGTGCGTTTTCAAAGGCCTGGTATTTACCTTGAAATCACTGTCTTGTAACCAAAAAATTGATATTAAATGTTATGTTTTAAGGTTTGTTCACATTAATAAAGGGAAAAATGAAATAGCATTCTGTCTCATGGTTTCAAGTGACTACTATTTCTTACACTAGGTGTTACAATGTTTATTGTTTACCCTCTACCCACCTAGGAGTCAGATTTTAATTGCATTTTTTGGGGCATTTTTATTTTTTGATTTCTCAGAAAAATGTGTAGGCACGTGCCTGCAGCGCCTATAGATAGCTACGCCCCTAACAATACGAAAACAAATCATTAGATAGAACATAGTGTGTGTTTTTTTTATCTTTACTACATATACATATAGCTGTACAGGAACTCATGTACACCTTGATTAGATAACACCAGTGACTTAATTACGTAATCATTAAATTAAAAAAAGTTCACACCACCAAACATTGCAATCAATGCCCTTCCTCTTGATACAACAATGGCACAAAAATATGTTTGTTGGTTCAGGAGGAGCTGTGTTTGCAGAATTTTAAAAAAAACCCACAAAGGCGTCACGTGAAAGTTACATATGCACCTGTAATTGCTTATCTCTGTTTTTATATCTCTTGTAAAACATATCTTGTTAAGATAATATACTGCCATTCCCATTCAAGAAACAGTTTCACTTCCTGTTTCTCTAACGCATGCGTGACAAGAGTTACTATTAGTCGTTTATCAATTATAACGCAAGAGCGCTGTGTTACCGGTGATAATATTGACATCATAGATTGGAAATAAATAAAACAAACGAAATAAGGTAACAATGTGACAACGAAAAACTGGGCTATTTCACAAATTATTTTAACACGATATTAGTTTAAAAAACGCATGTTAACTTCATTAAGAACAAAACTTAAATCACTTTTTAGCTCGCCGGGACGAAGTCCAAGGAGAGCTATTGTTATGACCGCGGCGGCGTCGTCGTCGTCTGTAGACACCTATGTTAAACGTTTGCGTATAAGTTTCAGATAACTATGCAACCACTCATTGTATGTGACTCAAGCTTCTCATGTGTGTTCACCATCATAAATGGAACACACACAGACAAGACCCATAACTCATGGATTGCATTTTAGCACAGTTATGACCCTTTTTGGACTTAGACATCCAGAGGCGAGCTTTGTTGGTCTTCTGACAACTGTTGTTTGATTTTTACTACCCTCTAAACTAGATCTGCTGTTACATCTGGATTAAACCGGCTGTGACGAGACACTTGCATTTCATAAAGCTACCTCACAATATTAGCAGACGCTAAAACGTTTAAGTATTTTTAAAAACTTAGATGTTAATATATGAATCTATGTTCTGAATTGGAAACAATCAAATCTCTTGAGAAAATAAGAAAAGTTTATAATGTTTAAAACTTTAATAAATCATTTTATAAAGTAAGAATAAATCAGAGCAGTTTATAAATATTAAAACGTCAAGGAACGCGTACGAGCCTGTTTAGGTTTAACTTATGATGAAAATCAATAGACAAATATACAAAAATGTTTAAACTTCTGTAATTGATAAAGAGTGTTAAAGCGTTTATCATTTGTAATAAAAACTTAAATAACAGCCTATTCATCTGTTCGATGTCTGTGGTGTAAAGGTTAGCATGCAAAGGTTCCCGGGTTCGACCCAGGGTGGGGGTAGGACGAAAATGTAAAAAGTAGGCAAATGTGTTTTCTTCTATGAACTAGTAAAGGAACATTAAAAAACGTGAATTTCTGATTTGATAAAAATATATGAATCAAGACAAATGCAAAAACATGTCTTATCATTTTGGAGGATCGATTAACACTAAATCACAAAAAATGTTTTAAAATGGACTGCTCCGTTAAAAGGGATGAATCACAATTACATGTAGTATAATAATAAAAATATGAAATAATACGTAGTCATAATAGCATTAACACCCGCGTGTCAAGTGGGCTACTCTGAGAGTATAAAAGAGCGTGACTCAATGCAACTTCATGCATATCAGAAAAAAATCTTCGAGGAGAGAGCACGTCACAGAGAAAGAAGGAAACGCAAATAAGGACCTAAAAAGTGAGTGGAAAATACGCAGTTACACCATGAATAATTGCGGGGGTCGGGCTTTGGGGGCTGGGGACAGCTAGAAGTATGGCGGTGTCGTTAGACCGTCTCAATGCTATAGTGAAATGATGCACTATATAGCATTAGGAACCGCTTCTGGCCATCATGAGACGTTATGGGCTTGGAAAGGTAGGAATTAATGAATGAATAGGGTTTTACGGCGTACCAACACATTTTGGGTTATTCGACGCCAACAGGAAGGAAAATTCCAGGTTCACATTACATGTACAAAAACAACAAATTAACATACAGATTTTTAAAAAAATACACCAACAAATGATAATGCAGAATGAACCTAGAACCTTGATACCTGCAGAACTGCAGAGTTTCAGCAAATTCTATCTTATTACTCAAATTGTCGCTTCTTACGACATGCATGAGCCACAGTGGTCCTATTCTTGCCATAACTCATATGGCTCCCTGAAACCACGCAGGAGTTGATAATTTAACCACAATAGTGAACATGACAAAAAAAATGATAAAATGAACATGACACCCATTCGGAGGATTCCAACCCTTCTGCAGAGATCGGCAGTGGTTCGGAACCACACTGAAAGGTAGGAATCTCTCCGTCTAGTAACAGGACCTGGCCCTGAAATGTCCGCGAAGATTACTAGATCGGGTATACAAACCCGCTCTGTGTACCATATGTGTGCCTACTTATGACATGCTTCTAACGTTAGCCTATGAAGATCGTGTTCTGATCAGTATAACCATTCGTCTTGCCAGCATGTTGAAAGTGAAAGGACCTTCTTGGTACCTGGGTCATGGACGAGATCGAAATTGCTCTGTCTAAAGGTTACAAAATACTTAAAATATATCACAGTACGATCCAGCTTCAAAATATGGTGGTATTTTCACTGATTGTGTGAATACCTTTCTGAAAATCAAACAATAATCCAGTGGATGGCCTGAATGGTGCATAAATGATTACGACAAACAACTATACATTCAAAAGTTTTTTACGAGAAAGAAGGAATACATCTGGACTAAAACAAAATTGGTAAAAATCCAGGCCTTCGTTCCCTTGCTAAATTGATGCTGAACTCCTTTTGGGGGAAATTTGGTCAGCGCACTAATCTGTCACAGACGTCTTACGTATCAGACACAAAGGAGTTTTTTGATTTGATGACCAATGATCAGCAGGTAGTAAAAAACATTCGCTTTATAAATGGCCAAGCCGTTCAAACTGACTGGGTCTACAATGATTATTTTATGGAAGCTTCATGTAGGACAAACGTTGTCTTAACTGCGTACACAACAGCTCAAGCAAGATTAAAACTCCACAGTTATTTACAACATCTCGAAAAACGTGTCCTGTACTGTGACACAGATTCCATCATATTTACTACCAAACCCGGAGATCCTGGTGATCTGACGCACGAAATTTCGGGGAATAAGATTACACATTTTGCTACAGGGGGACCAAAGAACTATGCCTGCAATATGGGGAAAAAATGGACATACCTCGTTTTGCAAAGTAAAAGGCATCACACTTAACTTTAAACATTCTCTCAAGATAAATTACGACACTGTTGCTGACATGGTCATGGGGAAGTCAGATTTAGATACTGTCCAAGTTTTGGATACAAACATATGTCGGGACGTCACCAACACGGCGCTTGGCACAAGACAAGAGGCAACTGACTATAGGAGAGTGTTCGATAAAAGGGTGATCAATAAGGATTACCTCACATATTCTTATGGATACTAACAATTCTCAAATAGGTGTATTTCTAACTGTCATAAATTACAGAATTTGTAAATATTTATTTCTTAAAATGAAAAAAAAAAAAAAAAAAAAAAAAAAAAATATTCTGTTTATTTGTACGATTGTCACTTTTACTTTATATTTTGTAAATAAAAACTCTAAACATATTATCTGAGTTTGTGTATCAATATCAATTACACATGCTTGTATTGAAACAAGTCCAAAGAGTTTTTATTATACTGTCTTAGTGTCCGCCATTCAGTGCTTTAAAATATGTTTACATTTTTGTTCGAATCCCCGCCCAGCAACAGTCTCCGTGATGATTGATAAACGACATTGTGTCTCATTATCATTCGCCTCTCACCACTGATTCAAGTGGGAAAGTTATCAGTTACTAGCGGAGATGGGGTGTGCTCGAGTACTGGTTGATCCCAGGAAACAGTGGTTAGGTTAACTGATATTCTGTTAGACCTCGATAGCATAAAAATGAAGCTAAATATACAATCAATCAATCAATCAATCAATCAATCAATCAATCAATCAATCAATCAATCAACATGTTTGCCCCCCCCCCCCCCCCCCCCCCCCGCATGAAACTGTCAATCACCTTTGCTTTGTTAAGACCTGTACTCTATACAGTACAGTATTTAATGTATCACTTTCACACTTGACAAACAATTAACGTTTGAACATTAAACAATATGTTCAAACTACCAATACCCAATTTCGGTGATAACTGTAACTAGAAGTGTTGAAAATGGGTTTATAAAACCCTAAAGAGGTTGTAAATAAAAATCAAGGCTTTGAACCCACATCCAAAACGGCGATGCTTTGTACATATTCTCGCCAATAAAAGTCACGCATGACTGATTTAATCCAAGATGGCGACACTATTCATCATCCCTATAGTTTATTTACGCCGGTGTCACCGAGTTCGTTGTGCCTTGGATAAGCACCCCTGACTACAAAGATTTCCCGCTTAAAATTGAAACATATTTTTGTGACATATTAAAATAGTTACGTGACTTTATTTTGATTTCAATTCAATCCGTTATACAGGTTTACCGTAGTTAAAAAAGTCCTAATGACTACACAGAAGTCGCCATGCAGTATTAAAAGCTCTGTCTATTTTTAGAATGAAGATTTGATTTCATGTTTACATCTCTAATTTAGATATCACGGTATGGTGGATTTGACATACCAAACCATTTGGCTTTTATTTATTTATGATAATGCCATGCTTTTTATCCATTTTAAATATGATTTGTTTTTATGACATTTGGAACACTTTTATATACTCATTGGCAAAAACTCTTAATGGAAGGGAAATAACTCAATTACATATTTCGTTATTGGCCATACCTAGTTATCTCTCTTCGAAATGGCAACAAGTGTTAAAGAAAATCCTACAGGTCTTATTATCTTGATTCGGAGGGCAAATCTAGAAAAAAAACTATTTTGTATGTAAATCATCAACACCTAATTCTCTACACACTCCTTTCTTTTAAAAATCATTTTGTGGTGTGTGAGAAAAAGCTCATTTTTACCGTTCATGCGTAAAATTTGCTATATATATATATTCAACACAGATATTCGCATTTTCTTTCAAACCCAAACACGGAGAATGGCGATTCTACGACTGGGACAAAGTGACCACCGTGGTAATGGTGGGTTATATAGACATGGATCTCGTCTGTGCAGCTCACATGTACGGAGCACGAGCAATCACTATAGGTACGTACATATTATGAGAGGGCATCAACATTTCGATGGCCTTTCAATATAGCTTAGTTAAGGATAGTTTTATGCAATTTCTCTATTTTTTGTTGCTCTTTTACTTCACAATTTTAGGTTAATGATGAAATCGCGTTGCAATAATGAGCACGAAGGACTACGTTGACAAAGTAGTTTATGTATAATCGACCGAATCGGGTCTAGGTACTTTGACACCTACTAATTTATTACGTCATTCAACTTCCGCTAAAGCAACTGAACAATCAACGTACTCAAATGTAACTGAGCACATTATGACAGACCTATGTGGGGAGAGTTGGGATGCGTTCAAGCACCATTAAACAGTAAACACGTTTAATGTCTGGTTCCATAAAATTATCGCGTACTGCGTGCTTATATGAGGTTGAACCAGTGCCCAGGAAAATATGTTAGCTAACGTTATTAAACGTTTAAAACGAGTTGAACGTAGCCCTGAAAAATATAATAGTCTTATGGCATTGGACGTTTACAATAACCGAATAGAAACAGGACAATGTTGACACGCCAATTAAACGTATCGAAATTTAATAACGAAATATATTATATTATTATATGAACGTTTATATTCAGAAATTCATTATAATTTCTTTGATAAAAGCATTGGTATCAAACTAGTTTTGAAAATATGAGCAACATACGACGAAGGTTTGTCTGCTTACACAAGTACTTGTCACATACGAAAATGAGTATACACATATGGTACATACTTAAATATAAGTACGTCTGCTGATTCCAGGTAACGTGGACACGGCGGTACTTCCAAATGCATCTGCACGCGCAGAATGGATTGCTGCGCAACTGGATACTGTGAAAAAGAATTATCTAGATGGAGTTAACTTTGATTATGAGAACGCCATCTTGGATAGTCAAGTAGCCCTCAAGGAAGGATACACACAATTAGTGGCAGAAACCAAGAAGGCATTTACGGACTACTTTCCGCAACTACAGGTCAGATTACAGAAAATAGTTCCTCAGTTTGAAATTTGTTTTAACATGAATAAACATAACTATTGCATATTAATTGAATTACTCAGCGGAATATATATATGGTGACAAATTTGAATGAATTGTACATATCAGATTTTCATAATCAACCGTTTTCTTTTGCAGATAAGCGTTGACGTCGCTTGGTCGCCTGGATGTGTTGACCTCCGTTGCTATGACTACCTTGGGTTGTCGAAAAACTCCGATTTCTTGTTCGTAATGGCTTATGACGAGCAAAGTCAAATTAGAGGGAAATGTGTTGCTGGGGCGAACAGCGGGTTCAAACGTGCTATGTCGGGTAATAATAATTGTTTTATTGTCGTCATCAAGAAATTGTGTAATACAATATTTTTATTAAACTTTTGTTCGGTTATTAAAAAATGAACCCAAAGTTTTTCTGTCTTGTGGGATAATTGAATCAATTCTGCAATGGTTTGCAATCATTTCTGGATCCAGTAAGAGAGCACTGGATCCATGATCGGGGAATCTTGGGTTCGATCCTCCGCTACAGCTATGTGTTTGTTTTTGAGCAAGACACTTTACTAGTGCTGGTTCTATCCAGGAAGACTTCGAGCGTGATTTGTTTAAGTTGTAAGAACTTGTTTCACAATCGATGTAAAATGAATAAATATATAAGTATATAATTCAATAATGAAGTTGCTAATTTTAAACTATATTAAACGAGTTTCATAAAAAATATTAGTACATGTATTTAAAACAAACATCCAGGGGTTTGTGTAGTTGGCTGCGCCCTGACGGAACATGAGATATTAGTAGTTTCTTAACGCTCAACATTACCAGGATATATATATTTAGTACTGTTATAAGTGGAATCTCTGTGGCCAAGTGGTTTAAATTTTATGTAGGCATGTCTCCAGCTGCTTGCGGGAGGACGGTGACATTACTCACCCAGACGCCTTTCTTCCTTCATCACCCCAACATACCTGGGTGCGATATATAGCCTGTAATGTTTTTGAAGATGGCGTTACATCCAATTAAAAAGACCTGTTCAGAAAAATTAAATTGTTAAACTCATATGTCACATATGTCTGAAGCATGCCACTGTAGGGCAGTGATATCAAAACATTAATGGGAAATACGGAAATGATGAAATAAACTTTACTAATATTAACGCAGTAAATCAATTTTACCCCTGGCCACGTACGTATAACGCACCTATGGGCGGTATTAATCTCCAAGTGTTATTATATGAACATATATATTTTCACAAGAACCTTTTAAAAGTTTATGTTTTTAATATTTTTTAAATCTAGTTATTATGCTTTTTGAAAACATATGTATGTATAAAGGTTTAAATGTAAAGATTGACAACGCCATGGAGTTCTTTTCTGTCATAACGGTAACAACTGATGATAAGAAATAAATACTCCCAAATCTGCAGTTGTGGATAGATTTTGACCAATTACCAAATTAATGTATCTTTTAAAAAAATATTGAAACACAAATATAGATCTGCATAAAAACGGGAAAATATTTTAAGTTGAGTTCATGTTTGTATCATGGAGATCTACATGCAGATATATATTTTATATAGTGTAAAGTTGAAATTGATCAAAATCGTCATGTGTTGAAAAGTATACGTTATGATTATACCGTTGCAGGAATAGACGGATATCTCGACATAGGCGTGTCACGTGATAAGCTCGTACTAGGAGTACCATGGTACGGTTACTACTACCCTTGTCTCTCATTGTCTGCTGTAAGTATAGTCTGTAGAACGTGTCACGTTTTCTCGTGATTTCTCGGGATCGTTGTTAAATATTTTAAAACCTTCACTCGGTAGAAAAGAACCACATTTAGATGTGTTTAAAACTAAACTATTTAATACAATATGAACTAAATAAACATGTAATGATATGCTATTTCTTAATGTAAATCCGTTATTGGCAAACAGATTAATGTCTTTAATGTTCTATTATCCCAAATTGTTCAAAGTATTTTCATCATCTTATTTGGCACACGTCCTGGTCCAACCATTTATCATTATGCTTCGGTAGCTACATGTACCCGTCGATATAACAACCAAATTTTGCTTCTAATTCCTTGTACATAATAATTGCATCCCAGCACACAGCTTTCCGATCAACCCGCCTTTTAGCCTAGCACACAGCTATTACGTGCAGCACACAGCTATGTATTAAATATCAGTCCGCACACAGCGTTTAAATTAGCACACAGCTATTAATTGAATATAATTCCGCACACAGCGTCTAAATTAGCACACAGCTATTAAGTTAGCACACAGCTTTATTTAACCGGCACATAGCTTTACTAATCAGCACACATCTTTAGATCAACATTGGTCCACACGCACACACACACGCACGCACGCACGCACGCACGCACGCACGCACGCACGCACGCACGCACGCACGCACGCACGCACGCACGCACGCACGCACGCACGCACGCACGCACGCACGCACGCACGCACACACACACACACACACACACACACACACATATATGGCCTCTCCTCTCTCTTCCCTCTTTCAATGCACTTCATATGTCAAATTGACTTGCACACACTTGATACATGACAGCTTTATCTATCTAAAACCAATAAACATATACATGTAATTAAGATGATGCGAAAGATGACACATAGTCAATTTCCATGAATAGATGCAGTTTACCAATTTATTCTGATCGGGCAGAAAACAGTGCAGAACCGGTTCTAATTGCTCGTTACGAACAATCAGAACTGAATCTACGCTGTTTTTAAAAAGCCTTCTATATTAGAGGTGTTCAAAGGTGTCCATATGAATTAAAGAGTTAATAGACCTGATTCGAGAGATATCAGGTTCTGAGATAAACTAGATGTAAGTATCAGTTATGGAGATCAGGGATAGCGATACTAATTGTAAAGTTAATAAAACACATATAGTATATCCAAGTCCCTGACATCTCGCGAATCAGGTCTGTTCAATCCAATAAAAAATGCAGGGAATTCCAGGCCGGTCCCTCAATTCATGGTACTTTAACGCTTTATTGACGTTGACGTTTTTCATCTTCCGCTGAACAACTGACCAATCAAAGTGCGACGGACCCAAAGCAGGAGAGCTGGGTCCGTTCTTAGTCTATCCCAGAACCTGATATTTACCAAATCAGGTCTTCTTACCACCAATGAAAAAGCAGGAAATTCTATGCCTTTCCACGATTCATAGCCATTTGACTTCATAAAACTTACAGTTGAAGTAACTGACCAATAAACGTGCTCAAATGCGTCTTTCCCAACATTGCTATTCGGGAGAGCTGGGTCCGTACTACATACTAGTCCGCTCTACAGTCTAAACCAAATGTTATGTTCTTTATTTATCTCATGGGAGTAGAGCGTTTGATGCTGTTGTATACCAACATCATCGACAGATAACCCTTGATCATAAAGAGTTTGGCTCTACATATGTGTTACGTCTCTTTTGTCAACGATTTTTCCATGTGAACGTTCGTGAGAACGATCGCTTCTCACCACCCGGATTAAAGTCCTTGTCTCGGTGCTGTATCCGGGCAATCAAAGTACCTGTCTCGGTGCTGTAACCGGGCGATCAGTGCTGTAACCGGGCGATTAAAGTCCCTGTCTCGGTACTATAACCGGGCAGTACAGTGGTCATGAAACATGACAGGTGGATTATCTGGTGATCCTCTGATATCAAACGGCCATCTTTCAATATATTTTTTTTTCTGTTCAGTGTTGACAAAGTGAAAATAAACTTCCAAAATAATGTATCAATATATTCTCAAGGCTCATTCAAAATGAAAATAGACTTCCAAAATAATGTATCCATATATTCTCAAGGCTCATTCAAAATGAAAATAGACTTCCAAAATAATGTATTCATATATTCTCAAGGCACATTCAAAATGAAAAAAGACTTCCAAAATAATGTATCCATATATTCTCAAGGCACATTCAAAATGAAAATAGACTTCAAAAATAATGTATCCATATATTCTCAAGGCACATTCAAAGTGAAAATAGACTTCCAAAATAATGTATCCATATATTCTCAAGGCTCATTCAAAGTGAAAATAGACTTCCAAAATAATGTATTCATATATTCTCAAGGCTCATTCAAAGTGAAAATAGACTTCCAAAATAATGTATTCATATATTCTCAAGGCACATTCAAAATGAAAATAGACTTCCAAAATAATGTATTCATATATTCATTAGGCTCAACCCCTAAATTCACAATTCAAACATGACAATGCGTTCAAAAGAATTGTGTTCCAAATACATCAATAATGCCATTCAACCATATCATGGCTGTTAAAATTAGGATATTATATTTTTAGCAAAAAAGTATAATTTTGACCGCTTTTTAATAATATTTTTTAAGTATTTTTTTTTCATAGAGGGAATTAATCTCCACATAAAATACACAATAACTGGTAGGTTGACCAGCTTGTTTTTTTCTTCAAGAGACACAGTGACACTCAAAGATTTAAAAAAAAAGAAGTTCTCTAATGCTCATAAATACATGCATATGTTGAAATCCTATAAAAGTCATTATTTTAACTGCAGTGGTGTCTTATTGCAGTATATGCTATGTCAACGTTTCTCTACTCATCTGCAGCAAGAAATCAGAAACATTTTGAACCATTTTGAAAACAGTTCAAACCAAATTACACAGGACTTTTAAGATACATGTCATCATGGCAAAAAAAGGTGCGTAACTGTATTGTGATACGTAAACAGTGATTTGAAGAGTACGAAAACTAAACAAGAAGCTATATAAAAGACATTACACATTTCCCAAAACGTGTCTGACATCCATTCACGGGCTGCGAAACCCGAAGTCAGTTGTCACATTTCATTGTCTCTTGTTACGTTATATACTGACAGCATACGCATTATTGTGTTTACGTAATGACATTGTGCTGTTATATACTGACAGCATACGCATTATTGTGTTTACGTAATGGCATTGTGCTGTTATATACTGACAGCATACGCATTATTGTGTTTACGTAATGGTATTGTGCTGTTATATACTGACAGCATACGCATTATTGTGTTTACGTAATGGCATTGTGCTGTTATATACTGACAGCATACGCATTATTGTGTTTACGTAATGGCATTGTGCTTTTATATACTGACAGCATACGCATTATTGTGTTTACGTAATGACATTGTGCTGTTATATACTGACAGCATACGCATTATTGTGTTTACGTAATGGCATTGTGCTGTTATATACTGACAGCATACGCATTATTGTGTTAACGTAATGGCATTGTGCTGTTATATACTGACAGCATACGCATTATTGTGTTTACGTAATGACATTGTGCTGTTATATACTGACAGCATACGCATTATTGTGTTTACGTAATGGCATTGTGCTGTTATATACTGACAGCTTACGCATTATTGTGTTAACGTAATGACATTGTGCAGTTTGCCTAGATTTTATAGCATACACTTAAAATGCAAGAGTTCAACTTTGTGTTTACCTCTGGTTTGATACTTGTCACACCATCTTGCATCTGCTTAGGCGGCATTCTACATGTATTTAACTGACCCCAGTTTAACTAAACATTTCAACTTGAGATTCTCCTCTATTCACATTATTAACATGTTCTTCACCGGGGGACGCTCAAAATCCCCATGGTCAAAATCCCCATGGTCAAAATCCCCATGGCTCAAAAATGACAAGGAAGTCAAAATCCCCTCGATAGAATTAACAAGGTGGTCAAAATCCCCTTGATGGGTAGTCAAAATCCTCATGGCAAAAATGATAGAGTAGTCAAAATCCCCTTGATGGATACTCAAAATCAAAAAGATTAAATAAAAAAAAAAGATAAAAAACAAATGCAAATGAATATAATCATTTAAAGTGTGTCCCGGCTTCATTATTTGTGGTCATTTAATGTGAGATGAGTTAGAGTAACGATTAAGAGAAATTGAGATTTTTTTTAAGTTGAGGAAAATCTCAGCTTGAAATTTTAGTGAAATTGAGACCAGCAAAACTGAATGTGGTCCAATAGAAAAATAACACCGAATCATAATACGGGGCGTTTTTCACGTACACATTTTTCATTACTGAAAAAATATTTGTAAAGGACGTCAAATATTCTATTGAAAATTAATAATTTATCGAAACTGACTAACGCAGACAAGGGACATTAATAAAAAAAAAAAGATTATTTTTATTAACGGATATTTTCAATTAATTCGAAATTACATTACTCTAATCTAATTCCCCATATAAAATTGCATGATCCAATATCACTTTTATATTTTATGTTAGGAAAATGAGTGTGCATTACGACAGGTGCCGTTCCGCGGAGTTAATTGCAGCGATGCCGCCGGGAAAGAAATAAGTTATTCTCGGATTATACAACTTCTGAAGAACTCCTCGTCTGGTAGGATATTTGATGAAGATGCTCTCTCGCCATTTTTTAATTATCTGGTATGTGATTTTGTTCGGGGACTTCAATTTCCTCTCTAATAAACACTGACCCAGCAGGGAAGCGCACAACTGATTTATTACTTTATAATGCAATATATTTATTGTGATATTTTTTTGCCCGTACGGAACTCTTTGTCCGCAAAATATAGATTTCAAGGAAATGTGAAAAGATGGAAATACTGCCTTTACAGTCAAACCTGTGTAAGCGGTCTCCTCTATTAAGCAACCACCTGTCTTAAGCAGCCACTTTTGCTAATTCCCATGTCATGCTTTCAGAGCAAATTAACCTGTATTGAGCATTAACCTGTCTTGAAATGCTACTTTTGTCCCTTCCCTTGACTGGCTGCTTAAGACAAGTTTGACATTTGAAAGTTTGACAGTATATAACATTAAAAACAGCGAAATTTATTTTGGTGGTATGTTTTTATCAAACAACTTTACAGGGCTATATGTTTATTTTTATCGAACACCGCATAACCGCATACAATGCTACATGTTTATTTTATGGAACACAGTATACAGTGCTATATGTTTATTTTATGGAACACTGCATACAGTGCTATATGTTTATTTTATGGAACACAGTATACAGTGCTATATGTTTATTTTATGGAACACTGCATACAGTGCTATATGTTTATTTTATGGAACACAGTATACAGTGCTATATGTTTATTTTATGGAACACTGCATACAGTGCTATATGTTTATTTTATGGAACACTGCATACAGTGCTATATGTTTATTTTATGGAACACTGCATACAGTGCTATATGTTTATTTTATGGAACACTGCATACAGTGCTATATGTTTATTTTATGGAACACTGCATACAGTGCTATATGTTTATTTTATGGAACACCGCATACAGTGCTATATGTTTATTTTATGGAACACAGTATACAGTGCTATATGTTTATTTTATGGAACACTGCATACAGTGCTATATGTTTATTTTATGGAACACAGTATACAGTGCTATATGTTTATTTTATGGAACACTGCATACAGTGCTATATGTTTATTTTATGGAACACAGTATACAGTGCTATATGTTTATTCTATGGAACACTGCATACAGTGCTATATGTTTATTCTATGGAACACAGTATACAGTGCTATATGTTAATTTTATGGAACACCGCATACAGTGCTATATGTTAATTTTATCGAACACCGTACACAGTACTATATGTTTATTTTATGAAATAGTTCTCGCTTAAATTGCACGCGGTAAAAATAGACAAAATTAGTTGATAATGAGGCTCCCGACTGTGTGTTTCATATCTTCAGGAAAGTAATTAGTTTTATATATAAAGTCATTGGTTTTATTGCAAAACAATACCCAGTACATAAACCTTATACGGAGCATCTCGATAAAGAAGGAGATGAAGATAGCAGCACTTACAAACTTGACATCGTCTTTGTTCATTGGTGGATCTGCACTCTTGTTTTTTATTATTTGATTTGTGTTTGTTCTTTATTTGTTGATGTAATTGTCATTATGGTGAATGTTTGCTTAAGGTGCATTTTATATCGAACTTGTATACGATGATATGTTGATTGAGCCAAGTGTAGAAGTAATAACACGCCTGCATACTATGTAAAACCTTTGCTTTAAAGACAAAAAAAAAATAACAAAAAAAAATTGCAAATTTTCATGCTAAATTTTATCATTTTTATCAATATAAAATGATTTCTGAACTAGTAAAAGTAACCCCCATACATGATGGTCACTGCTAAGGAAGCTTAATTTGTTATGAAAATGGCGATTTTTAGAATAAGACTGT
This sequence comes from Panopea generosa, assembly GCA_029582155.1. Classification (NCBI taxonomy): domain Eukaryota; kingdom Metazoa; phylum Mollusca; class Bivalvia; order Adapedonta; family Hiatellidae; genus Panopea; species Panopea generosa. Next base: position 38,197,630 of record CM055909.1, on the reverse strand, counting down.
GACAACTTTATGTGAGAACGCTTGTCAGCTACATGCGGAAGGAAGGCGTTTTACTCAGATTATGTGAGAATGCTTGTCAGTTACGTGCGGAAGAAGGCGGTTTTACTCAGATTATGTGAGAACGCTTGTCAGCTACGTGCGGAAGGAATGCGGTTTTACTCAGATTATGTGAGAACGCTCGTCAGTTACGTGCGGAAGGAAGGCGGTTTTACTCAGATTAATATGTCATAAAACTGGACATGCCATATATAACACCTCATGTGTTGAAGACGGGGTTAAATCCCATTAAAAATGAAATGAACATTAAAATTAATTCTGTACACTTTTCCATACTATCTATCCGACTTTTATTTAAAGTGACACACGGCAAAAATTATACATTTTCTTTTAACTCTGTTTCTGAAAAAAATAAAGTATATTCATGAATACCCCAGTATGTGTGCAGACCTTTAAGTTTGTTTTCTGTTTTGCTTTGGAAAAAGACATGACTCTTATACATGTAAATGATTAAGTTGGTATGAATAAAACTTGATTTAAACATTGAACATTGTCCTTCTAAGGCAGTAGATATGAAATATTGTTCAATATTAATTTATATTTTGGTTAAAAAGACTCTTTTTTCCCCTGTTAAAACCATTGTAGCGGAATAGTGGAGAATAGTGAACATTAAACAATGTACCATACGTTTGCTATGGAACGTATAACTACGAGTACAAAGCGTTTATTAATACCTACATGCATTTTTGGCAAATTTTAGTAACATTATTTAATTGTAGAAGAAAGTCAACATATGCATTATTTTTATATAATTCTATGAATACTTGTTTATACAGTAGAACTTCGTTGGTGTGAACACGGATGACTGGAACACAACACCACATATATCTCGAACCACTTATCTTGTCCCGACATAATTCCTATTTCGATATATACACATCTATGGTATGATGTTAAACAATACTTGGCTCGAACAACCCTTAACTCGAACTATTTTTCCAGGCCCGTCGGGTTCGAGCCATCGAAGTTCTACTGTATGATGGGTACCTTGAATATTTAGGTCACTTTGCTTATACATGACAGATACTCTCTTGGGTTATTTCATGCCTTTCTGTTAACTATAATAAGTCAGCGAAACTTCGGTTACCTGTCTGTTTTCGTCTCTTATAATTATTTTATAGAATGACATTTGCTGTAACACATTATTTGATATGCAGGATCCAACGTCAGGCGTAATGCACCAGATTTGGTACGATGATCCCAAAAGCCTAGAATTCAAATATCAGCTGGCTGTCAATCAGAATCTTCGCGGAGTTGGCATGTGGATTGCAGATGATATTAATTATACCAGTCAACTTCCAGACGACATTAAAGCAGCGAAAGAAATGTGGGACGCATTACCTGATTACAAATTCTTATAAATGGAATAATTTGTTAGTATTATTAAAGTTTATTGACATTGAAATAATTACATCTGTTAAATGTATTAATATTCATAAAAGTGAATGCTAACAGTATATTTGTGTAGTTCTTGTACGTCTTTTTAAAGTAAATATATCACGATATTTAATATTTTAACCCAAATATATTAATTTATATTCATTGACCCCGTATTGTTATAATGGTGTATATATATATATATATATATATATATATATATATATATATATATATATATATATATATATATATATATATATATATTTATATATATACAATTAGGCTAATATGTAATATAATGAATAGCGGTTTCCTAACTTAACCAACACACCCAAGGTATGTTGTAATGTATCTTATGAGTCACGTGATTTCATTTTGATTGCAATTTGATCCGTCATATTGGTTATGTATTGTTGAATTTTGAAAGAATCCGAATGACAAGTTGAAGAATGTCAAACAGTATATAGGCGAACTTTGTTTAAATCTTGTCTTTTGCCATGTTGTGTTTTATTTATAAATGATGATAAGATGTTTTGTATACATTGTATTCATTTAAAAAAAATATTTTCAATATATTTATAGGGATTTTTTTCTAGCATATGGCCTACTGCCTTTAAAAAAACTATTAAAGAAATGCAACAAAGTTCTTTTAACAACGATTCCCTTTAAATAATTTGTATTTGTATAAAAATTAAAAAAATGTTATTGGAAAATCAGAAATATATATTTCTGATTTTCCAATAACAATTTTTTATACAGAACTAGAAAAAAATATTAAGAGATTAAAAAGAAACGATTTCTTATTGAGAATATAAATTTGAAAATGATAATAACTTTTAGATTTTTTTTTAATTTAATTAACAAATGTGCTAAGATAAAATTATTTTTGGATATATTTGCAAAAATGCAGTCGGCAATCCTGAAAATCAGAGCTTTTCGTAACCAATGGTGATATAATGTACACACAATGTGTTGATCACATAAGTCATTTTCTAAATAACACTAAACTACAGAGAGAAATAAAAGACGTACTTCTTGATTAGAAAAACAAAAAAATGAAAATTTAATTTGATTGACTTGAAACTATACTTAAAGTTCCTAAACTATATTAGTAAACTGTGCTATATGCAGACGTTTGAATGCTGATTTTGAAATATAATAAAAGTTTTCGAACATAATTTGAAAATGCAGTATACCCTTTCAACAGCAATTTACAAGTATGTAAACCAAGGATTTATATAGAAGGATAGGAAACTTGCATCTCTCTAATACATGTTTATAAAATAACATACGATGAGTTCGTTTAAAAGTTCAAATTTCACAGACAACTGATTTCTTTTACATAAAATATAAGTTGTATGTAACCTTAGATGTTTTATACGGTTTCAAACACGCAAATTGATATTGCATTCATACTGATGCAGTTTGAAGTACTTTACTCAATTCTTTAGTTGCATTATACACATTTTCTTATCATAAGTATTTCAACAGTTTTAAACACAATTTCATGGAAATGATCTCGTTTTGTAAAGAGGTTCATTGTGCAAAGAAAGAGTTTTAATTTGTATAGAAGTGAGGATTTATGAAAACGAGATTTCGTGAAATTTTGTGTGAAAACGCGAGCGTTCATAACATCTCAATCAGTTGTTTTTCCTAAAGCTCTCCCGATTGGGTCCGTTAAATAGCAATGTTGGGAAAGCCACATTTGAGCACGTTGATTGGTCAATTACTTCAACTGAAAGTTTGAACGATGCCACAGTTTAGTAAGTGTTCATGAATCGTGCAATATGCAAATAATTCCTTGTTTTTTTTTCATTGTGGGTAAATAGACCTGATTCGAGAGGTATTACGTTCTGGAATAGACTAATTTCAACAACAATTAAAACAAGTACCGATCCCGAAAATAGGAAAATAGGAAACTATATTTTCAGCAGGAGACGTACATGTAGCACTAAACAAAACACAACCAAACAAATAACACAAACACATATAATACATTCATTAGTTTCAAATGATAGTGATAATGACACTTCACACATACAGATGAAGTGATAATCGGAGTTACCAACTTCAACCTTTTATTCTGAAATCCGAACTACTTAAGCTTATCAAGGTAGCTGAGAATTGGTTTTGGAAATTAGCGCCGGAGATACTGTTACATACGTAGATGTCAGGTGAGAATATGGTATTATAAACAGAAATACTTTTAAGTAAATATGGCAATCTTTGATCTTTTGATAATTTAAGTATTATTTACTTTGGTGTCTTGTAATCACAATTTAAATAAACGGTTGTTTAACTCCTGAAGTAAGCAAAAATCATAACCATTAACAAAAGAAAAACGAGAAGAAAAGAAAGAACACAGTTTGATATAATCTCCCTGACAGAAGAAAGTATGATTTATGTCTTTATATTCCCATATATGCATCCACAGAAGGAAAGCCGTACGTAATGCCCCAGTAAGAACAAGCAAGACTGGAATAATTCAGGAAGTAAATTGTTATACACAATAGTGTGTCTTCCAATGTGATTTAAATGTGACCGGTTACACAAAACACCATTGTGTGGAACACTCAAGAGACACGTGCTAACAATAACATTTCTTACAAATTGTTTTTTTTTTATAAATATTTGGATGTTATTATATGAAACAAATGATATAAATTTGACTAAAGCAAAATCAATTAGGCTCATTGCATGCTCGAGATCCTACTAGAATCTACCAATTGTATAACGAATATTGTTGTTGCATGGTGTTTAGCGTCACTTTCAACAATTTTTCAGTCATATCACGACGGTGTCTACTTGAGACACTTCAAACCGTATTGCCAAACTTGTACCGGTGTATCATGCTGCAGACAAATGGTATGTTACCCCACGCAATCACATTATAATGGCACCGAGCCGAACAGCAAGGAAGCTCCTTGTACCATTTCTCAAGTATTTGGTTTGACTCGAATGAAAATCGAACCCACTACCTTCGGCATGTGAAGCGGACGCTCTTCCAATAGACCGCTACGGTTACACACTGACATAAAAAAATACGGTCGTTTATGTACCCGCAAAACAATCGATGAAGGAACAAGAACGATAAACTACACTTGTCATTTAGCAACATTTTTTAGAACAAAGGTGCACATGTCCATTGATATCCAGATGTGTCTGAAGGACGGTTTACATGAATGTTTCGACAGCGTCAAGTCCACAGGAGAGTTTGTTGTTGCTTTCTTCCAGAACGGCTGGAAATTCCCTCTTATTATAAATATAATATATTATGTATTATTATGGTCAGCTACCACCATTGCGTTTTCCATAGACTTACTTATAACGTTTGACCTAATTTTCACTATTTCTACTATTCGCGGACCAAAAAGTCTTACATCATAATAAAATACTGTCCTAGACTCAAATTAAAATGTCCTCAAAATGGGGTCAAAAGTATCACTTTTTATCACTTATTAACCCCTGAAGTTGGGTACCCCCACTTTAAGCATAAAAAAAAAAATATTTTCACCAATTTTACTTTCCGAACAGTTTCCTTAATAAAATGAATTTAGTCAGTCACAAAAACATAATTTTAATTTTTTATTGACACAAACATAATAAACTTATATTTTAGTGTGATCATTTGCCAGTTTGACATTTTCATCCAACCAGAAATAAGCTTATTATAAAAATATATGCCCTGAAAATCCCTATACTTTTTTCAGCCAATCAGACTCTCAATGGTGGTAGCTGACCTTATCTTCATAGGTTTCAATGGTCGGTTCTCGTGTTGTTCTTGCTACTTTATGTCTGTCCTTTTAATATTGCGTCTATTGTTGATATTTTCTTATTTCTCATATTACATCTAACTATAGATCTTTCACAACTAATCTGTTACACACATTCGATTGTACTATCTCTGTTCTGTTTAACAAACTACGATGTTTCACGTCATTTTCTTAAACACAGTATGATTATTAACTTTAATTCTTTGATTTACTTACATTGTGTTGTATTGTCCAACCGTAGCGGTGGTCTAGTGGTACTGTTTCCGTCTCGCATGTGGAAGGTCGTGAGTTCGATCCCTGGCCAGGTCGAACCAAAAACTTGAAAATGGTACTAGAAGCTTCCTTGCTTGGCGCTCAGCATATAGAGGATAATTCTACATTTGAGATAGACGGACCGGTGTCAGTATAATGTGACTAAGTGGGGGTAACATGCTAAGTGTCTGCGGCATTGTACTCTAGTGTAGCAGCGCTAAGAATACTGTCTCAAGTAGACATAGTCGCGACATTAATATAGTCATGTTTTATCGTATTGCCTGTAACTGTTATATAAAGTCAAACCTGTCTTAAGAGACCACTAAAGGGAAATCTGAAAAGTGGTCTCTTAAGGCAGGTGGTCACTTATTGGGGTAAAATGTTTTTTTGTTGGTCTTTTTTTTTTTGTCTTATATAATGCATGTACGTTTCCATCATTTTTAAGGCTTTCACCCGCTGTTCTAATGTTAGACATTTTCTCTTTGCTGAAGATATGGCAACGTTGATAGAATATGGCAGTATGAAACCACAATATTAAAACACAGTCAAATAAACCTTGATATTCATTGTCTTACATTTACTCATTTTTGTCGTATAAACTTTCAAACAGTCCATGAAAACAATGTCAAACTGTTTTGATTTTAGTTTCCAATTTAATCTAATCAAAAAGCCGATCAAATATTCAAACATAAAAATAATTTTTAATCATAATAAAAAAATATAAAAACAAACGGCACACAGTCCAATCTCAATTTTCCAATTTAACCTGATTAAAAAGTCCGATCAAACCTATTTAAAATTTTTTGTCGTAATAAAAACAAACAACAAACAAACTTCAAACGGTCCAATCTTTAATTCCAATTTTATTTTAAGTAATTGATGATCCTTTAATCGTTATAAAACAAATAGCAAACATGTCAGTTTATTCCACCCGGACAATGATCAAACGTTGATATATAATTAGGGTTAAAGTGTTTTAATTCTTTAACTTGTTATCGAACAATTAAGTATTAAGCCTTTCCTATTTCCTCATTTTCCCCATCTGTGTGCTTTATTTCATCTTCTGGAGTATGTCTGGACTTCAGAAGACCATCTTTGCTTTTATTTTGATCATCTTGGTATTTCCAGTTATTTCATGTGATACTTGAACAATGGGAATGGTTTATTCTTTAGGAGAGGAAACTATATTTTAGTGCGAGTCGGTGTATTCTCAGATTTCATGGAACATACTTACAGTCAAACCTGTGCAAACGGGCACCTCTATTAAGCAGCAACTTGTCTTAAGTAGCCACAGTTGTTATTTTTCCATTACTATGTATTCAGAGCAAATTAACCTGTATTAAGCAACAACCTGTCTTAAAAGGCCACTTTGAGCCTCACTTGACTGGCTGCTGAAGACAGGCTTGACTGTATGTTTGTTTCAACAAAGTATAAACTAATTCATTAGTTCTTATTTGTTTCAAATTTGAAATTTACGTCTTATCCCGATACTTAAAATTGATAATAAAAGAAACCACAGAGAAGACGAACACATTGTACTACTTGTTCTGTATCTTAAACCACCGGTACACAATAAACATTCATTCATGTGTAATGTGATTTTCATCTATTGAATCAGACACTATTAAACATTTAACACTGCGTACATTAATATTTCAGTATGTTTACTAGTACTCTTTGTTTTTAGTAATTTATTTCAATTCGAATGATAAATAAGTACAAAGGGTATACGAGTTCCTCTCAAGTCCAATTCCTTGTTAGTTTCAGTTCTGTATATTGATTTTGAAAGGTCATTAGATTGAGCCTGATATCGAACCTGTGGTTTCTGGTTTGGGCGATCGACCATCTACCCACTAGACTACTGCGCCTTACATACTTTTTTCAGAGACAGGAAATACAATTGTATTTTGGGTGAATATGAATAGAATGTTTTTTTTTCTGCAAGTATTTTTCTATAAATGTGTTTATTATCTGTGCTAACAAGTTGATAACTATGTCTTTTTGATCAATTAAATAACGAATATTTGTCAGATTCCTGTATTATTATTAATTTTCTATAAATGTGTACATCAGACAATCTATTCTATCGTAACATGCATGTCAGTATACATAACATGCATGTCAGTAAACATAACATGCATGTCGATATATATAACATGCATGTAGATATATATAACATGCATGTCAGTATACATAACATGCATGTCGATATATATAACATGCATGTCGATATATATAACATGCATGTCAGTTTACATAACATGCATGTCGATATATATAACATGCATGTCAGTATACATAACATGCATGTCGATATATATAACATGCATGTCGATATATATAACATGCTTGTCAGTATACATAACATGCATGTTAGTTTACTTAGCATGCATGTCGATATATATAACATGCATGTCGGTATACATAACATCATAACATGCATGTCGGTATACATAACATGCATGTCGGTATACATAACATGCATGTCGGTATATATAACATGCATGTCGGTATATATAACATACATGTCAGTTTACATTACATGCATGTCAGTATACATAACATGCATGTCGATATATATATATAACATGCATGTAGATATATATAATATGCATGTCGGTATATATAACATGCATGTCGGTATACATAACATGCATGTCGATATATATAACATGCATGTCGGTATACATTACATGCATGTCGGTATATATAACATGCATGTCGATATATATAACATGCATGTAGATATATATAATATGCATGTCGGTATACATAACATGCATGTATATATATATAATATGCATGTCGGTATACATAACATGCATGTCGATATATATAACATGCATGTCGGTATACATAACATGCATGTCGGTATACATAACATGCATGTCGATATATATAACATGCATGTAGATATATATAATATGCATGTCGGTATACATAACATGCTTGTCGGTTTATATAACATGCATGACAATATAAATAACATACATGTTGATATACATAACATGCATGTCGATATATATAATATGCATGTCGGTATACATAACATGCAAGTCGATATATATATTCCGCTACAGTCGAATTATTGGAAAATATCAACGAACAACAACAGAACATTATCTATTGCCTTCTCAAATATTGTTATGGAAATGTAGAACACTATCTATAGCCTTCACTAATAATGTTATGAAACTTTAGAACACTATCTATAGCCTTCTCCAATATTGTTATGAAACTTTAGAACACTATCTATAGCCTTCTCCAATATTGTTATGAAACTTTAGAACACTATCTATAGCCTTCTCTTATATTGTTATGAAACTGTAAAACACTATCTATAGCCTTCTCTAATATTGTAATGAAAATGTAGAACATTATATATAGCCTTCTCTAATATTGTTATGAAACTGTAGAACACTATCTATAGCCTTCTTTAATATTGTTATGAAAATGTAGAACACTATCTATAGCCTTCTCTAATATTGTATGAAACTGTAGAACACTATCTATAGCCTTCACTAATAATGTTATGAAACTTTAGAACACTTTCTATAGCCTTCTTTAATATTGTTATGAAACTGTAGAACACTATCTATAGCCTTCTTTAATATTGTTATGAAAATGTAGAACACTATCTATATCCTTCTCTTATATTGTATGAAACTGTAGAACACTATCTATAGCCTTCTCTAATATTGTTATGAAACTGTAGAACACTATCTATAGTCTTCTCATATATTCTTACGAAACTGTAGAACACTAACTATTATTTAGTCTTCTCTAATATTGTTATGAAACTGTAAAACACTATCTATTATAGTCTTCTCTAATATTGTTATGAAACTGTAGAACACTATCTATAGCCTTCTCTAATATTGTTATGAAAATGTAGAACACTATATATAGCCTTCTCTAATATTGTTATGAAACTGTAGAACACTATCTATAGCCTTCTTTAATATTGTTATGAAAATGTAGAACACTATATATAGCCTTCTCTAATATTGTTATGAAACTGTAGAACACTACCTATAGCCTTCTTTAATATTGTTATGAAACTGTAAAACACTTTCTATAGCATTATCTAATATTGTTATGAAACTGTAGAACACTATCTATAGCCTTCTCCAATATTGTTATGAAAATGTAGAACACTATATATAGCCTTCTTTTATATTGTTATGAAACTTTAGAACACTATCTATAGCCTTCTCTTATATTGTTATGAAACTTTGGAACACTATCTATAGCCTTCTCTTATATTGTTATGAAACTTTAGAACACTATCTATAGCCTTCTTTAATATTGTTATGAAAATGTAGAACACTATCTATAGCCTTCTTTAATATTGTATGAAACTGTAGAACACTATCTATAGCCTTCACTAATAATGTTATGAAACTTTAGAACACAATCTATAGCATTCTTTAATATTGTTATGAAACTGTAGAACACTATCTATAGCCTTCTCTAATATTGTATGAAACTGTAGAACACTATCTATAGCCTTCTCTAATATTGTTATGAAACTGTAGAACACTATCTATAGTCTTCTCATATATTCTTACGAAACTGTAGAACACTAACTATTATAGTCTTCTCTAATATTGTTATGAAACTGTAAAACTCTATCTATTATAGTCTTCTCTAATATTGTTATGAAACTGTAGAACACTATCTATAGCCTTCTCTAATATTGTAATGAAACTGTAGAACACTATCTATTATAGTCTTCTCTAATATTGTTATGAAACTGTAGAACACTATTTATAGTGTTCTCTTATATTGTTATGAAACTGTAGAAGACTATCTATTATAGTCTTCTCTAATATTGTTATGAAACTGTAAAACACTTTCTATTATATTATTCTCTAATATTGTTATGAAACTGTAGAAGACTATCTATAGCCTTCTCTAATATTGTTATGAAACTGCAGAACACTATCTATAGCCTTCTCCAATATTGTTATGGAACTGTATACACTATCTATAGCCTTTTCCAATATTGTTATGGAACTGTAGAACACTATCTATTATAGTCTTCTCTAATAATGTTATGAAACTGTAGAACACTATTTATAGCCTTCTCTAATATTGTAATGAAACTGTAGAACACTATCTATAGCCTTCTCTAATATTGTTATGAAACTGTAGAACACTATTTATAGCCTTCTCTAATATTGTAATGAAACTGTAGAATACTATCTATAGCCTTCTCTAATATTGTTATGAAACTGTAGAACACTATCTATAGCCTTCTCCAATATTGTTATGGAACTGTAGAACACTATCTATAGCCTTCTCTTATATTGTTATGGAACTGTAGAACACTATCTATAGCATTCTCTAATATTGTTATGAAAATTAAAAACACTATCTGTAGCCTTCTCTAATATTGTAATGAAACTGTAGAACACTATCTATAGCTTTCTCTAATATTGTTATGAAACTGTAGAACACTATCTATAGCCTTCTCCAATATTGTTATGGAACTGTAGAACACTATCTATAGCATTCTCTAATATTGTTATGAAAATTTAGAATACTATCTATAGCCTTCTGTAATATTGTTACGAAACTGTAGAACACTATTTATAGCTTTCTCTAATATTGTTATGAAACTGTAGAACACTATCTATAGCCTTCTCCAATATTGTTATGGAACTGTAGAACACTATCTATAGCATTCTCTAATATTGTTATGAAAATTTAGAATACTATCTATAGCCTTCTCTAATATTGTTATGAAACTGTAGAACACTATTTATAGCTTTCTCTAATATTGTTATGAAACTGTAGAACACTATCTATAGCCTTCTCCAATATTGTTATGGAACTGTAGAACACTATCTATAGCATTCTCTAATATTGTTATGAAAATTTAGAATACTATCTATAGCCTTCTCTAATATTGTTACGAAACTGTAGAACACTATCTATAGCCTTCTTTAATATTGTTATGAAACTGTAGAACACTTTCTATAGCATTATCTAATATTGTTATGAAACTGTAGAACACTATCTATAGCCTTCTCTGATATTGTTATGAATCTGTGTTAATGATGTCTTAGATAAGGTTCAAATTGTACGTGTGTCTGTAATGCATGTTTATGATAATTCTCTATATTGATGACATGATTTGGTCACTGTAACTATTTAACAAATATCTTAACGTGAATGTTAATAAGACTTTAGGTAACACTGGCATTCTGGGATTATTTTAGCAATATCATCTATTGATTATTAAAACATTATTAAATATATAACAAATTAATATTTTGAGTCAGGTTTCTGGCATACTTTGTTTATAGTGATTTAATTTCTCTAGATTGATTGATTGATAAATAAGTTCAGAGCTGTTGAAGGCAACCATGATCTTTTTTAGGATTGTAATATTAGTCAATTTATTCTATCATAACAGGCATGTTGATATAAATATTCTCCCGAAGTTCAGTTATTGGTTGATATACAACATTGCGTCTCATTATCATTCGTCTTTCACCGCTGATTTAAATGGGAAATGTATCAGTTACTTGCGGAGATGAGATATGCTCGAGTACTGGTTGACCTTCCAGGATCCCAGGAAACAGTGGTTAGGTTAATTGATAATCTGTTAGCCCTCGATGGCATAGCAATGACTCTAAATATTCAATCAATCAATGAATCAGTTATTGGAAAATACGAATATTATCTAAAAATTATACAACAAACCACAGTAGAACAATATCTAAGCTAAATAATGCTATTTCTTTTGATGGTCATATATTTTCTTATTCTCTAAATAGTCGTCTATATAGGTTCACAGATCGTAGATGAGCCATAGGTTTTTTTGCTATATAATCAAGATTTTGTGATAGGTTCTATCCAACTTATTGCGATGGCATTAATTGGCCATTGTAACTATTTAAAAAATTTAACCTGACTGAACTTCGATAACACAGGCATTCTGAGATTCTCAGATATTTGTATACATTTATAGAAAATCAATTAAAGTATTCTGAAATCTGACAAATGTTCGTCAATTAAATAATCTTATAGGCATTCTTATCATATTCTCATATCTGTGTATACATTTATAGAAAATCAATAAAAATATACTGAAATCTGATACAAATTCGTTAATCACATGATCAAACAGGCATTCTTATCATATTACGTAACCAAGATCTGCATTTCTCAAACTGCTTAGTACAAATAATAAACATGATTATATATAAATTCTTGTAGAAAAACTACATTTCTTTCTAAATCATATTTACCCTAAAACGGAAATTAAATTGTCTTAAATCACGTAGTTGTTCACACACTATTAGCTTAGTTGAATACATCGATATTTATTATTTGAACAAATCAGTACATTATTGATAAATTCACGTCTATATTATAAATTCCGGTATGCTCATGGTGAGGTTTGCGTTCAGTTCAATTAAACTGGGTAAACAATCATCTCCCATGAGAAATCACATTTCATGTGAATCTTGTATATGCTAGCATTTATTTATTGCATGTATGGGCATATAATAAATGACATCCAATTAAAAAATCAGATTATAGTGTCAATTACACCTTGCACACAGCATGCTTATGGAGTTTTCTACTATAACCTGCCATTGCTGTGGTATCACTGACGGTTGAGTAGTTCTCTACATTCTGACTTTACCACCTTTAAGACCAATCTTAAAATGTATCTTTTATAAGGTTTATTTGAAAGTTTTTCTTAAGCATTGGATAAGTTTTTTTGTATATTAAGAATTCTCAATTGAGTTTTACGTTCATTTCGCGTCATTAAATTGGAAAGAAAAATCGAAAAAAAAAGAAGAGAAAAATGATATACGTTTTTATAGTGACATTATATAAGGTCAAATAAGTGCAGCAAAATCATACTGGGTCGATGGTAAGTGAGTGAGTGAGTGAGTGAGTGAGTGAGTGAGTGAGTGAGTGAGTGAGTGAGTGAGTGAGTGAGTAAGTAAGTAAGTTAAGTTAGTAAGTAAGTAAGTAAGTAAGTAAGTAAGTAAGAGTGACATTATATACGGTCCAATAAGTGCAGCAAAATCATACTGGGTCGATGGTAAGTAAGTAAGTGAGTGAGTGAGTGAGTGAGTGAGTGAGTGAGTGAGTGAGTGAGTGAGTGAGTGAGTGAGTGAGTGAGTGAGTGAGTGAGTGAGTGAGTGAGTGAGTGAGTGAGTGAGTGAGTGAGTGAGTGAGTGAGTGAGTGAGTGAGTGAGTGAGTCAGTCAGTCAGTCAGTCAGTGAGTGAGTCAGTGAGTCAGTCAGTCAGTAATACATCAATTAAGTAAATAAATAAATATGAATTATATATAAATAAATGCCTTTATATAATTTGGGATGTCAAATAACTAAATATAACACATCTTAATGCAATGCATGCAATTCTCATATCATTTATAACACTTTTTCATGCTTAACTAATTTTTCACGTTTTATCGATGCTCATGCCTGTACTCTTGTTTGTATAATTTGTACCGCCATAAACTTTTAATGACGACATACTGTACTGTGTTTTTTGCTGAATAAAATAATGGGGCTAACGTCATTTTCAACGCATTTTAGGTCATATATGGCATATCAAGTAGGGTACATTGAGTCCAGGATTTGCGAGATGGGTTAAATCTATCTGACCTTTATCGTTTGTTGTGTTCTGAGAAACAGCCTATGTCTGTCCACATCTGTGTATTCCTGGATCTATATTGGAGGTAGTTTGGAGTTATTTATTCCTAGAAATGCGTCGTTTATTATGTTGTTCTTTGCGTTGAAAATCAATGCTATAATTTTAACAAGTTTATGTTAACCACTGAACATGCATATGTTCATCATAAAATTATTAAAAAAATATTTGCTCTATATTGATCCACTTTTTTTTTTAACTCTGTTGCGGTCTTTGTACTATTCAATTTCCAAACCAATCCTTTGTGAATAAAGAATGTCTTTGAGGAGAGAATGCAATTAAGAAAATGAATAAAAGCAGACAATGTGCATGATCGGTAATGGTATATGGAACAACCATTACGCCCCCTAGTGTCGACTTAAACGGCTTATTATTCGCGGAAAATGAATGAAGTACTAGTATTACATCAACATAAAGGCATTCATCCTTTCCTTTTTCATTAAGATAATTGTTGTACCAATTTTTCTCTTGATGTTAAATAACGCAATCTCTTTGTCATTTTCCTTTTAACACGAAGATAGCTTCTGAAAGATACTTCTATTAGTTCCTGACTAGGAAAAAAAACATGAGATTGACCAGATTGCGCAACATTCGTACTATCGTCATGTAAGGGAGATAATTGAAAAGTGAGAGACCTTAAGATGTCAAAAACTAAATATAAACAAGACGAACGTCATAGCGTTTCTATAAACATTTTTATTTAACATCCGGTGATAATATTAATATGACAGTCTGCCTTCATATAAGTTGTCGATTATTTAAACAATATTAAACTGTTTAAATAATGGAGGCTGCCTTGTAAAGGGAATCCCCTAAAACAACACTAGTCTGTGGAACGGACCCACTCTCCAAGCTGGGTCCGTTAAATAGCCATGTTTGAGCACGTTGTTAGTTACGTCAACTGGAAGTTTGATGACGTCACAGTTTAGTAAGCGTTCAATTGCTATGAGTTGCGGGACAGGCATATTCCCCGTTTTGTCATTGGTGTTAATACGCGAGATATCATGTTCTGAGATAAAACAACAAAATATTTCGTACTGTTATCCCATCAAGAGAGATATTGTTTTACATCCTGGAAATTTATTTCCGGCGATAATCTTATTAAGCAGTTGCTCGGAGAAAAAGACTAAATGTTTTAGGAAGAATATAAGTTGATAAATTTCTGACTTAGCTAAGATTACAGTACTGGAGCTTATTATACACATTACCTAAATAAGCGTTACATACAGGCAAATACGCACGCTTCATGTCAGTTTGAAGTATTCATAGAAAATAAATTTGTCTCATATGTCGCTAAGATCCCAAAATTTCACGTGGAGTATATAATTAAAAACTGTCGAAATAATGTAAAAGAGAGTTTAATTGCGGTAACAGATTTTTGCAAGGTATAAACCTTACTTTACGAGCATTTTAGAACATGGCAGTAACAAAACAACAAAACCTAGTTGCGGTAACAGAATATTTCTAGAAAGTAAAAACGGCATAAGCACGGTAAAATATCCACCATTTTTACTTGATATTTTATGATTGCGTATCTTGAAAACATCATCATCATGTCCCAAATCGAAAAATTGCGGAATAGATAGTTTAAAGTTTAAGTCGTTCCAGCAGCGACGTGGTAATTTTTAAATTACCCTGAAAATTGCAAAATTAGCCATTTAGAATATTGTCATGACATATTATTCTGAAGTTTTCACCACATTTTAATCCATTGGATTCACAAAGCTGCCGTAATTGCGACAATTATCAAGGTTAGTTTTTAATACTCAAAGGACACTGACGCACATCAAATTTAAAAAAAACAGCGTTCAGGGAAATTTCATAGATTTTGTTTTTGATCACGTATGTAGAAGATTCTTTCACGAGTTGAAGATTCGCATTAAAAATAGATAATTAGTTCAAAGGCGGCATGCACATTGGGAATGCATTTTAAATCAACACTGAGTTCATTGAAGAGAGCATAACGGTAACCAAGAGCAAGCATTACAGCTTCCTTTTATAATACAATATTAATTGGAGGTGGTAAACTTTATGCATTTGATAGTTTGCACATGGGTATAAATAAAAGTTTTATTAGTAGTAACTGTAATTGATAATGCAATGAATTACATTATTTCAAAACATTGCCAATTTCACTATTCAAATAATTTATCAGTTGTAACATTTAAACAATTGTATTATTTCGGTCATCGTTGAAACAAATAATTCCATTGTTAATACACCGAAAGACTTTAGAAACGCAACAACCATATCAAGAGCAATGAAACCTTCAGTTTTTGAGAGATTTGTTTGAAATTTATCTTATTTGATAATATGACAGCTTTCTACCGTTCCTGAAATTTTTAATCAAAATCTTTTTGCGATTATCTTTTTATCAATTTGAAACATACAATCCCAGTTACCTTAATGCACAAACTCAGTATATTGTAGAGCCTCCTTGTATATTGATGCGCGGGGTTTGTATGTTTCAAATCAGTAAAAGAAGCGATAATCGCAATAGATTCTGATGAATCTTTCCAGAAAAGGTAGAAAGCTGATATATTATCAAATAAGATATATGTAATTTGGTTCGAAATATTTAGTGGAGAAAACGCTGACATTGCATTTATTGCAATAAGACATCACTGGTGCTAAAGGGTGACTTTTATTAGTTGTATTAATGAGCATTTGAGGACTTCATTTTCACAAAGATCTTAGGGTTGTCAATGCACACCCTTTAAAAAATACAAGCTGGTCAACCTACCAGTTATTGGGTATTTTATATAAGGATCCATGTGCATACGAAAAAAATACTTTAAAAAAATCGATGTTGATTATTTATTTACCGCGGAAATTCTAGACCTTATTTTAATAGATCGAAGAACACAATTAAATTGTACAGCGAGATCTTATTGACAGCACGCTTATATTACAACACCAAATATAGATACATTAAACGATACATTGCTATCACAAAATCTACTTCATTTTGTTTTGTTTAATACAAGCACCATTATTGCAAATGGTTCCATTGATATAGCCTAACGATAGACCACTTCGTTTAATCATTGTGCGCCAGTATAAAAAGCAATATAGATTAGGATCGTCGAATACAATTGCACTTTGTATATAAGCTGCTGGCCAAGTTTCCAATCAGACAGCAGGATGT
The DNA here is from genome assembly GCA_029582155.1 of Panopea generosa. Lineage (NCBI taxonomy): Eukaryota > Metazoa > Mollusca > Bivalvia > Adapedonta > Hiatellidae > Panopea > Panopea generosa. Next base: position 38,180,332 of record CM055909.1, on the reverse strand, counting down.
AATAATCTATCTTCGCATTAACACTGGTCGATATCAAAGATCTTTTGAACCTTTTACAGATAAAAAAAAAGTCACTATAATTGTTTGGTGCCAGATTCTATACATAAACGGCAATATATAGCGTGAAAAGAACGTTTGTAGACACTAACTATTGACAGCTTTTATATATGAATGTGGTCATAAAGGTATTATATAACAGTGTAATTATACAACTAGCTACCTTATTAGCGGTCAATGGTTAAAATTATTTATCCAAAAGAAAATGACTATTGACTCAAAGCAGGTAACTATTGACCGAAACGCAGTTCATTATATTGAATAACAATGAAATAAGGTAGGTCAAGAAGTCGTAATAGAAGTTTACAATGCATAAAAAGTTAAGGTACCAAATTACACTTTTTATAGTAAATTCCGACATATTATTCTTAAATCTGAATCATTAAAAAGTTGCTCAAAATGCCAAAGCCCTTGTTTGTCTTAAAATTAATGTGCAGAATCATACAGTATAATGTTATATATTTACTGATTTTTTTTCTGGTTTTAGGTTATTTTATAAAACATTTAATGACTCTCGTGTCCAAATAGAAACCGTAGTAAATATATTTATTGTGTTGTATGACCTTTTTATCGTTTATTTTTATTTTGATCATCTTGTGTAGTAAGTTATGACAGAAAAACTAGATTGCGAAAGGACACAACTTTCCCGATGTAGGTCCATCACCTAGCAATGGGAGTAAGGACACTGATTGGTCATTAGCAGCAGCGAAACTTACGTGACGTCACGTTGTGTTTAGGGGTAGAGTGCTGTGAATTATGGGACAGGCATTGGATTTTCTGGTGTGTTTTTTTCGATAGAGCATACCCGATTCGGGAAAAGCCAGAGATAAGAATAGACTGTAGAAAACATATTTATTAAAACTTTCTATGCACCATGTACTGCGGTCATTATGAAATATATAGATTGGAATACACCAAGTGTTATTTAATGTAAATTTAAATCAATGCAACATACTGTCACGAGATATATTTTTTTTTTATGACTTTTTTTTAAAGAATCATAAGAGATCCTAAGAACAGGTATGATAGGGAAGCGTTTACTCAGACACTGAGCATATGTTATAGAATATTTATACTCTGGCATTGAGCATATATAACTAGCGAGAATTTAGTTGGACAACGAGGACATACAAAAGGGAGGACGATTCAATATGGTACCAAATAAAACCTTTTTAACTTTTTTAGCCTGATTTATATTCAAATATACGTTTCGTGCTGATAAACTAGTAGCATAAACGTTACAGTAATATCAATTTACCCATAATGCCGTTGTTTTTTGCACGCTGTCTGTTTTATTTATAAAAATGTAATAATTTATTAGCTCGTAAATGTGTGTTTCCATAGTTATGATAATATACAGAAGAATTTACTATTATTATTATTAACAGCTATTATATTTTATATAAACATATGCCAGAAAACTAGATATATATATATATATATATCCAACTTCAGGTTCATGGTGTTCTGATATGATTCAGCCTTGTTATTGTTTCAGGTTATTTTGGGTCATGAATCTTATATAGTACTAGAAAAAAAAATATATGCCGGTGCTTGTCTATCCCAGAACCTAACATCTCCCGAATCAGGTATATTAACCCTCAATGAAACAGCAGGGAATTTATGCCTGCCGCACAATTCATAACAATTGAACGCTTACTGAACATTGACGCCATTTTAACTTTCTTTGAAGCAACTGACCAATCAACGTACTCAAACATTGCTATTTAACGGACCCAATTGGGAGAGCTTGGTTTAGCATATAGACTAAGCCGATGTTGCTGGTTTGTGACTTAAGTTGCATAATGTATTACACATCAAGAACAGATTTAATAAAACCGGATCATCTAGTTCTTTACCTGTCATGCGCTCTTGATTAGGAGTTTCCGAGGGAACATATTATCAGATATGAACGTTTATTGTACAAAAAAGTCTTTGTCTAGACAATATTTGTACCTTTACACTGCACATATGCTATAGCTTATGATCATTTATCATTGCTTTCAAGAATTTGAAAATAAACACACACACACATCGATACTTGGTTTAAGCTTAAACATATTTTATTGCTTTATTTATCTAAAATATTCATTACTGTCCTTCTGGTCAAAATAATTGTATACAAATATAGATCAAGCTGACTTACAATACATCTAACTGTTTAATAGAATAAAGGAAATATTGTCTCTAAATCCAACATACAATTCACCCCTACCTCCACTTCCAGTGTTAGTTTTGCTGTAACCAGCATACATTTGCCTCCCCTTCCAATGTATTTTTTCGCTGCAACCAACACACAATTCACCCCTACCTCCACTTCTAGTGGTGTTTTTGCTGAAACCAACATACAATTGATCCCAACGCCCCCTTCCAGTGTTGCTGTAACCAACATACAATTTATCCACCACATCCCTTTCCAGTGTTACCAACATAAAATTCACTACCTTTCTCCCCTCCCAGTGTTGTTTTCGCTGTAACCAAAGTTTATTTGAGTGCTTGCATGTCATTTCATATTAGATTTCATGTTCATAAATCATTAACGTGTTTGTTATCAAATTTATTAAAATTGTGATTATACCAAATTGAGACAAATATATTAATTACAATAACTTTTATGATACGATCACGCAAAGAAAAGATATCAAGCTAACACGTGATTTAGCTATCCCTTTAAAATTAATAATACACCATTTAATTAAATTACACAATATGAGAAAATTATAAAATGAAATATAGAAACAATACCAGTATTTCATGTTTTAATAAACTTCCCGACGATGTATTTATTACCGTACACATGTAACGACTGAATATGGAATGAAAACTGACGTTTTGTAAAGCAACATTGTGGATTAGAAGCTCGGTCGTTATTCATTATATTAGTTAATTCTAGTCAATTATTAGTATTTTTATACGCCAACACATTTCAGGTTATATATGGCATATCCAATTTTATTGGAGGCGGAATACCTCGGAATGAATCTTGAGCAGATCCGCCTAAATGGAAACTTTGCTGTCGAAAGGTGTTAAATAGGTCGACTATAATATGCAAATTACCTTTAAATTAAACAAAGTTTATACATAATCGAAACTACATTCATATATATTACACAAAAAGAACATTTTCGCCGTTGAAAATCCAATCTGTGATACAATAGCCACAAAACGAGGTTTGGTTAGTGTTATTTTTTTTATATAATATCATATATGAAATTCACATTGCTACTCCAACTATATAGAAGAAATGTAATTCATTTCCCATTAAGAAACATGTGCATCTAAGCGGAGTTGAAAATATCATTGGTTGTACGGACTTGTTTTGCTGGTGCGACGTCACGTTGTCATGAGCTTCACGTGACGTTTTCCGTAAGTTGCCATAAAATGCTAGCACTCAGTCAGTGAGTTGACAACGTCTATGTTCAAATAATGACATTGATTTTGGGGTGTAATGTGAAACATTTGTTTTTATCAAAATCGCAAATAATGTTATAGTTTATCTAAGACAGTTAGAAAAATATAATATAAGTATTAAAAGTACAGTTCTTTGTTTTCATTAGGTGGTGTAAATATTAGTCTTGTTCACGAATATTAAACTAGGCAAAATAATCATCACCCATTGTAAACTTATTAAATTTAAGGAGCTTTGTTGGGGTTAAATTTCACGATGACTACAGTTTTATTCGAAACTGACATACTTTTACATTAAAGTTTGTCAGCTTTATATGTGAAAAAATATGTTTACACAAAACATATTGTATATATACAGTTTGATACATGTTATTATCTAACAACCAAAAAACATGGTATTCATGGCAAGTTAATGAGGGCACAACATGAAAATGTAATTTGAATGGACCGAATATAAATGCTATAGCCAATTATAAAAAGTGTTTCTACTGGGGCAGGGAATGTTGGGTGTTTTATACGCCTGTACGCCCGATGACAATTTTCACCAAAGCTTTTCGATTATTTGGTAGATATTCTTCTAGCATAACTAAAACTGTTGAATCTTTTTTTTTCTGTCGTTAAATAGATAAATTAGGTTTATTATCATGTCATGATTTCAGTGGGTCGACTGTTAGAAAAGTGTTATATTTACATGGTATAACATGTGGACAACAAACAGGCTTTAACACTATATTTTCACCACAGTTCTGTCACTTTGTTATTATATTTTTATTAATTCATTTTCAAATATATAGCCATGATATCCGTATCAAAATTATTTATCTGACGACCAAGGTCTACATACCATCTGTATCACAATCAGGTATCACGCCTCGTTAACACTAATCACGTCTAACACAGGAAACAAAATGATAAAATAGTTATAAATAAGTGCTTAGTGGGTATCCTTATATAATTAAAAGTACATACATACACCAAAATCAGATGTTCTATATCTCGAACAGTATTTCATATCATACTTTTACTCATTTTCTGTTCACGTTTCTACCAAAGAGATTCCGTTTAACTACAATAGACGCAGGAACACAACTTGACGTGACTTTTACTGTGCCATTTACCGACATAAACATACGGACACACAAATTAATTTACAGGTATAACGCGCTAGATAATTGGCAATTAGAACACATCAATATATATTGAATGCTATAAGGAATGAACTTTCATGGCACACATGCAACCAGCAAAGCTGACAGCTTCCCATTTGGGATAGACTTACTTTGCAAGTGATGCATTTAAAACCGCTGCCATCTTTCAAATCGTCTTTCTTAGGAGTTTTCACACAAGTAGTACACTTAAACCTATACAGGGTACCAACTGTGCAATCTTTCTGTTCTACTGTAAAGGCATTATAATTATTTCGATTTTTTTGCAATATCCATTCGCCCATTCTCTTTATCAAGACGTTGATGAAAACATGGAGGTCGAGGCACGTTCCAGTCGTCTCTGTCATCCTACACTCTGACAAAATAGTTCACATGGGCAGAACAATATGTAAGAATTTACAGCCAAGCTTCACATAAACATAGATTAACTGCATTGTTTTAATTTTCCATAGAACTACTTAAGCATCGTACCGCCTTTTGAACACACGGGCCACCGTTTTTCTTTCACAAGTAACGTTCAAATGTAATGTTTCAGGCATCATTTCAAGATACCCTATTTAAGACCGTTTCATGGGCGTTGCTTCTTACTTAATTTCAAATGAAAGGAAATATCATTAAATCGGAAAATTACAATCTAACTCTCCGAGAATTGTGAGCGAGGGGAAGAGCCGTAACATCATTACGGGACAAGAGGAAGGCACTTAAAGGAAACTGAAGTATACAGGCAAATTTATACATCTATAACAAGCTGTCATCATTGAATTTAAGAATGAAGAGTTAATTAAAACGTTTTAATATTTAAGTGATTGAAATCTTAAAAATATCATTGATTCACCACTTGTGTGTTTGTGTGTGTGTGTGTGTGTGTGTGTGTTTTATATCGTCTGTTTGGTTTAACAGTGAATTAATACCAAGTTTTGTACAGCGGCGTCTGGGAAATTGATATTCGAAGCGCAACACCTAACGTATATATACTCGATGACTTTGCTTTGCAGAAACCGGAGCAGCAATATTAACATTATTAGACACATATTTCAATAAAATATAAATAACTGCAAAGAAGAAAAAAGTTTGGTCGTTTCATCAAATGTTTATGATATCCCGTGTTTTTATGAATATATTATGTAACATATTTTGTCAAAAAGTTCACATTTAACAATATTTTCGACCCAAATCGCAGACAATTTGTATCACATAACCATATTATTTCAGCAAGTTTCGCCCTCTTATCTTCTAATCTTGGAAAGATATATGGCATTTCTACAAATAACTCGCTAATTGGGAATCTCTTAAATATCACAAGCCAACCCCTATAAAATATCAGACTTTATACGCCTGAAGATGTAATTTTATCTCCCACAGAAATCCGAACATAAGATGACATAAATGAAACAAGTTTGGAATAATTTTAACATAGTTGCATTTTCTACAGCTCCCAGAAAGTCTACCAAACGCAATAACATAAATCTAAAACAAACTCTGCATTGTTCACTTTAATGCCTTACCACCTTTGAAGAACATGTTAAATGACATCTAATAAGGCAGATGGCCACCATTCTAATATTCACCTGTTTTGGAGTTGGCCTGGTAGTTTGAACGCGCATTCATTACAGCTGTTCTACATAGACCGATGTAATATTTGAACTTGATAAGAAGGTATTTCATTGGTTAAAATTAATGTCAATCTGTCAATGGCTGCCATGTCTGTAAAATTGAACAAAAGTAATTTGAGAAAGTGTCTGTAAGTATATAAAAATAATAATAATAACAATTATTAGTATAACATCGTAATTGCACGTCATTTATCAATGTAATTGAAATCATTGTAAAGACAGTTAAATACTCTACACATGAATTTGAAAGCTAATGTAAGAGCTAAATCTGCCAAAATAAATTGATTTACACTTGCTTTATCAGAATTGCGTGTTTCAGTTTCCCGCGAGAATGTCTATTACATAACACGAGAAAACATTTATCAATTTAAGATTGCATTTCAGTTTTCAATTATATGAGATGCAAAATAATAAAACACAGCAAAATAATAAAACACAGCATGGACGATTTTAAATTGATTTAAAGGGAATATATAATGATTTTTAAAAAAAACTTGGCTTAGATAATTTTTTTCCCAATATACCATGTTCATAATTATATACTCACGGAACACATATTGCCAATAAGATATTTATTTAAACATGCCAATATAATATATTGAAAAGGACGTTCCTAATTAGGGTTGTGCGTCTAGGTTAGACTAAAATAGATTTCCCGCTTAAAATAGCAATCTATTTTGTGATGTAACATATGAGTCACATGGTTTCATTTTCATTTCAATTCGATCCATTATACAGGTTTACATTAGTAAAAAGTGTTTCAACTTAGAAAGAGTCAGAGTGCGAATATCGTTAAACAGTATTTAAAAGCTGTTTATTTTTAGAATGGATTTCGTTTAAAGTTGTTTACCACTCCAATTTACATATATATTGTGTCAGGTTGGTGGATTTGACATACTATTCAGTTTATATTCATTAATGATAATGGAATAATATTTATCCATTTGATAATTATTTTATTTTTAAAGATATTTATAGCGTTTTATGCTGATACACTCGCTTTAAGATTAATCCAATTCATTTTACATTGTTTCCTATAATGTATATTGATGCAACTGGAGAACACTACTTTCAAATTTAGATGTTTTGTCTGTTCAAACATTTATTTTGACCTTTTTAAATAGATTTTTTGTTATAGTACATGTGAAACTTACACAAAACACAAAACTACATATAAGATTACGAACTCCTTACACAAAGCTACAAATAAGATTACGAACTCCTTACACAAAATTACATACAAGATAACGAACTCCTTACACACAACTATATATAAGGCATAGTATCACCATTGGAAAAAGGAAGTGCTTCCTGAGGTAGTCGCATAATGGTGGTAATAAATAATCCTCGTTTCTTCTTATTAAAAATGCATTTTCCTTATTTTAATGCTCTTTTTCTTTATTTAAATGGTATTATTGATGTATTTTAAACATTTTGATAGCATTTTCATGTTTGAATTGTGAATTTAGAAAAAGAAATTGATGCTTGGAAATAGGGGGTATGAATCTATGATTTCGGAAGTCTACTTTCACTTTGTCAACAGTGTACACACTGAGCAGAAAAAGCTCTTATATGACACATGACCCCTACTTTTCTCCTCATATTTTGATAGTGCAGAGGTTGACAAACAGTAATATGTAGGTTTCACTGCTTTCATTTCGGATTCTCTATGAATGACAAGCCTTCAAACTGTTATTATTTACTATAGAAAAAAGAACAAAAATCAATGGTGGGTTTACACCTATTAGATAACGAACTCATTAAGAAAGGTGATCTCCATTTACAAGTAAAAATAAAATGAGGTGTTTGTTTATTACAGTGTCTATTGAAATGGCCAACCACACTGGGCTTATGAGACACCTTTATTGCTGTAGACAGTTACTTCTTGAAAACTATCATTGCCAGACGTCAGGCTGGCAGACATTCGCTACCCCTCAACTAGCTGCTGGGTGAGCAATCGGCTGCATCAGGAAAAAAAATCCAAGTGCTTCCACTGGGATTCGAACCTTCGACCCCCCCCCCCCCCCCCGCTTCCAAGACGATATCATTTTACATTTTTACGAATTACAAAAAGTAAAAGTTCATTATTAGTAAAATAATCTGTAGAACTAATAAGTGTTTAAAGCGATTTTTAATGTTGGGTAGATAATTAGCTGCGACAAATATTTAATTTTTGTATTGCACACGCCATGTTAATAATTTCTATTCACATGTTGATTTGAAATATCAGAAGATCGACTACATGTCACAGATAGATGATAACATATCATAAGTCATTTCATTTTAGCAACAAATCACTTGGTTGTTGTATATTTCTCTTTATGCCGAGTTCCAAGATGTGTATATGATACGACACGAACAACATACTCACAACCTGATCATAGACGAACCTATAAAATGTTCTAGACCTTCTGTATGATAATCACTTAATATCAGTAAAAATATGATTATCAGAAGATTAAGTATTCAAATGATATTATCCACAAAACAACATCCGTGTCAAAACAATCAATACATACAATAATCATAAAATGATCAATACTTTACAAGCAGAGGTTGTCGCAGCCTTCAAACGGTCAGCAACAAAACTCGCACCTAAGGAGCTTAACGTGGTGATATATTTAAGTATATAAACATACAATATCACAGCTTTGAGGTAAAAAAATAAGATGAATAATGGATGCATATATTTGATAATATAAAATTATATCGCATGTATGGAAGGTTCATTGGATGCGTGCTATTCATCATTTCTTTATTATATACATTATATTTACATACTGGTGGTGTTCACCGTACACATGTTGTTGCCGCGTATGTCAGTGGATTATCCAACGTCGCAATTCGTATTGATATCGTCTTATGCTATAATGTGAGGGCGGGAAGACACCGACCATGTGTGCGTCTGTAAAATAGTATTAAGCTCTAAAGTGACTTATTTTGCCATTAAAGACTTAAAACCGGAACTGGAACTCCTACTTTAAAGTATTCTGTAGGATCTTTATGTTCACAATTCAATGCATTGTTTGAATTAGTGTTGATATTACTCAAAGGACATAATATTCAAAATAACATTCATGTAAACATAATCAATATACAGAAACATCTTAAAATGCTCAATACTTTACATACAGACATCGCATTCTATGTAAAATATCAAGGCAAGATTTTATAAGCATAAACATGCACGCTCACAGCACACACCTCCCTCGCACACCGTACAATACTTTGTGGAAAAACAGGATTTAACATACCCTTCCAGTATTTATAAATATACCTCATTATATCAACATTTCTATAAAGAAAATCTAATTCATAACATTCATTCTTAACTTATTATAATTTTTTTATTGTCTTGTAAGGCGATTATTAAACCTATTGCCTGGAAGTCCAGATCCAGTGCAGTATTATATTGTAGTCATTTTCACGATATAAGATGAATAATGAATACGTATAACGATAATAAATTATAGCATATGTATGGAAGGTTCATCAAATGCGTAACATGCATAAAATGTCTTCTTTTCGCATACATTATACCTGAACGTACACCCAGTGACTTTGAAAACACACCACTTATAAAGAGGTACTTTAAGTGCAGAAAATGTCACCCGATTTCAAAGAAAGTTTATATACGTTAAGAAATCCGTCTCTGTCATCTACTGTCGGAAACGGGAAAATTCACAAACGTCAAAAACGTGTGTATGAACCATTCGCCTGTATACAAGCAATGCAATTCAATTTCCTGTGAATTTTCACTTTTGGGGATAGCTTCGAAAAATGGATAAAAATGCATAAAAAATCCAAATCGCAGACATGAAATTTTGACAGTAAAATCTAAATCACCTCTATGTAAGTAACGAGTCCCTGAGTGTACTTGTGATGTACGCCGTACACGGGTGTAAGTTTGATGACAATCCAACGTGACGATATGTATTGATACCGTTTTAATATGCTTTGATGTGAAGTCGAGAAGACACCGACCATAAGTACATGCGTAAAACAGTGTCAATCTTCAAAGTGACTGGTTTTGCCGCTGATTGTTTAAAACCGAACCGGACCTACTACTGTAACGTATTCTTAAGTATCCTCATGCTCACATTTCAATGCATTGTCAGGGTTAGTGTTGCGGTTGTATATTTGAATGAATTTCACGTTTATTGTTGGCAATATTTACATTATCACAATGTCCGAAACGATTAGCTTACCAACACGATGTCTACATCTACATGATACAAGATAAAATACAAATTGCATTTAAATTGCATGACCGAACCTGAATATTAAATGAAAGCTGAACAATACTTGTGTTTGGCCACAGATTGCTGTAACGTGACCAGAGGATATAAATGCCAAATACGTAATACGGAAGGAGAAAATTTAAAGTTCGATAATTACTCCTTATCATCAAATAAGCACTGTAGCGTGATCAAAGACACTTTAAGGCAAACATCATTTTTGAAAGAAATTAAAAAAAAAACTCTCTAGTCGAATCAATTATTTACTAGGACGTTTTAAGGCAGAAGAAATTTTGAAGATAAATACAATACTGAGACAAATAATAACATAATAAGTATGGCTTGGAAATATTGGTGTGTGTTTTTGTATGAAAAAATGTCAAAGAATTATAATTAAATGGATCATTTATTCATTTCGATTTTATTTGAGAAACAAAATAATAAATGAAAACTCTAAGTTATCTGAGTATTATAATTAAATTATTTTTAAAGCTACATACATGTATAGTACATATTTATAAAGTATATTGTAACAAAGTGTGCATTTTTACACATTAATTGACTACACATAACCCTTAGGCTTTCGCAATACTCTTTATGTACAGGTAGTGAGACCTTAAAAATGCCATGGTAACGTGAAATTCCACAACCTCGATAGGCTATAATATAGTATTCATACTATAAAAATGTTAAGTGTATAAGAAATACAAAACATTTATACGGGAGCGCAGAAGTGGCGTAAAGACTCGCATTTTACGATATATACTACTAGTATTTGTGTTATTACGGTTTAAACTGTTTGAGAGGAAAATTTATATATAATATATCAATATATTGTCATACATTATATTTTTCTTGAATCCATATTTTCTCCCATTTATCTGTCTCAAACTTTTCTATCTTACTATCTCTCTGATTTATTGTTTTAAATTAAATTTCATAAATTTATACTGTTGTTATAGTTGTTTTGGATAACAAAACTTTACTAAACAAAATGACAACATAAACATTGTCACAATACTCTACAAACATCGGCACGGGTGAGAATCACGTGACTGTACTTGAAAAGAAAGTATAAAGTGCAAGACTTCAGATAAATCTAAAAGAAGCCGGTGGTTGATTTCATCCCTGTTTAAAGTTTATTTTATTAATGGGAATTTCGTTTATACACAGGTCAACATTTTCCGTTTTAGTCGTCAATGTTTTAGCATAACTCCGAAACTGGCAAATGAGTAAATTTACCGCGGGCCGCGATACAGTATTTGGTCCACAATATTAAGAATTTTACACTAGAGACAAAATACAACTTAAATTACTGAACAAAATATCCATAATAATATGATGTCTGATAAAAATGTGCAGTTTTATTGCTTAGATTGAAAAAATATCGCCGATATAGGTGATGCTTCTTTATGACGAAAACATGTTTAGTTTGAAGTCATCAAGCGCAACCATATCATTTTCTTGCATTCGTTTGAAGTTACAAGTTATTTGTTAAATAGATTTCAGGTAGTTTGCGTTAATTCAATATAATTATAATAATGTATCGCTTAATTAAGTGAAAACAAACTGACTGAACACCTATTTAAATATTACTATTTTTGCACTCAGTAAAACACCGCAAATAATATTTGTTTGAGATCATTTGTCATACTTCATCAAACTACATGAACAAAACGTCGAGGTAGAAATAATTTAGTTTTATTTAATCATTATGCCAAATTTCATCAATATAAGCATATATATTCACCAAACTGCTTGGCTCTTGTAATTAATATACAGTAGAACAAAATAGTTCCACTTAAGGGTTGTTCGAGCCAAGTATTGTTAAATATCCTACCATATATGTACATAAAAAAATCGAATTAGGAATTTTGCCGGGACCAGATAAATGGTTCGAGCTATATGTGGTTTTCCAGCCATCCGTACATATATGTGTAAAGATATAACATCAATAATAATTACACTTTAAATACAAGGTCAATGAGCATAAGCATTATTTTATTAACAATATATTAATACATTAATAGTAGTTTAGCATCAAATTGTCAAATTGTAGACTTAAGTGAATAAATCATAGTGAGTTTAGCAATACAAAATCAAATCACAACCAGTCCCATTGTCCAATAGCTCAAAATTATTTTATTTTCAATGAATAGAAAATAAAAACTGTATGCTTGATATTCTCAAATACAAATATTTTGTAATCATTTTGACAAAGTTTGCATATATTTCATATACGAATCTGATTCTGATTACTCATTCATTTTACCCACCATTTTGTCTGCGCTAAAATAACATTCCTCACCACTATTAAAACTTATCATAACCAGCCATTGAAACTGCCGAATTCCCAATTCTGTAGTACGGATCCCGCTATCCCGATTGGACCCGTTATATAGCAATGTTAGGAAAGCAAGTTGATTTGTCAGTTGCTTCTGCTGAAAGTTTGTTAAAATCACAATTAAGTAAACGTTAAATTGCTATTTATTGCGGGAAAGGCATAGAATTTCCTGTGTTTTCATTGGGGATTAATAGATCTGATTCTGGAGATGTCATGTTCTGGGATATACTACGAATTCCCTGAACTTATTTATGTATATCATTAAGATGTTAGATGCATTATAGCGGGGAGTTAGTCGACAACCACATCATCTGTAAAACAGAGATAACAAGATATATGGTATTTTATATCAATAATCATTTATGGACATCATTATGCAATAGCATATTGATATCAATTTTTATTTTATATTATCTACAGCAGTGGCTTGGCGTTCTTGCTGGTTATGATTTTGTTTTCTTTTGAGTTTTAGTCCGATTCTCAGAAACTAAATATTGAATTATTTATATCCTACCGAAGACTATATTAATGGTTGCTTTGTCATATTCCGTTATTGCCGTTTATGCTATAAGTTCGTACAGTCCTTATAATTATTTTTTGTTGTTTTATATTTAAGCTGTTTTGGTGACTGTGGCCTTTGAATGTTATGTGTCTTCTTGAAATTAATTACGTTCTCATTTCGTATGAAATGACGCTATTTATGGAAAAGCCTTATAGCTTCGGCTCGAAAGGGTCCAGATAATTGAATTATCTACATGCATTTACAAAATTTAAAATCCGATTACAATGACGTTTCGATAACGTATTGAGTTAGTCTAACCTCTTTTGTGTAAATAGTCGTTAATGTCGAGAGTAGAAATAACTGTGTCATTAATAAAGGTTTTATGTCAGATTATATCACTGCTTTAAAAGGCATATAACTGTTAAACCAAAGTGGCTTAAGACATCTGTGCCATCGATTTTAGAATAAACACAATTTAACATCAAAGGATGCGTTTTTAAGATACATTAACCATAAATACCGTTAAATCGACAATTACGGTTAATTCTAAGAATTCTATAACATACTAATGAAACGAAAAAAAAATGTGACACTGGTTCAAGATTATATCATTAAATTTGGTGCACACGTTATCCAAGTGTAAGCTCCGTAGTGTCGCATTTTGTTACTGACCGTATGTAGTGTACGAATATTAACTGTATTATTCAGTATATGGATTAGGTTTATACATTTCCATTTCAAGACACATCCAGTCGTACTGTCCAACATTTCACATAATGGTGGTTTCATTAACTTATACATGTTATTTGAGTCACATTAATTGCAGTGTTATTACATTTTCATTTTATTGTCATCAATCATCTTCCAAATATCTTCCCAATTTACTTGGTCTGGTTAGTATGGAAAAAAAACATGTTTATAAAGACACTTTTAACATTTTTCAAACACGAATTTTCAATGATTTTATCTTCATACAAACAAATATTAAACAAAATCAGAAAATTATTGAACGAAACGTTAGTATTCAGAAATAATATTTTGTTTACTTTCTTCATCTGAACTAAACATGCTCGTATTTGTAAGGTATTGTTGTATTATTTTGTTAGGTATTGTTGCTTTTAAGAAACATTAAGATGACACTAAATATAAAACATTTTTTCTCTAATATTATATAACCATTACATAACTTAATGCACTTTTCTTTAATATGTAAATAATAAATTTGTGTAAATAATATTTTACAAAAAACAATGTTTTATAACGCACTTCAGTCTTAGATATATAGTTTACATGGTCTCGCTAGTATGAAAACAATGTTTAATGACGTACATCATTATTTTTAGATTTCATTCATCAGATATGTGTTAATTAAAAACCTATTTTCAACTATTCACCTTAAAAGCTATGCACATATGTAGATACGGCAATAATATATAATAAGGCTTTAATCTCTTTCAGTAATAACGACGTCAATGGAAATACACCATGATGAGTTTTATATTTAAAGATTTTCTTTAGATCTAGATGACACTGACAATGGCACGCTCGCTGTGGTTAAAGGTATTCTATCTGGAAACTAAAATCGCTAAAAATAAGTTTCTCTTATAATGGACACCACGTATCTCAGTATCATTAACACATAAAATACATATACATTAGAATGATTTGATACTTTAATCTAACAAAAAATGGAAAAAAGCGATAGTTCAATCGAAGTTGCTATTGAAACGAAATCAACAATCTATATATAGATAACACGCAAATACTACCTGATGACCTTCACCTCGTCATTTGGACTCTTAGATGAAAAACTGTCTACAATATGTTACCTCGTTTGTTGGATTAAATTGAAATCAAATTGAAATGACCTGAATCATTTTACACGTCATGAAATTACAATTTTATATCTAGCTTTTATATAATGACTTAATCTCTTTTCATTATATCATTTGGACGTATTAATCTGTATTGCAACATGGGATAAGTAAATATATGTAGGTATGATAAAATGGACGAAAAGTGTTTGCTGATTTATAAAAACCCAGACATACCTCTTTTAGATTGTACATACAAAACGACTGGTATAGACTTATGAAAACAAAGAATCTCTTTTCCCGAAATAACACAAAGCCATAAATGGGCGAAATTCTGTCATTAAGTTGTGCTCTGCGGGTTCTAGTTTCACTAAACATCTCAACTTGAGATTGTCCTTAACTCAAATTTATGAAAATGTTATAGATTCATTTAAATTGATAATTTTGCTTTTGTACCCTTCACCAGGAAAATCTCAGCTTGAAATTATTATTATATAAGCGTTTCTTTTTTTTTAACGAAAATCTCAGCTGGATTTTATTATAATATATGCGTTTCTTTTTTTTTTGTATTTTTACCTGTTAATGGTTGTGAGCATTATATGCCAATAGACTAGCATGGTCGGGTTACATTCAAACTTGTTTAATTATTGTACTAATATGGTATATCTGAACGTTTGGAAGCAATTAATGCAACGTATAAATCAAACCGACAGACTCCTTGTTATTGACTCTGTTCCTGAAGGATAAGTCGAATACAATCCACATGTACGGATTTCAACAGTATTCTTTTTTGAAGTTCATTCAATAAACAAAAGGAACAAAGGTGATAATTCAAATATGAAGCACTCTATCCCTTTACTCCATAGATACGCGATTTCCCGCACCAATCACAGAAGGCCTTTGAAAACAGTGCAGGAAGAGTTCAGATTGCTCGTAACGAGCAATCTGAACACTTCCTGCACTGTTTTCCACTCTGTCAGTTAGTATAAAAATAATTCACCCATTGCTGATACGTGGTGAATTAATGCTTTCAATATTAGAGGTGTCCAAAGTCGTCTATATGAAAGTAAAGTACTATAGTGCTATTGTTTAAGTCAGTAATAAATATGAAAAGGATTCAACTTTTATAAGCACAAATTATACCCTGGAATTAATAAGTATTTATATATTTCATGTATTTATATATTTCTTATTTTATATAGTACAAAGAACAAAATTCAACTATGTAGTGAGACCGTTACATTTCAAATATAATTTAATATTGATTATTCAATTTATTCAATTACGTATTTGTATTTAAATATGCAAACAAATTTACTATTTTGATGGTTTTTCTCGGCTGGTTTACCACAGTTATTATATACATGCATTATATACATGAATATATATATATATTTATATACATGAACTTTTTCATAATTGATAACAAGCTTAATAATTAAATTATTTTGTAGGCTGTTTTAACAAATAACAGCGACACACTATTTAAAATTGAAGCGGTTACATTGGTAGTCAAATGAGGTTAAACAATAAATGATTTTGATTTAAGATATGTTAACTATAGACATGTGATTAACTGTCGAGTGTTAAAAAAATCACACTTTGTTTAAGTGATAACGGATCTTCGTAGTATAGGTTAAATAAAAAATATGAACCGACACGTTGAATAAACGAGCGTTTATAACCAGATTCGTCACGTATGTTTTTTTTTTAGAGTTAGTATATATCGCAATCCAGGGGTCGTGAGTTCCAATCCCCCGCCCGGCAACAGTCTCCTTTGTGATTGATATACGACATTGTGTCTCATTACCATTCGTCGCTCACAACTGATTCAAGTGGGAAAGTGAGGTTAACTGATCGTCTGTTAGCCCTCGATGGCATCAAAATGACCCTTAATATTCAATCAATCAATCAATCAATCAATCAATCAATACGTCGTTTTGAATAGTTTATGAATCGATGTAGTAAATAGACACTGCAGTATGCTTCCTAATTGATCAATATATTTGTTGAATATGCCTTCTATAATCATAGAATTGTCACTTGAAAGTATTGTTGTTATTTCTAAGATTGTATAGAATATAGGAAAATCTCAGCACGAAACAAACTATTGTTCTGTTACGAACATGGTGTGTCGACACAAGGAAGATGCGATTCACCATACTTTGTAAGCAGCTACGCGGCCAATATAAAATCCTGTACACTCGGTTGGGATACACTTATATATAAACAATTCAGGTTCGGTACATGCAAATGTCTTTATACAAGTATTTAAATTGCAGATTGGTACCTCAGTGAACATTAGTCTCCACATGGAGGTAGATAGAATAGTTTGACGCAGCTAAGACCTTAAAATAATATGTTTAAAGCATCGTAACGCCATATTTAGTCCAACTAAGATAGATTGGTAACGACATACAATCACTATTTCACCGTTACGAGAGACTTCAAAAGTATATCTTTGTGCCTTGTGTCAGCATACATACGAGTGGTGTTAAATATACATAAATTTAACAATTTGGCAATTTTACATTTTTGTAAAAAAATGCGTTTCCGGAAAGCGCTATATTTTCGACTATGTGTATTGCAAATAAAAATCTCATTTGAAATCATATATTAGACACAAACTTACAATATTGTAGTAACATTCATTTTACTTTGAAATAAGTATCAAAGAAAATAAGTAACAGCAAAGTTTACGAACTTGTCAAACAGCCTTCGTATAATCCAGCAAAGTCTACGAACTAATCAGACAGCCCTCGTATAGTCCAGCAGAGTCTACGAACTTGTCAGACAGCCCTCGTATAGTCCAGCAAAGTCTACGAACTTGTCAGACACCCCTCGTATTGCTTGGATTCCAGCCGGGCCATGATACCCGTGATGTTAAACGTCGTTGCACAGCCATATATCTCCTACTGCATTTGTGGGAAGTTATCACTGAGGTGTGTATTTACCTATGTATCTAATCTATCCCAGAACCAGATATCTCCCTAATCAGGATTATTAACCCGAATGGAAACACAGGGAATTCTATGCCTGTCCGAAAATTTATAGCAATTAAACGATTTCTAAACAGTGACGTCATTTAAACGTTCAGTTGAAGCAACTGACCAATCAACTTGCTTGGATTTCCCAACATTGCTTTTTAACGGACACAATCGGGAAAACTGTGTACGTTCTACAGACTAGTCGTCACTGGTTAAACGCCCAGCGGATCTCCGGATAGATAATTCTGTACACTGATTACCGTTATATAACTGAACTGTTGTAAAAAGATGCAAAACTCGAAACAAATGTATACTCGTTTTTAGAGAGATATTTTATTCAAAAGACAGAGACTCTTTAAATAACAGATTTGTTAGGATTTATATCGTCTTTACTACCACGTGTTTCCAGTTCATTTCAATTAAATGCTTTCCTAATACTTTGAATGACATACATCGCGTTTAATTGAGATTTATTTTAAATACGTGAATTAAAAGAGAGAATATTTTATGTTCATTATCAACTCTATGCTCTAAATCGGCGGTATATTGTGATAAAAGACGATTTAATTACCATTTTGAAAGACATTAGATTGGTTCAATAGACGGATATGTAGATTAATTGTTTATCAAAGTATTTCGAAGGGAGTATTTATTTGACATTATACACATATACAAGACACGATAATTGGAGTGTATTTTAAATGTCTTTGGGTTTGAAAAGATTCAACCATTTATTTCCTAAATATGTTTTATTGGATACACTCTTTATCCATGTTCAAACTTCCTTAGTAATTTATTTTGCTACTCATCGTTAATATTCCAAGACGATGACGGAGGAAGACCGGTGACCTCTTGTTCAACACGTCGTAGATGCCAAAATAGTCTGATAAAAATATAAACTTGGCATTTCATATGTGTGCATGTGTTTATTGGCTGTAATTCCTCAAATATAATCATCCCCATGTGAAAGTTTTAAATTTCAAAGCTACAGCATATATTTTTATTTTTCAGGGACTATTTTGTTAGAGTGTTGGATGACAGAGAAAACTTGAATGTAAACCGGCCGCCAGCTTTTCATGACAGTTTGGATAGAGTGAAGAGACGAATGCATATAGTGAAGAAAACGAGATGGTGATGATGGCATTACAGTGGAACATTGGTTTCCTGTATGGATTGAAGTGTGTTACATGTTTGGCAACGCTTTTAAACTTGTGGCAGAGTCACAGTTGAAATATATAGGTGAAAAAATTACTGGTTCGAGTGCTGGTGCCTGTTTGCACCTTTTCTCTATGTACCGTATTACACTGTCATTCGGAACATCTCGCCGATTGTCCTATTCAGACTAATACCGAAGGATGACTTGATTGGTCGAGTATGTACGATTATTACACTGTTGACAATCTCGTGATCTTTATTAGAGGGAAGCGCTTTATTGTAAGTCTCGAGGAGTTAATAGTTCCGGTTCGAACTATGGCGCGAAACAGCAGTTGCATTTAACATAACACTCTTATAAACCGATCGTTACTCTTATTAATGATTTACCATTATCTGTGAATTAACTTTAATTGAAAGTTTCACAGTCAAGATAATGCATTCTGCTTGTAACTATTCTCTCTCTCTCTCTCTCTCTCTCTCTCTCTCTCTCTCTCTCTGTGTGTGTCTTTATGTTTGTGTGTGTGTGTGCGTCTTTGTGTGTGCCTGCCAACCTACCTGTCTGCTTGCCGGTCGATCAGTCGGTCGGTCTTTGCTTGCCTACCTTCCACCTGCCTGTCTATCTGTCTGTAGGAGTTGCGCGCCGTGTACAGTACATCGTCTACAGGTATTGAGTTTCGCGGTATTATAGTCATATTGAAGACTGCAAATAAATTCTAATGTGTGAAAATAAACAAGACTGTAGTTCTCTTTGATATACATGGAATGATAGTGCCCTAATATTCAGTAGCTTCAAAATATTGAATATAAAAGAAAGCGGCCAACTCTATTATCACTGTAATAAAAACAAACAAAACACACAGTCAGCGATCCTTGTCTCATGTAGGGACCTTCTGTAGAAATGATAAAGTGATTATGACTTCATATAGTTTTTAAATAACATGGAGTCGACATTTAAGAATATTTATTTCGTTCATCGACATTCAGATTAAATACATTTCCATATACCGCACCTGAATTTTTATTTCCATGTAAGTTTATACAGCTTTCGTATTGGTCGCATAGATGCTTACAAAGTATAATGAATCGCATATTCCTTGTGGCGGTACACCATGTTTGTAGCAGAACAAGATAATTTTCATGCTGAGTTTTACCCATATTTTTTGCAATCTTCGAAACAAGATAACACTTCAAATGCCGATTCTACGATTACATAAGGCCTATATTAATATCAAATATATTGATCAATAAAAAAGCACACTGAAGTGTCTATCTACTTCAGATCTACTACAAATACGATTCATTAACAAAACGACGTATTCCGAGATATACAAGGCTCAAAAGTAAACTACCCATGATGCATTCGTAAAACACCAACATATGTTATTAAATGTTTCGGTTCATACCTGTAGTACAAAGAATTGTTCACTAAAACAATTATGCATTTATATTGAACCACTCGACAATTAATTCATTTTTTATAATTTGCACGTGCATTGGAATGTTTTACATAAAATTACCATCGTATCAATATTCATTTCAATACTGTGGGGAGAGGCATCGCACCTCTAATCCATTGATAATTATTATTGCATCATTTATCCATATATTTAGCTATTTTCTTTTTTTTCTCAAAACTATTATTCTCTATCTGTAGGAAGGACTTATTCCTATGTTTTTGAATATGCGCCTATCATATTGATTCATAGTTAATGACTTGTAGAAGGAATAAGGCCGTCATTCGGGTCATCAAGCGGACCCAATCGGAACATTCCTTCGACCATTTCCGCCTACGTGCAAAATAATGTTAATTCGTACGTAGGCGGATATGGCCAAGTGATGTTTTGAAGGGAGCAGGGCTAATGTAGCTGGTTTTATATAACAATACTGTAGAATTTTATAATAAAGCCATTGTCGTTCTATAATTAGTTTCTATTTATAGCTCTCTATAGCTTGGATAGTCCAACCATGCACTCATATACTTTAAGCAGTTCTATACAGATCAATGTCTTACTAAAATAACACATCATAAAAACACACACATTACATTCGACATATAACCTTTGTTACTGTATGATATGTTGTATATTATTTCTATAGAAATTGGCGAAAAACCTCCCATGAGAAATCTCGATCCAAGAATGGCTTTGATTTCAATGCTTTTCAATAAAGAGATAATATTTATATGACGTATAATTGAACTCCAAACACTGTATTTATGGCTCTACTTAATAAATATCTGATATTAGATTCCGTTATATATTCTAGTACATTTGTACTTTAAGTACACATAGACAATTTAATAACAACCATATATACTGAACGGAACAGCTTCATGCATTTTATGTACCTGACATTTTATGTACCTGACACTTTATATACCTGACATTTTATATATTTTCTCAAAATGTATCAAAGCAACTTCCTTGAAATTTGGACCTGAAGAAGAAGGACCATTTCGGCTATATGAAATAACACAACTGTCTGTTATATCATAATTATATAATGTTTGATAGTGCTTCTCCATATATTGAAGAAGTTGTCGAAAATACAAAAATGGCGGGCTAACTGTTCCGTTCAGTGTGTATGCGTTCACTGCAAAGCCTGATTATAAAACACAAATAGTTATTGACGTTCCAACTTTAACATATTCCAACAGCATAGACTATTGTAATTGTAGTTTGTTTTAATTAGGGATACTACATAACTGAGCATGGGAGTATCCGTTAACCAAGTTTAAAGCGGCGACTTGTTCTACATACTGTTCCAAGTCTATGTACCGTGCTGGCTTTTCTCTTGTATGCATGCAGTGTACTTACTATGAGTATTACATTTATTGCTGATGTAAATCCTGTTGTGATGCCTGTGTCTTATTCTTTTATTTATTTACCGTTTTTCTTGGTCCAAAATATTACACACGTTGTTGACCGTCATTTCAAATCAGTTAACAAGAATCTGTTTAACAAATTAATAATTATGTTGTTGATAATACTATTAATTCAAGCTAAACAGTGTTCCTTTTTGAAATAATACAAAATACCTTAAAACCCCAAAAATGTAGACACTTCGCAGGGACGGATCAAAGATTTCAGTTTAGAGGTGGAGAGGGGAAAATGGTGCACACCGTATCTTTTAAAGAGTAGATCCGCAATTGATTTGACCATCAAATGAACAAATATTAATTTCCATTAAGGTGTCTGTATAGTAATAATAAGTATAAATAGTAAAAATAAACATGTATCTGATGTTTAAGAAAATAGTAATATGTAAATCCTGCAATATGAAACAATGTGAAAATGAATATTACGTTTTTCATGTTTGTCCACATAACCGTGAATAAAGAATTGAATATCTTAAACGGTTTCTATGGCAAACAATCTTATGCCTATATAAATACTCTTTCTTAACGTCTCAACCGTATGATTAAATGTTCGTCTGATATCCATAGATATGGTGAGTCTAGACTGTCAAGAAATGTTCTTCAAATATAATATGACAATAATGTTCTCATAAGAATATTGTACGCAGAATTTAATAGTCTGACACCGGTAGGAGTAATCGTCTCCATATTAACTTGGAATATGGTTCGGGCATGGCAGACACTGGCTATCTTCCATGTGGCTACAATGTAAATTAAAGGACATATTCGTTTGGATTTTGGTTCACCGGTCAACGAGAAACACTTTACTTGCATAATGAATTGAAATTATTAAATAAATTAAATGATTAAATTTAGAATATACTTAATGCATAAACATTTTACATGCGTTCAATGTCGTACTTTAACTCAATTTTATTACTGTTTCTGGTCATTTGTGAACATGGAGGAGCTTATTGAATTTACCTAAAAATGACACTGTTCAAGCTTGGGGTATGAGGGTTGTGCACTAAAGACTATATACTAGACATGAACAAATTTGATAATAATGTGTTCTGTGCTCATAGAATCCTTTTCAAAGATAAGACTGACTTTTGCTTAAGCATTCTGTTGTGCCTCGTAATTTACCTTTATCACCTCTGTACCTTTGGGATCATGGAGTTTCTTTAATTAACTTCAAAATAGAAAACGGTATCGAGTAAAATATATAAAAAGAAACCAGTGACGCTGTTCACGTACTATAAACTAGAGCAGTAATAACATTACTAAATTGAGATAAGTCAGTCCGGTTATGGTTTTATGTTCTTTTTAGAGAATCAAGCCTTTGTTTTCGCAAGTTGATACAATTTTATGGAGATATATCTGGATTTTTGTTAAAATGGCAAACACGTGTGTTCCTCTGTAACAAGCCTAAACTACTCACTCATCCCGTATTTCCGTACGGGGATCTGTTTTAAACAACATTTTGGAAAGGTATTAAGATTATGATTAGAATTTAACTAGATTTCCCGCTTAAAATTGGAACGTACTTTAAGAAGTTTCAAATGAGTCACGTGATTTGATTTTTAATTTTTAATTTTGATAATCAATTACGACCACGGCGTGGTCTAGTGGTAGAGCGTCCGCCTCGCATGCGGAAGGTCGTGGGTTCAATCCCTGGCCGGGTCAAACCAAACCCTCAAAATAGGTACTAGAAGTTTCCTCGCTTGACGCTTAGCATTTAGAGGAGAGTTCTAGGTCTGGTCGACCCGGTGTCAGTTTAATGTGACTGGTTGGGGTATCATATCATGTCACTGCGGCATGATACTCCAGTGTGACAGCGCTTAGAATACTGTCGCAAGTAGACACCGTCGCGATATGACTGAAAAATTGTTGAAAGCGACGCTGAACACCATACAACAACAACAACAACAACAACAACAACAACAACAACAACAACAACAACAACAGCAACAGCAACAGCAACAGCAACAGCAACAGCAACAGCAACAACAACAACAACAACAACAACAACAACAACAGCAACAACAACAGCAAAAATTGATTTTTCATGTTTATCTATGACAATGAGATGCTTGATGTCCATTTTAAGAGTGATTCAATTTCATTAGACGTTTGCAGCGAGTTTTCTTGTTATAATACCTTTAAACGCAATGTCATTGTTAGTGACCTCTCGATACTTCATAATTATACAGTGTAACAATAATACAACTTTACAAGATGTTTTTCAATTGACCTAGATTTTACTGAATAAAACAAGCCCTTTTTTATATTATTGATATATCTATACGTGTACAAACATGTCAGTTTTATTGTTGAAAATAGTTTTTTATGAATACACTCATGTGCGTCATTAAACCTTTTTTCATTTAACAAGACATGGTTAATACTATTTGAAAGAAGATAGATGATTACAAAAAATGAACCTTTATATAATGATTACAAAAGTATTTTTATTTGAGAATACCAAGCATTCGCATTTCTTTGTTCAAGTCATTGAAAAGAAAATACTGGTGATCTGTTGAATAGAACGACTGAATGTGTCTTGATTTTTAATTGCTTAAGTCATTGTGATTTATTCATTTAAATCTACACTTTTACTGTGTAATTTGTTACTTAGCTACAATAATTGTATTAGATGAATGCTGGCTTATGTTCATATAAAAAGTTTAATAACCGTGATACTGTACAGTTCTTTTTCCAAATGATAGATATTTAGTTACCAGAACCAAGCAATTGAGGATTATTTCCAAAGTCTCGCATCTATTACTTTTCTTACACTAACTAAAATTCCAGCTGACATTCTAAGCTACTAGCCATGTAATTCTTATGAACGCAACGGCATGCACATGTGTGTAGTTTGCAGTGTAAAATACAAATACGCCTGAAAAAAATAGTTATATAATAGCATTAATGTGTCATACGCAGCTGTCATCGATGATAACGGAACAGCCAGAGTAGCAAGAGAAAACTAATAAATTGCTGTAAGATGCTTATGAACAATATCTATATACAATATACCGGATAGTCATATATACAATATACCGGATATTCATATATACAATATACCGGATAGTCATACACAATATACCGGATGGTCGTATGTACAATATACCGGATAGTCGTATGTACAATATACCGTATAGTCGTATGTACAATATACCGGATAGTCGTATGTACAATATACTGTATAGTCGTATGTACAATATACCGTATAGTCGTATGTACAATATACCGGATAGTCGTATGAACAATATACCGGATAGTCGTATGTACACTATTCCGGATAGTCATATATACAATATACCGGATAGTCATATGTACAAATATACCGGATAGTCATATTTACAATATACCGGATAGTCATATATACAATATACCGGATAGTCTTACATACAATATACCGGATAGTCATACATACAATATATCGGATAGTCATACATACAATATACCGGATAGTCATACACACAATATACCGGATAGTCATACACACAATAAATCGGATATTCATACATACAATATACCGGATAGTCATACACACAATAAATCGGATATTCATACATACAATATACCGGATAGTCATACATACAATATATCGGATAGTCATACATACAATATACCGGATAGTCATACATACAATAAATCGGATAGTCTTACATACAATATACCGGATAGTCATACATACAATATATCGGATATGCATACATACAATATACCGGATAGCCATACACACAATAAATCGGATATTCATACATACAATATACCGGATAGTCATACACACAATAAATAGGATATTCATACATACAATATACCGGCTAGTCTTACATACAATATACCGGATAGTCATACATACAATATACCGGATAGTCATACATACAATATACCGGATAGTCATACATACAATATACCGGATAGTCATACATGCAATATACCGGATAGTCATATATGCAATATACCAGATAGTCATATATACAATATACAGGATAGTCATACACACAATAAATAGGATATTCATACATACAATATACCGGCTAGTCTTACATACAATATACCGGATAGTCATACATACAATATACCGGATAGTCATACATACAATATACCGGATAGTCATATATACAATATACCGGATAGTCATACATGCAATATACCGGATAGTCATATATGCAATATACCAGATAGTCATATATACAATATACAGGATAGTCATATATACAATATACCGGATAGTCATATATGCAATATACCAGATAGTCATATATACAATATACAGGATAGTCATATATACAATATACCGGATAGTCATATATACAATATGCATATTACGTAATAAGTGAAAATGAATCGGAAGAAAGCTATAAAAGCGTAGACATTTTTGTATGTTTCTTATTATTAAGGTGCTATTATTGAATGGTTAGATGGCAATAACAAGTATTCCTGTACAAAATAAAACTCTATATTGTATTAGCATTGTATTTATTTTCTCTTTTCAGAGAGAGACGAAGAGGGGTCAATATTTCCACCTGCAATGGTATCCGTAATTGTCGGTTATTTCTCAGGACATTACATGATTTTGTGTAACTATATCACAAAACTTCTCGGTTGTAAGGACATTAGGTGTTTCTTTAAAGCTGCATCCATATTTTTCTACTGTAGTGGTCTTTAGCAATGTTTTTAGAAAATAAAACTGAAATAATTAATTTCATATTATTTTCTGATTCAATTCTTTAAATTGAAATCGATATGATTATGCTATCAAAACTGAAATGGTAAATTTAGTAGTTCAAGTCACGTTATGTTTGACGTTATAATCATATTACAAAATGATATTTTAGTATTTTAGAATACTGTGATGAATTGTACTTTGTAGTATTAAGCTTTTTGTCTATTAAATTTCTTTGGACTTCCCCCCTCATCGAAACCACAACAATCTGATATGTTTCCAACATTTACGAACATCAAAGGTTATGAGATATCCTAAAGCTAGTCACTCTATGTAATTGCCAATGTTTTGCATTTATTGATATTATTGCAATAAACAATAACACATTGTTCGGCTTAAAGACTGGATGCTGAAACTGAGCTGAACAGTGCTTTCATTTGTATATCAAATAGGAGAGGTAGGATTCAAAGGACACCACAACCTCATCAGTACAAAGTAATCAAAGTACAGAATAACTATACTTATGATAAATATAAAACATGTAATTATGCCCTAGTGAGTTGTTTACCCTCGGTCATTGTGTCACATACGTATAAAATAACTGACAACAGAGTTAACCGCCTGGGAACGGCCAGTAACCTACATCGGGCAGTCAATCACTTGCATTTATAGAGCCGATTAACTATCGAGACCTCCAGGGATTAATTATTTCAGAATAAAAAAAGGTCTGTCCTGTAATACAACATTTATTAAATGCATATGTCACAAGGAATAAATATATATATATATAATTATCCCACGCATAGTGAACTCTGTGTTTACACGTTTACTTGACTTGTTTGACCTATATATAAAATGGTTTAGATAACAATGTACGATATAAATATATATAATTATATAGTTTTTTGCACAATGGATCAGGATAACTGTATTTCTTCCAGGGTAAGATATATCTATCTCACCCTAGGGCCCAGATAACATTCTCGCACTGTGACGTTGGAAATATCTATATGACGTAACGTATAATATATATGGTGTAAATCATGTAATTAATCGGTCTTTGTAAAATATATAATGATAAATAAAGTTAAAATGATTATTCAATATTAAAAATATTTAATTGTATTGTTTCCATTATTTTGTTTATCAATAAAATTGAAGTCAATAAACGATTGCTTTCATTATACTGCTTTGTCATTTCATCATACAAACAGAAATACATACCAATATTTACAAGTCATACTTATTATGTCATGAAATCTATTTTCTTACCAATGTATTGTATTTATCGTCAAACTTCCTTCTGCCTTGAAAACATCCTAATAAGCAGCTAAATAACAGATTCGTCTAATGAAAAATGTGTTAATTTCTTTCAAAAATGATGTTTGACTTGAAGTGTAATAACTAGAACTGTATTTGATTATGTTACAGCTTTTATTTTGATTATAAGAAATAATAATGGAAATTTGTACCTCCATCAACCATTCTCTATCACGTTATTGACATTGATTTTATTTGACCACGTTACAGCAACTTGTGGTCATTAAATTTTAAGTTTCGATCATGTAAATTATTTAGTTGTTTTTACCTTTTATCATGTTGGTATAGACATTGTGTTGGAAAGTTAATCGTTTTGTATATGGTAAAAACAGTTGATATTTCCAACAGCAGGCTTCTTTTAAAGATCACAGAATTTATATCAACACTAACCCGAAACATCGCATTGAATTGTTAACATAAAGAAGCTAAATAATATTTTACAGTAGGAGTTTCAGTTCAGGTTTTATATAGTTAGTAGCAAAACCAGTCACTTTGGAACTGACAACTATTTTACGGATGTACCAAAGCTCGGTGTCTTTCCGCCGTCACATTATAGCATAAAACGGCATTAATACAGATAGCCGCGTTGAGCTATCCCCAAGCACATGCGTACGGTTTACATCCCCAGTATTTTCAGGTAAATAATGGATATGAAAAGAAAACTAGTAGTTTAGCTTAAACATACTTTATTTCAATATATCGCGAAATTGGGTTGGGTTACAAGTTATGCCAACATTTGATTCAGTCCTTCCTCTAGAAAACTAGTGGTGAATGACACGCATTTGATAAACCTTTCATACATGTGCTATAATTCTGTATTATCATACGTTTCCATTATAAATTTGTTTTATAAAAGCTGTGATCTTGTGTTTTTATATAATAAAATATGTTACCACATAAAGCACCTCATGTGCAAGTTTTACTATTGACCGTTCGAAGACGGTGGCTTCTTCTGTCTGTACATGATATTGTTATTCTGTTTATTGATTATGTTTACATGGGTATTGTTTTGAAAAGTATGTCCTTTGAATACTAAATCTCCTGATGGTCATACATTTATTCATACTAAATGATAACACACAGAAGGTCTAATTCATTTTATTGGTTCGTCTATTGTCAGGTTGAGAGTATGTTGTTCGTGTCGTATCATACACAAATCTCGGATCTCAGCAGTTAGAGAAATATACAATAATCACGTGGTTTGCTGTAAGGCGTTAGTCCACCATTGATGCTTGTTCTTTATTCAATAGTATATAATAAAAGTTTGAAGGCTTGTCATTTATAGAAAGACCCAAATGAAAGAAGTGAACTTACATTTTACTGTTTGTCAACCTCTGATCTACCAAAATATGATGAGAAAAGTAGGAGTCATGTGTCATACAAGAGATTTTTTTCTGCTCAATGTGTACATTGTTGACAAAGAGAAAGTAGACTTCCGAAATCATGTATTCATATCCCAATTTCTAAGCACCATTTTTTATTTTCTAAATTTAAACATGACAATGCTTTCATAATGTTCAAAATACACCAATAATGCCATTCAAAGCCTCATGTTTTTGTCGTTGGTAATTGTATACCAAACATTTGGCATTGTTTTAAAAACTTAGTATTAGTTCTAAAGTGTTTTTTTAACTTATTATGCAATTCGTACACATTTTGATATAAATGGAAATCGCTTGTCGTTGGGAGGTCATTATCTTATATGTATTTGTGTAAGTGCACATGTTTTATAACAAAAAAATCATCATTTCTTTCAATATGCAAAAAAAGTGAAAATAAAACAATCTAAATTGGAAAGTATTATTCTCTATTTGCATCAAGATTTATTACAGGAAATAATGTGAAATGTGTATTATATTGATTGTCTTAATCGTAAATTTAGTTAAATCATCCATATTGTCTTTTATTAATTTGTATCTCATATAATTGAAAATTGTGTTGAGTATTTTTATTTAACTTTGTTAACAATGATTCAAATTTCACTGATATAGACGTGCAGCTACGGTGTTATGCTAACTGATATGAAACTTTCCCAAATTGCTTTCATTCGTTCATTTTTTTTAAAAAATCGACTTTGATTTTAACCAATGAAATACATTCTTATTAAGTTCAAATATGATATAGGTCTATATAAAACATTTGTAAAGAATGCAATGCACGTCTACAGTACCAGACCATTGATACAATATCTTCTCCAGAAAAAAAAATCTTAGTAAGCTTATTTTAAAGAAAAGGTGTGATAAAATATAAGTTTGCTGAACAGTCTTATGCACTTACGGTTGAAGTTTAACGTTATCTTGTACGTAATTAACCAGTATTTAAAACAAACTTCTACTGAACTATAATAACCAAACTTATTGATATTAGAATTCTCGAATACCTTTATCAAATGTAAGGCATGACGATAAAACATTTTGAGTTTGTTTTGGATTTAATGTACTTGGATTTGTTAGATTTTATGGAATAGTAAAAAATTGGAACTATGTTAAGATTATTTCAAGTTTGTTTCATGTATGTGTATGTGTAAGACACATGCTCGGATTGTTGTGTGAGATAAAAGTATATTTTAGGACGTACAATGACTGATATGTTTTTTATGACCATTTTAAAGTTTGATTTTGTATGTGTGTGTGTGTGTCTGTGTGTGTACGCGCGCGCGCGAGTGTGTGTGTGTGTGTGTGTGTGTGTGTGTGTGTGTGTGTGTGCGTGTGTGTTGCTTTTTTATGATCATTTTAAAGTTTGATTGTGTATGTGTGTGTGTGTATGTGTGTGCGTGTGCGTGTGCGTGTGTGTGTGTGTGTGTGTGTTGCTCTTTTATGATCATTCTAAAGTTTGATTGTGCATGTGTTGTAATGAATGATAACCATTTTTATATTTTTGCATAAAAATAAAAATGATATGCGTTTACTAGAAGGCACGTAAGATGTTTTAATTGACTCTTCTTTTTTAAGTACAAATATTGCTTGTATATTCTTCTTTTGTTTTAAGTGACATCCTATTGTTCCATAATGGGGATACGTCTCTTGCCCTCGCTCACAGTTCTCGGTGAATTAGAATCCAATTTTCATATTCAATGAGATTTCCTGTCTTTAGAAATTTAGTAAGAGGAGACGATCATGAAACGGTCTTAAACATGGTAATACTCTGGTAATGTTGCCGCGTTATTTTTGAACGTTACTTCGATTGACCCATGTGTTCAAAAGGTAACGTAGTTTATTTGTGTTCTTTTGAAGCTTGGCTGTAAAATCACTTATTTTTCTCCCCATGTGATGTTCGAAGCTTTGTCTCTTAAATTGTAGGATATGTTTTTTTATATGTTTAGGGACTATTTTGTCAAAGTGACAATGACTACTTGAATTGCCTCTGCCACCAGCCTTCCATCAGAGGTTGGATGAAAATAATGGTCCAATGGATATAGCAAAATGTCGAGATGATGATAATACCGTTACAGTTGAACAGACATACTGCAACATTTGTCCCATGAATAGATTTAAATGTAATATATGTAAGGCAACTTTAAAAACAGTAGATTTCAGATGAGTTATACATGAAGCAAAATAGACATTGTGTCCTCGTATGGCACAGTAAAGTCCGCGCTAAAATTGTGTTTCCGCATCTCAGTAGTTCAGTTAAACGTAACTGGTAACATATACATGGCGTCCTATCGTAATATCTCGATAACATTGTTTTTTATCGTAAAATGTATGCGAAGTTAAAACTCATCGCTCATGGTGAAGTGATAGACAAAATTCTAAATGTTTACATCACATATGTAAATACTATTACTATATCGACATTTAACAGGCTATCTCAAATGCTTATGCCATGTTGAATTGTCAGAAATGTGATAAAATGAAGTACGTTAGTATTATCATGGCGTTCTCTTGTCGTCGTCCGAAATCACAAGCAAACGTCGTGTTTTTAGTGTTCAATCTTAATTCAAATTCAAGTTCATGAGAAATAAAAAAACTAACGTGAACTGCCCCGTTTTTTATTCAGTTATATTTTAGTGAAATTTATAATTTTTAAGTTTAAAATATGTGAAATTCAAGAACTTGTACCAGAGCTTTTTCGCACAATTAGCCGTGAATGTTTATAATTCGTTGTTTTTAAAACCTCGTTTATATCATTCCCGGCGTAATGATTAGATGTAAAGGTTGTATTCTATATGCATGATAGTTATACTCGCATCTCAGGAAATATGTATCAAGTAGTTTAATAATGTTATTAAAAACAATTTTGAATTAATATTGATTATTTTATAAGGGTAAAACAGCGAGAGTCTTTCAAAAATTCGTATAACAAGGGGGCGCTGTTAACGAGAAACTACTGTACTGTATTATAAAAACAAAGGGTAAACGAAAACTGAGACTTCATGCATGTAGATCAATTATACAGATATTTGATAAATTACGCAAGATTAAAAAAATCGATAGGAACAACACGAGCTACCTTAAATGACACTTCCAACATTGTTCTTTAAATAACATATTTTTAAACTTTTGTTTGTATATTATCTTGGGAATGTGTTCTAGACGTATTCAAGTTATAAATAATATGGAACTGTCGTCTACAATACTCAATACTATATTATATTTGACCCTGTCAGAGGGTTGGCAATTATCTAGTTGTATTGATTAAATGTGTCTTATATTTCATTTATGGTTTGCAACAGATAATGAACTGATATGTTATTTTGGTGAGTTTACTGACATTTATCCGAATACCACTGAATGCTACATTCTGTACTGAACGTTCAATTACGTTTAGGTCAGTGTCATTTCGAAGGTTGACAAATTCTGTGACTGCTTAATATTTACTTTTTATCCCCAGCTTCTCGAAAAAAAAATGGGATATTAAAATTGCGTTTGTCCGCCCATCTGTCGTGCTATCTGTCTGTATGTATTTTTGTTTGTGTACACACACTAATAGGTAATTAGGAGGCTAGGACCTGTATTTTTGGACCATTAAAAAACATTAAATAAAGCTGCGGCGAATTTAGTTGCCCAAGGATGTTTCTTCGTTAAAATGGAAGTAAAACAAAATATAATTATTATCTGAGATATCTAAGATGAAATTAAAAAGGGTTTGTTTCCGTGCCTGATGTTGTGTTATTTCATCTAAACGATGGTACCTGTAAATTTTGATAAACAATAGTTATTATATTATAGCAATGTCAGGAAGTTTATTAAAAAATGAAATATTGCTTCAATGGTTTCATTTTAATAATTTCCTCATCTTAGTTTAATTAAATGATGTAGAATAAATTCTAAGGGAATAGCTAAATCACATGTTTGCTTAATATTATATTTTCGTTGCGTGACATCATCATACAAGTAATTATAATTTACAAATCTGTCTCACTTTGGTAAAATCACTATTTTGGTAAAATTAATTAAAAACCACAGAAATGATTTATGAAAATGAAACACGACATGACAAGACATGCAGGCACGCACATAAATGTGATTGTTGGTTACAGCGAAATCAACATTGGATGGGGAGGTGTGTGTGTATGTGTGTGTGTGTGTGGGGGGAGAATTGTATGTTAGTTACAGGGGCAATAACATTGGAAAGGGATGTGGGGGGGGGGGGGGGGAAGGGGTGACTTGTATGGCTCTCCAAAATAGTTAAAAAACAGTGATAAAATTGATGTTATCATAACGTCATGTCCAAATCAATATTTACGCCTTTGATAACAAGAGATGCAACTTTTGTAGAGAAAAGTCCTTCCAGCATGAACTGGTTTGCTAAGCTACGTGTTCAAGAAGAAACATTATATAATTTTAAAATAATTATTTCTAGTTCATGAACTTTTTCCGTACTTTGATAAATACTTGTAACATTCCCGTTATTTAAAAACATGTTGAAGATGTTGAACTCAAATGTGATCAGACATACGATAAGTTTATTATAAAAATTTTTATTCTATAAAACATTTGAAGTTTAAAATAAATTGCATACCGGACAGTATCACAGATTTTCAGTAAGCACGAATGATTGTTTAAAGTTGTAAATAATTTATATGATAATGCTCAGAAAACCTCTCTTACTAAATAGACTTGATGCAATTTATATTTGAAATAGATACCAACAAAAAAGAAATTACAATATATTTTGTTAGAACAACTGGAACCGAACAGAACAGTCTTTGGAGCATGCGCATTAACACACATTTTGGCTGCGTCTCTCTAATTTAATACAAAAAGCTTAATGAAAAGCAAAACACAGTCTAAATGTCAAAATATAACTAGCCAACCATTGTAAAGAGGTCTGAAGTCTTCTCTTATAACAAACACTTTAGCCATATATGAGATTTAACACGCCGGTCTCACGCTGACTTTTTCGAACTTAACTATTTTTGTGTAAATTGTCAAATTGCTCACAGCCATGAGAAATTATCATCAGCTAAACCATATGTAACGGGTTAAAGAGTACAAATACTGTCTAGACAAAGATTTCAGAATATCTCTCTTTACAATAAACGTTCATATCTGATAACGTGTTCCCAAGGAAGCACATAATACAAGAGAACAGGAAATGTAAGAAACAAGAAGACCCGATTTTATTGAATCTGTTCGTAATGGGTAATGAACTATTCCAAACGGCTTGTAGTTTTTCTCAGTGCTGAATCATCTCCACGGTCACTAAATGAACTGAAATACAAGACTGAACCAAATCAGAACACCATGAACCAGACATTGAAGTTTAAGCGACAATATGTACATTTAGTTTTCTGGCATCAGTTTCTTCAAAATAGCTGTAATATATGATAATAGTCTACATTATCATATCGATGTTATAATTTGTTTGTATGGCGTTTATAATTAGCGTCGCTGTTAACAATTTTTTAATCATATCTCGACGGTATTCTAAGCGCTGCCACAATGGAATATCATACCGCAGACATGGCATACTACCACACCAAATGACATCATACTGACTCCGGGCCGACCAAACCTAAAACTATCGTCTGAATACTGAGTGCCAAGCGAGGAAGATTCTAGTACAATTGTTCAAATCTCTGTTATAACTCGGTTCGGGATCGAACCCGCGAACTTCCGTAGCGAGGCGGAAAATGCAATACCAATACCACTGCTGCGATATTTGGTGGAATATACATTTACGATCAAATGAATCGTTACATCCTTAACCAAAAAACAGCCGTCATACAAAAAGTGACGGAATTTTGGGTAAAGTAATAGTATCATGTTTAGTGCCATTGGCTGACTGATCAGCACAAAACATAAGTCA
The DNA here is from genome assembly GCA_029582155.1 of Panopea generosa. Classification (NCBI taxonomy): domain Eukaryota; kingdom Metazoa; phylum Mollusca; class Bivalvia; order Adapedonta; family Hiatellidae; genus Panopea; species Panopea generosa. The sequence continues at coordinate 38,144,939 of CM055909.1, read as the reverse complement.
GGCAAAATAAGTTAAAAATGTTTGATATGTTACAATATTAAATCATCTTGCCTTTCGTATGTCCTCGTTGTCCAAGTTAGTCCGCGCCTATTATATGTACTCAATGTACGAGTAAAATCTCGCTGATTATATGCTCAATGTCTGAGTATAAATTTGCATATAAGTGTCCGAGTAAAGTGGCACCTATCATATCTGCCCTTTGAATCTGTTATGATTATGTGCTTCGATTCTTTAAATAATTCAATAAATTTAACAAAATAAAAACGATCTGGTGACAGTTTATTGTCTTGAATTTACATAATTACATATTTAATAACACATTATCAATTTGAAAATGACGGTACCGCAGACCAGGGTAGAGAGGAAGTTCTAATAAATAGGTTTTCTGTAGTCTAATTAAATCTCTGACTTTCCTCGAATCAGGTATGTTATATCTTAATGAAATACCTGTCCCCACAATTCACAGCACTCTAACGCTTACCAAACTGAGACGTTCTTAATTTTCGCTGAAGCAAATGACCAATCAGCATGCTCATATCTCATTGCTATGTGACAGACCAAAATCGGGAGAGCTATGTACGTGAACAGTCTAGTTTTATGACCATTGCTAGCTACCCAAGATGGACAAAATAAAAATAAACTATAACATAGTCATACAACACAATGTATAAATACTTACTACGGTATCTTTTGGGTCAAAGATCAGTAAAGGTTTGGAAAAAATTAGCTTAAAGCAGATGTTAGATAATAAAAAATAATAATTAATGGTTCAACATCTCAATGGAAAGACAAACCAGGACTTTGGCATTTTCAGTAACTACTTAGTAATTCAGAAGATTTGTGAATAAGATGTCGGATTAAAAATACAATTGTATTGCGCCATCTAATGCACTACAGTTCAAAATAACACTGTTTTTATAATACAATACAATGATACCCATACCATAACTTTATTAGTACTATTCATACATAATAATGATCAATAATGCATGTCTATGGACACTCTTTGCTACCTGTATATTAGCTTTTATGTATAGAATGTGGTGCGCAAAACTATTATAGTCCATTTTTCTATACATTGTTTAAAACATCTTTGATATCGACCAGTGTTAATGCGAGAATAGATTATTACTTCCTGCTGTTTGACTGGAAACTTAGCCAGCAGCTTAGATATAAAAGTGCAATTGTATTTGACGGTCCTAATTAAACTGGCGCACAATGATTAAACAAAGTGGTCTATCATTAGGCTATTTCCTTGGAATAACGCAGCAACCATTTGCAATAACGGTGTTTGTAGTCAACAAAATATCAAGTAGTTTTTGTGATAGAAGCTTATGCAACGTTAAATTAATCAATATATATATCTTTGATGTTTGAAGGATGGTTAAAGTGATCCTCTTTTGTCTCTTTTATGGCAACATTGTATATTTGTTTAATGAGAATTCATTAAGAAACCTTGTTTTTGTTCGTATATTGTATTTTTGGTGCGTTTTTAACAATATTTCTGTCATGAATTAAACGATGACTGTGAACCTAAAAATCTTTCCTGAGATCCGCTAGAAGGTTAACCAGTGCTAATTACACATTATTCTTGAAAAATTCTGACTAATTCTAACATATTCAGAGATGGGAGTCTTATGACTGTCGAACAAAGTCCATGACCAATCATTACAAAGGATGTTATATATCTAAATCTAGCAAAAATATATTTGTTTTTAAAGCAATTTTGATACGGGATTGAGGTGAACTTACCAGGGTTAGTCGTTACAGTTTAAGATAAAAATTTCGTGTCGAGCTTTATCTTTACTATTATATTATCATATATACAAACATGAAGCTTTGGAATGATGGAAAACTTATGGAAAACATAAAGGAGAATATCGAATACATTTAAAATTGAGAAAATGTTATGTAAATACATAGTTGACTTTTGAGAAACTTTTACATTCGGCAATCCCACTATCCGATTGTGAGACAACCTGAAATATTACGAACCACTGACAACTGTGATTACCTCACACAACCTTTCAGCAATTTTGCCACAGACAGCTCTAAGGCTGTGATTAATAATTTTATTTCTGGTGTAGGTTATATGTATTATTCGTTGTTATACAATGTATTTCTACGTATTTTTGTATCTCTGCTATTGTTGTACCTTTCAAGTTACTTCCACTTCTGTATGACAGAATAAATTTTAATTTTTTTTATCGTGTTGCTTATAATTGTTTAACGAAACATATTAAGAATGCAAGACGTTTAAATAAATCATAACAAAGCAATAAGAAAAACAACAATAAATATTTACTCAGTAAAAGTTCAACGGAAATCTAATTCCCTTTCTAATCAAAATTTGTGTAAACCTTCACGTCAATGTGTTGACACGTGTCCTGTTGGGCATGCTGGCTTCTCCGATCAATCAAGATTAGATTTTCAATTAAGCAAACGCCAAAACTCAAATTGCATTAATATTTAACTGTCGAATATTTGAGAAGAAATGCTATAACGTTGCTGAGACTGGCGCCTTGTTCGGAAAATAAATTTTCTATCCCGAATTTAAAACAATTGAAAACGAATTGTCATTTACATAGAACCAATCTGTATGCGTGTTATCTGGAAGTATTTTGTTAGTATAACCAATGTAAAAACTTTTTAAAGAGAGTGTATATGAGGGATTAACGCTCTAAATGTCTTAAATAATAATATAATTATTAAAATGAATTAAAAGCATCTCATTGTCATTACTATATAAAATCCGAAAGGTTTGGCACGTTCAATCCGCCGAAACGTAATAAAATCGATTTTACATTGGAGTGGTAAACTTGAAACAAAATCCAATTCTAAAAATAGACGGCATTTAAATACTGCTTGACGACATTCATGTCATCATTATGATTCTTCCTAAGATGAAACAATAGTTACCTGTAAAACGGAACACATTAAAATCAAAAAGAAATCACAGGACTCGTTTATTAAGTAAAAATCCATGGTGCAATTTTAACTGGAAATCTATTTTAGTCTAACCAAGTCGCGTAGCTCAAGTTGGGAAATCCCTTTTCAAATGTTAGTTTGACATGTTTTAAAATATATCCTTACTGCAATATTGGGTCAGTGAGTATATATAAGCGATATATTGGGAAAAAATATTTAAGTCAATTTAAAAAATTGTAAAAATTCTGATAAATTCTCTTTAAAATGATTCGCATATTTTCAAATGTTATCTGTCGAAAAATCTGTTTTGTTTATATATTTGTATTAGAAAATACTAAACATAGTTTTTAACAATTCGGAATATTGCGGGAATAACAATGCATGACCGAAAGGATTATTTGTCTTTGTTGAAAAACAATACAAAAAAAACCGTTTGTATTTTCACTTCTCAATCACCAAGAATACAAATTATTTACAAAAAATGGAAATAATTACACTCGTTGTTAATTGTTGTTGTGGTAGTGTACCTGTAATCTCGTCATGATATAAACATACAACATATAACATTTAAAATTTAACTTAGCAATAACATATTTACTATGATACCCTATAATAATTGTAAGAGAATATTACATCAATTATATTACATTGTCTATATCACTGTTACAAAATATAACACTATTTACAAACTGAGTAAGATTTGGGCAATCGCTTTAAGTTGATCCTTATGATCATATGTATCTATTTTATAATCTTTGTACTGTTTCATGTTTTACAAAGAGATAAATATCAAATACGTTGTTTGCGATTCAGAACCTTGAAACATTGCAACATTTCCATTAATATTGTTTCTCTCAAACGGCCCATGTTAGTTATCAACTAATATGTTTAAAACGCTTTGTGGTTAATTTCGTCTTCCAATTGTCATTTTCATCATGAGATGTATCGAGATGTTTGTTATTGCATTTTAATAAAGCAAACGATTTTGCAAATAAAAACCCCTAGAAATTGCGTTTAATTCATTGCCACACCATCAAGCGCATTTTAATGTTGAGTCGTGTTATAATATAACGAATTGATGTTTGTGTTTTGTTGTTTTAATTATTTATTTGTTTAACAATTGCAATGCGTTATGATCCGTCTCGTGTAAATCATTTGACCTGACGTGAGAGCAGATATCGCTCCTCCCACGTACCTTTATTTGTCCAAGTAAATACAATGTAATGCAACGTGGTGTTTATTTAGAGACCATAACTTAGCTAAGGAAAATGACCGCTTAGCAACCAATATTGATCACTTGCTTGATTGACATCTGGCATCAATTACTTTTGATTGAATTTTAATGCATGATTTGTCGGCTTGTTGTGACGATTGTGTGTATTTGGGATTTGGGGAAGTAATGACAATTTCAAGACGACCTTTGGATTTTGAATGGTTAGAATTTATACCAACAATTGTATCTCATTTGGCACTAACGTGAGTTTGAGATTTATATTTTGGTAGTTACTGCTGTTATTTCTTACTTTGCTGTTTACTTATGCGAGATACAAAACATTAAGCCGAGTGACGATGTGCCAAAATGCTATAAAAACAAGTTTTCGTTATGGTTTGATATTTTATTTACAATGAAATGATTGTATTTATATGTAAATAAATAATGTATTTGCCTTTATTATTTCTGGCATACAAGTGAAACAAAAAGCTTTAGGTTTATTTCGGAGCTGAGTGTAGTTTTCGTTAAATTTGAATATAATGAGGGCTAAATTTTCTATAGAATAAGAAAACAATTTAAAAAAAAAAGTGCATCATCTCGAATAAACATTATTTATTAGAAAGAAATAAAATTGAACGCACGCTACTAACCAGTATTACCAATTATCGTGGTATAATTAATTGTATTACTTCCATATTGTTCTTACACAACGGATATAAAAAAAGTGTGAACACTTTTGAAAAGCAATTATATAAAATACATTCTAAAACATTGTGGGAACATTATATCTCTTGCAACTTTGACGCCGTTTTCTTTTGAAAACTAATTACAACGTGAAATTACTTTAGTGAAACTGCGCATTTTAACTATGTATTACCAATGATACAGACACGGTGCAATAACAGAGGCCTTCAAATTATATGATATGTTACGTGGGGGCAACCGTTAACGAGGTTTATGTTCCTTAATCTATGTGTTGTTTTAAGGCAGAAACCCCTGTTGTAATTTCTTATGCATATAAGTTACAGTAGTTTACTTTTTACGATGGTTATGTATTGTTAATGTGTGTATGCTGGTGTGGTGACTGTCTCGTTTTATGTTATGGCCACTATTAGAAGATTTTCTTATATGTTATGGGTAAGATTATCTACTTCTACCACTTTCAACAAGTTGGTTAAGGTTACTTCTAGTGGAGGGACATAATGCATAGCATTTGGACTAAAAGCGGAAATTACGTAAAATAAAATGTTTAAAAATAAGATATGTAATAGAATAGGTTCGAATATTGTTTGTGGATAATTTATAATAAAAAAAAGAAATAAAAATGCTAGATATATTTTTATTCTTGGATGGTGTTTCTAGTCACGAACGTTTTGAGGAAAATTATCACTTTCGATAATCAGAGCCTAGTAGGTGGTAATGTAGCACTTTGGATATACGTTAAAACAATCAGGAAGAAGCAGCATTGTTCTGTGCTTATCAATGACCACAAAGTAAATATATGTCACATATACATACAGTGTTTTTAATTTTAATAAACTTTAAAACATTAAAATTAATCAACTTGCCATATTCCCAACCAGTTCACGCTCACTATGTTACCCCATATATACCTCAATGATACAAAAAACTTAACAAGAAGCGAACGCTATTACATCATAAATGACGAATGTTTATGACGTAGTATTTGTCACGTGACTACTATCTTAAAGTATTTTACCGACATTGGAGTGGTTACTGTATCAAATGGTTTACAAAGCTGCCTGTCATTGCACCATCTCTACTTATCATCCTTAGTTAACACAATTGAACTTGTTAAGAAATAAAAAGCTATATTGGTCTAAAAATAATACATGTCATTCTGGTATGCAAGAAAATCATCAAATAAACAATCCTCGCAAATACGTTTTGATTCAGTTGATTTTTAAACCGGTCCCATACATGCTTTAATACAATTACACATGTTTGTTACGAGTGGTGTTTGTTTGCACTCACACCTTTCTTTACTTGACAAAGATGTATCATTCATTAATCGTAAAGCTTGATTTACTCTAGTTAATATTACTATTTTTTTCTAAATTATTCTTATTTTTAATATATTATTCATCATACTTTATCTACATTGATTTAGTGTTTGAAGTATTTGTGTGCTGTCATTTGTCAATACGTGTTAGTGCATAACGTAGACATGTCTTTATAGTGTTTTGGTTGCTTTTTCACAATTTCGATGGTTTGATGACACCCCTTCATTTTTGACAATTCTGCCCATTTGTTGCAATTTATCACTACGCATTTTTAAACTGTTATAGCATCATCAAATAGTTCCCAATGTCACCCAAACTTTGCAGAAATCATGAAAATCAAGAAATATGACATTTTATGCATTTTTAACAAAAAAATTCCCAAACGCTTTATTTCTTTGACGTAATAATCTTGCTACCATCATGTTAGGGAGGAAATTGTTCAGTGAGACCTATACAAACCATTCATTTGCGGACGCCCCATATGTAACTTTTTCTGTACGTTATTTAACTTTTTGTACTTATTTTACACTTTGTTAAATGTATTATTTACACAAATACTATTGTGATGATGGAGTAGATTTACCTCTGTTGTAATGAAACCATGTTAACCCATAAGTATCTATCTCGTCAGAGAAACACCGTCTATTTATTATTACATATAGAAGTTTATTCGCTTAAATGATGCTGTCGGTTAAACACATGTGTATGCGACCCAAAATCATGAGCAAAGAGGACGGCGTTCTTCATCAGATACAGAGAAAAAAAAAATAAATGCTGAGTTCAATAACAGTCAACGCTTACTAACGTTATCAAATATATTTTTCTAGATATTGGTTAAACCCAAAAATGGATCATATTTCCGATAAATTTATGGTACCAGACAATAAAATGTATATGTTTAACGGTACTGAACGGAGTCTTGTATTCATTTGTGGTTGCTGAACATCGTCCGGATGACAAAGAAACTTAGACGATTTGTCTTTGTCATAAACGAGCAGCTGAGCGCTGTTTGATTCTTGTTATTTTTTTATCATTCGCAAAATACAATAACATAAAACATATTTCTAAAACGAGTGTTGAGTAGTCTGATTGATTATTTACTTATCAGTTTGTCCTGGTAGTCTTGGACGCTTATTTGGTTTCAAGGGGATAATTTTTTTAGATATTAAAACCGATTGCAATTCATTCGTATGTCACTCTGACATCCCATACTTTATAAGAATAAGTCTAAAAAACTTCATGATGCATAGGATAAGAGTTCCAAATCAAACCAGTTTCAGATCGGTATCTTACAATTTCTGTAAGAAAGATTTACTTTCGTTTTGGGGATATTTTAAAACATAAATATAACACATTTTCAAGATCCCCATAATTCAAACAAGATGTGATATACCCAGGAGTACCAATCACCAGAAATGTCATCTTTGATACATTGCGTTCATGTTTATTAGTCATTGAATTGGCGTAAACAGTCTGCGGAAAATTAAATTTGTGTCACCATTGACATTGTAATTGAATTCCAAATTACATTTATAGAATGCTTTCATCACCTTTAGAATAATAATATAACTAAAACAAGTAATCATACGAAAAGTGGATGTCTGTCACAGTTAAAAGTGATTAGTTATATCTGGGAAGTGTTTACTGTAAATGAAAGGTGGTCACCACTTTTGTCTTGCATTAGGCTATCTTTCGTATTTTATTCATTTTAGGATTAGTGTTCAACTGTCTTTTTATGCTTATTATTAACATTCACATTAGAAATATAAGTTGGATTAATTTGTGTAAAATGCAACCTCTTAATCTCTTGAAAAAAACATTCTCCTTTTGAAATACCGCTCAATTCGGAGCGTGTGGTCCAGTGGTAGAGCATCGGACCCATGATCGGAGGGTCTAGGGTTCGATCGTCCGCCACGGCTATGTGTAGTGGCCTTGAGCAAGACATTTATTCTGCTTAGTACTGGTTCTATCCAGGAAGACTTCGAGCGTGATTTGTCTAAGTTGTAAGAACATGTTTCACAATCGAATTAAAAAATAGAAGTTTAAACTAACTCTTAAAAAAACATCAACCCCTGAAATACCGTCCACCTCTTGAAATACCACCAACCTCTTGAAATACCGTTAAACTCTTGAAATACCGTTTAACTCTTGAAATACCGTTAACCTCTGATTATTGTGTTGTCATGGCATGTTGCTTTTATATTGTCAATATATTCATTTGACATTTTAGAAATATATTGCTCAATTTTGGTAGCATTTAACTACCATTTAGATGATTTGTTTTTGCAATGCATTATTAAAGCGGTCGTCAGATGTGGAGATATAAACTGAACTGATTTGAAGATTGTTTTGTAGCTGACCATGGCCGCCCTAGTTTGGTAAAAATTCCATCTATGTAAGGTGTAAACAGTTTTTCTGAGGGCCAGATACTTTTTTGTGACGTCAAAGGCCCACCGTGTTTACAATCCTTTTATTCACATTATGTCATGCCTATTCTATATAAAGCTGAAATGATATATTCTCATTTTGATAGTAAGAGGTGGATTGGTTGAAACGAAAACGTTTAAATATATTACTGTTGGAACAGCGATGTGTTCAACACGTTGAATAAGCGTACATATGTGTACAAACACAAATTTAGGCACAGTAAACTCGTCAGATTACCATTTCAGGGGTCTTGAGTTCAAATACCCGCCCGATTACAGTCTACGTAATGATTGCTTTACGACATTACTTCTCATTGGCCTTCGTTTCTCATCGTTGATTCCAGATGGAAACGTATCAGTTAGTTGCGAAGATCTGGATATACTCGAGTATTGGCTAACCTTACAGGATCTCAATAAAGAGTGGTTAGGTTAATTGAACGTATGTTAGCCATTGATGGCATAAAACGACACTAGATACATAAAACAACAACAAAACAAACACAAACAATACATTAATAATCATAACACAGCATACAGAACAGGTGACAACAGGATCTTCATGGTCACGTAATAAACGCCGCCTGGTGAACATCATACAAAATGGCATATCCGCATTCGAATAATACAATCACATGTGATTATATAAAAACAAACACGTGTTACTATGTTAGACGACTTTGCTGAGCATGATACGAGGAGAAATCTGAACATTTTCAAAACAAACGGGCTTTCATGGAAGCCTGCAGAACTGTAACGGTTTATGTTACAATTAAGAATTATTCAATTGCTACACACTACACGAAATATTCGGGTAAACAAAATCGTATACAAACCGAAGTTAAATTCATTTGAAACAGGGTCCATATTTATACACTTGTCGTATTTTGTTGTCATTTTGGAAGATTTGAGATCTGAAATTAGAGGTTATTTATTATAACGCATGGCGTGTAATAGCATTAAATTAAGGAAAATGGATTTTTTTACTAATGTGGAACTATACCTTTGTGAGAAAATCTTTACACCGAGTCGAAGTACAGTGAATAGCCACAATTAGATAGTGCTTCAAACCTAAACAGTTTATGGTTATGAAAATGTTCTTGATCATTAAAAATGTAGTTTTGGTTATTACGACGTTATATTCAAACATTGTTCTGCTTTATATATTTCTATTCATGAAATATTTACTTCGTTTAAGTTCATATCATTCGTTTATATTCATGTCAAAGTTTTAGTTTTTTTCACGTTTTCACATTGATTTCTCGCTTTCGCCTTTTTATATATCGCGTCAATCTTTTTTGTTTACTCATACGATGATAGCAATGTTTCATGTGGTCATTTTCAACACATTTCAGATTATATATGGCGTTTCCAGTGTTAATGGTTGATAAAGACCTTATAATGAATATGAGTAGAACCACCGTCCTTTCGCAAGTATCTTGCAAACTTTCTCACATAAAATTTGTTTTTGGAGCGAGCGGGACTCAAACCTACGACTTAGCGGTGACAGGTAAGCGGTCTTGAGACGGCACCTAAGACCACTCGGCTACAGAGTACCCTCGTTAGTATGAGGATACCAGTGTCGCAGGGTCAGATTGCTACGGTTAGTTTTTCTATTTTGACTATTTTAGGACGGCCTTTTTTGACATCCGTACTTTCGGCAGCAGTTTATTAATGTATAGGCGGAGCTATAGTTGTTTTGCTCCTCACGCATGCGCTGTAAGATTCAGTTATTATTATACTACAATATTATTATTATATTATTATGAGTATCATATTATTCATTATCATTTATATAACCTACATTTCTATCATAATTAATCAAAATACTAACAAGTTTTTTATTAATATTTGGGAGGAGCTATAAGTTGTAATGTACTTCACGCATGGCATTGCGCTAGAATACCACGTCGCATTCGATGTTATATTTCGAAGAGTTAAGACGTGTTTTCTCTTTCTTATACGAGCTATATTTCTATTTTCCAGGTATTTATGTATTACTTGTTAGTATATTATCACTGCATTGTTATCATGTGTTATTTCATATTCATGTTGACATTCGATACTACATTTTGAAGAGTAGAGACGTGTTTTTCTTTTCTCATATGAGCTATACTACTATTTTCCAGGTCCTTGAAATAGAATACACGCAGTTTCCTTTTCCCACATATAAAGAGATAAGGAAGGCGTGACACCAATGCTTTTTTTTTTTGTTTTATGCGGGCATTGGTACCCCTCCAAAATTAAGATATCATTATTGAAATAGAATAAAGTTATAAAATAAATATCCCAGTAACGTAATTTGCACATTACCTACACCTAATGAAAAGTAAGACTGCCCACAAGAATTCACAATACATAAAACTTAAAACTCATTAATACATTACATCATTAACAAAAAGCAGTAGACACTCATATGACAGCATTGACGTTTCATAATCTATCATTTCTAATGTTTACTTGGTTTGACGTGTTGTTAACTATATGTTAATCAATGACAATACTTAATGGACATAAGTAAAGACACAAGGATTTTTTTCCGAAATGTGCTAACACTTTCTAGAAAGGTAAGTTTTAATTATCAACATCGCAGTAATATTGAAAGTATTATTTGTTTTATAATTAAATCTGAAAAAGCAGTACATTAAATTATTTTGTCATTTGATATAATATATATGATGGCAAAGGGTTTATAGTTTACAGGCGGAGAAACTGTATCGTATTCCGACCCGTGTTATGTGAAAGCAAAATGCTAGGTTGGGTGCTTTCTTTAAATAGGTTTAAGCTCTTAGCCATTATTTCAAACTGTTCCAATGTGGTTGTCTCGTTTTTTGTAAGTTTTGTGTCGTACTTTGTGTGGTTGTTCTATAAATTTACAGTAGTTGTCCTATTGTAGTAGCAGTGGTCTTTGCACGCCTTCCTTTGAGTATTTTGTATTCAGTTCCTTTGTTTATTTTACTTTTATTTTCATGATATTTCGATATATATGGTACATGCTAAAGGTAAATAACTAAATAAATTTATTTGTCAGGTCGGATCTCTCTTACAGTTGTTTTCTTTATAATAAGTATAATCTCAATGTACATGCATTTATTTGAATTTGATTGGTGACAGTTTTTTTATTTCATTTCGCCAATACCTTAAAATAACTTATAACAATTGCTACAGTACAAGCCCGTAAAATTTATTTTAGAACCAACTGTAAATTGGCAACTGACAAAATGGACACTGACGAATTCCGAAGGCGTGGCCAAAAGATGATTGAATTCATATGTGGCTATTTTGAAACCATCCGCAGCCGGCGACCATTCCCAGATGTGAAACCTGGGTACATGAGAGAACTTATTCCTGATCGTGCCCCCGTAAAAGGCGAACGTTGGGAAGACGTTTTTGGAGATATAGAAAGAGTTATTATGCCCGGGGTTCGTTAAATGTTTATTTCAATTTTAAAATTAACGAATAATGATTGTAATAGCTGATATTAATATGTCTGTCTCTTCATACCAGGCACTAACATGTTATTCGGACGAGATTAAGTGACAAGCACTACATCTTAAAGAATTCAATGTCAATGACAAATTGAATTATCGTTATACCAAAACCAAATACTATTTAAGGGAATTTTTTTCATATTCTCTAACATTAACCATATATACATTAAACTCATATGAGAAGTAAACATTTTACATTTATTTTTACGTATATGTATTGCATGTTATTTATCTTCATACAATATGATATCATTGATTTTCATTACTTAAACGGTTGGATTTTATATGTACTTCTTTGATCACCATCCAAATATAGAGAACTTACTTATAAAAAATGTAATATTACTTACTAAATTAACTCACAAACTTACATGAAATATCTAATGCTTTATACTTTTCGTATTTTGACTTAACACGCTATCGATCATATAGTTATATATTATATATAATTGTAATGTGTATCGGGTGAGTGAAAGGTCTCACTTTAGAATTATCTCCCGTACATGACGGTAGCACGATTCTTGCGCCATAGAATTTAGAGCTGTGTAAATTGGTTGAGAATTATTTTTGCTGAAACAGCATACACTTGTCATATTCTTTGTATGAGATTATATGAGAACATTTGAACATTTTCATGATTTTTGCCAAGTTGGTGGGTGACAATTGGTACTGTTGCATAGCTATTACAGTTTGGAAATGCGTAGTAATACACTGCAACAAATGTACAGAATTGTCAAAAATGAAGGGGTGTCATCAAACCATCGAAATTGTGAGAAAAAAAAACCCTGGTTAATACCATGTTTTTTTTCTGCATAATTGGACCAACAGAGGACTATCTATGGGAACAACTACTTTTAGAACCATTGGTTAATATATCCAGTGTTCCGAAAGTGCATTTTACTGTATGTAGAAAATACACAATTTATTGATGTGTGAGACATTCAACTAACTCTTTCTATTATAGGTGGTCCACTGGCAGCATCCGAACTTCCATGCGTACTTGCCAGCTACTAATTCCTTTACGTCAACATTGGCCGATTTACTGTCAGAATCTTTGGGCAACCTTGGACTATCTTGGGTATGCTTTTATCCCTCTTAGTAGATATTTCTCCCAAATCAGGTATATTAACCCCCAATAAAAAAGCAGAGAATTATATGCCTGTCCCATAATTCATGGCAATTGAAACGCTTACTAAACTGTGACGTCATTCAAACTCTCAGTTGAAGCAACTGACAAAGCAACGTGCTTTCCCAACGTTGCTATTTAATGGAATAAATCGGGAGAGCTGGGTCCGTTCTACAAACTAACTTTGATCTGATGCTTGTAAGTTTATATCTTATGAAGGTTTAAACCTTATGATTGTTATAAATGCGCTTGGTGTAAATCAGCATGTCTCATTTTTATATTAATATCCTGTTTAAGTCGGTTAATAGATCTGTAGAAGTTACGCTTACGTTGTGTTCTCGTTTTAATTAGTTAGACTGAATAGTTACATTTTTATTTTTTAGAATCGGGAATCGGATACTACTTCGTGTTGATTTCATATTTATTTCTGCTATTTCTGACGTCTTTACCTGTTATATATATATATATATATATATATATATATATATATATATATATATATATATATATATATAAGTAACACTGCTTTGTATTGCAAAGAATTCTTCAAAGCTTTAAATGTTCGTTCACGTGTATATGTTCATGTATTCATTAAAACTGGGACAAATGACGGAATTACATCACGAATATGAAAAGTAAAATAAAACATAAACACAATATACCGACACAAAAAAACTTGCACACAACACACGTGACTCTTTTAATACTTTTGTTAATAAGTTTGCAATTTTATGCAGGAAATATGTTTAAGTATAAGCTAGAAGCGTAGTGCAAGTTAGGAAATCCCTTTTCAAAATAGTATTTTGGTATGTTCAAATAGCTATCCTAGTTTGTTTAAACCCACCAAAATATACTATGTTTTTATTTAACAGGTCCTCGTAAATTATCTATCTTTCATGCACGTTTAAGAAATGGTTGCAGTAACCTTAATAATTATTTATTTGTCAGCAAATTAAAATTATATTCATCTTGTGAAAAATGTGGGCATGAAAAAGAGGATGCCCAACACTATTTCATGCAATGTCCTTCTTTTTAAGCGATCGACTTCGTATCTTTCATGCTACACGCCACCTTCATCCGTTAAGTGTTAAAACCCTGTTACACGGGAGAGATGATATTTCAGACGATGAAAATATTGTTGTTTTTAACAATGTCCAAACTTATATTAAAGACACTAAACGTTTTGATAAAGAATAGATCTTATTAGTTTTAGTATTTACCTCACAATGGAGCCCCTCATTTAAGGGCAGCATCGGAAGCATATATTTAAACAATGTATCCTATTTCATTTTTTCTTCCTGCTTCATATATGAATATTCTTTACTGCTATCTTGATTGTTTTTTTGTAAATAATTTGTTGTTGGGAAGGGCCGATTTTAACGTTTGATAACTTGTCGCCAAACCCTTTTGCTACTACATGTATATAAAAAAACAATAAAATATGTTTAAAGTAAGCTATCCTAGTAAAATACAGGGTCAGTGACTATACATAGGCATGATGTATTAGAAAATAATATACCTACAATGTATGACTTGATCATAACACAATATACTGACATCAGCTAGGTTTCCATGGCACTCATAAATGGGACTTTCATTTTTTATAGGAATACTACGAAAAAAAAACACTTTTTTAATCTTTACGTGAGTTCGAATCCCCGCCCGGCAACAGTCTCCGTGATGATTGATATACGATATTGTTTCTCATTATCATTCGTCTCTCACCACTAATTAAATTGGAAAAGTTATCAGTTACTTGCGGAGATGGGGTGTGCTCGAGTACTGGTTAATCCCAGGAAACAGTGGTGAGGTTAACTGATCGTCTGTTAGCCATCGATGGCATAAAAATGACGCTAAATATTCAATCAATCAATCAATTAATCTTTACGTTAGGCTTCTTTTTAAGGGGATAAAATTAAAAAATAATCAAAACTGATGAGCCAAATTTCTTTATATTCGATATAAATGAGCTGTACAAGTAAGGGTTTTCGGTTTGGTATAACTAGGATAGTGACCATTGGGTCCCTATGAGGGGACTTCGATTTTAACATGGAAATGCTGTGAGAAAATAGATACTTTTCACTTTTCGTAAATAAAAATTTATTAAAGGCATAATGCATTCACCATTCCGGTTGGTTGTCCCCACCATACTCGTATTAGCACAATCAACATGTTATACTATTTAAGTATAGTTTTAGTCTGATTTCCTATCATTTATTTTGTTTCAATTGATATTAACTGATGGATACTTTTGTACACACTGGGTTTTTGTTTTCATTTTGTAAAAAAGATTGTCCTGTTATGCCACGTCATGTTTTCTCTATTATTCTTCATATATCAGAGGAGTGATCGTAACAAATGTTGTGAAAACATGTGACGAAACCAAATTGCTGTCAAAAAAAAAGGACAATAAAACATTACTCTAAACTGTCACATACGTATTTCGTAATGTGACGTGTGCATATTTGATTGTTTGTCATTATTTTAAACATCGTTCAGATATAACGTGAATGTTTTTTCTTCTTATAAACCATTAGCAAACACAAACAAACCAAATACACACACACACAAAGAACCCCCCCCCCCCCCCCCCCCCCGTTAAAGTGTTTAAAACCTGCATTACATTAACATTAATTTTAATGTTCACTCCATCATAAAAACCGCATTATATATACACTCCATCATGAAAACAATACTACGTTTTAAAGGCACATTAACTTCCAAAACGGTTTTATTCTTCCAGATGATAAATTACACGTCTGTTTGTGAACACTGGGAAAGTATGTATGCAGATGAAAATATATAAAAAGTATAAGCCAAGTACCTTCGCCTGTAATGAGGTCATTCTTTAAAAAGTTAGAATCGTGAAATGTAAATAAAATATGTCAAAGGTGTTTAAAATTGTCTTATTTTCTACAGAAAGATATTACTAAATTCTATGATACTAATTGAATAGTTCTTATTTCTATGTCTTCTTTCCTTTCTTTGCCGAATCTGCAAATTTATATACGATATTAAGAGTGTGTGCATCAAAGGTGTATTGATTTTTACCTCCGAACATTGTTGGTGGGATTTATTGGAAATCGACCCGAGTAACCGCCGAAAACAGAATGTAACTAAACAGGTTTAATGAGCGGGTCTCTTTTTTTTAAAAATGCACAATTCTTAAAAAAATGTCAAAAAGGAGGTTTATAGTAATGGCTTAAACAATATTAGACATTAATGTCTACCATTTCGTTATTATCAAAAGTTATGGGAAGTTTAATAAGGCCTAAAATATCAAATTTTGACGAAACGAAATATACAAAGACAAACATACACATTTTACAGATCAATAACTGTGTTCATAAAAGTTAATTGGTTACACGAGATACATCACTGTCGTTATCTATGCAAATTTACACTATGCAATATTGTTCCATTTTCATGTCATATCTATGTGTCATGCTATGTTTCAAAGGAATTGTTTTTGCATATTGTGTTTACTTCATGAGTTCGTGTATTATATGAACTGAGTGCATAAGGAATATTGAATTGAACCTGAATTTTATCAAAATAGATATGATTAGTTGACATGTACGTAATAAGTAAAAAAATCTTTGGTTACAATAGTACACGTGTTAAATTAGATCGCTATAATCCATTTATTATATCGCGACCAGTTGTGAAGCTATCAAACATCATTAAAACATGACTCCTAATATACTGTGTAGCTAAAATTATATTTCTTTAAGCCAAAATAAAGGAAACCAAATAAAGTATAACGTTAAACAAAATGGTGTTAAGACAATTTGTATAAATTTACACTCATTAAAGGCAAGCAGTCCAGTCTGTACGGAATTAGAAATGGCGATGATGGACTGGCTTTGTAAAATGCTTAAATTACCGGAAGTGTTTATGACGTGTACCGGAAGTACTGGAGGAGGTGTCATACAGGTTTGTTATTTTAAGAACATCACATTATATAAATATGAATGTTGTAATTCTTTATTTTATATATGTTATTGCTAATCAATATACAAGGAGCGTTAAAATATGAATGCAATCGACCGTTACATTGTCTTTACATGCACCGTATTCAGGTGAAATATTACGTGAACTTATACGCATATGTATAACGTGTCTTTCGATACCGGAACTTAATTGACCCGTTTATTATAGTGTAGCTTGTTACACATAACTCGTTAATACTATTGTTAATAATGGCTGGAGACGCTCACAACGTACGTCCGAAGAAACGTTGCATTCCAGGTATTCTGGAGACTTTTTAAATGAATTATATTCCGTTGATATTCTTCGGTTACACACTGGCTACAAAAATTCTAAAGTGGAATAGTTTCAGAGTAAGACGGCCAAATTCTCGTAGGCTGAAAAATGGTCGTCAAAATCAGAGCTTTCTATACCATTCTGAAGTGCCTCTTGAACAGGTATAAGATATGTTCTAGATGGATACTGCTTTTGCTTACTTATGACCAGAAATGTACTCGCGTCAAAATAGCAAACATCTTATTGAAACAGTATGACAAATATGACACACGAGTATTGCAAATATTGTAACTGGGAACGAAAAATGGGTTCATTTTTTCGAGCCCCAGCGAACAACAGGATATGGACAACAAGACATGACAAAATACCTTGTTTTGCAAACAAAACGAACCATCAGTGTAAAAATGTAATGTTTGCCATATTCTTTAGAAGTCAAAGTCCTGTTATTCAATTTGCAGTACTTAGAGGTAAATCTTTTGGCACGTCTGTGAATGCAATGTTCTACAAGGAAAATGTGCTAAAAAAATTAAAATGAAGTTATAGTTCATCAAACACCATCCTATAACATTGCCTTTGCAATTTGCGTTTACTGCAAAATAAGGCTTTATCACACAAGGTCAACATTGTCATGAACTATTTAAAATAGGAAAATCGTGTTGTGCTTCTCCACCCACCATATTGTCTTGACTTATCGTACACATCTCGGAGGAAATCAAAACAAAATATCAACAAAAATCGCTATATATTGTTTGTAGTACGCCCAGTTGCAGTCATATTTGAACGCTCTTCGTATACCCAACAGAAAGTGTTGGATGAATGACTTGGTAAAGCATTTTCATCTTTCATCACATATAACTGATTGCCGTATGCAATTTCTGATGTTACTGTTATGCACACTGCTTTGAATATTGTCATGGAAAAATATGAAACCTTATGTTAATGTTATCAATGTGTTTGCCTTTATATCGAACATATATTCACTTGTGTTGCCAACAATGTTTTTATAAAGTGAATGCACTTTTAAGAAAATTGATTCAGGAATATGAGTCATATTCTGTTAGAGATTAGCCAAGATTTCAGAGTTTTAGCAAATTCTCAATACATGATTATTTCAGTGTGTTTTGTTAAATCTAAGGGAGAGGAAGCGGGGGACATAGTATATTGTTCACTGTTTCAAGATAGCCGGGTCGATTGACCATTGACCAGCACTGGGGCCGAGACACTTTACGCGTTGTAATAAATATTATACATTACAGAGCAGTGCAAGTGAAGCGACTCTAGTTGCTTTACTGTCTGCACGAACACGTACAACGAAACAGTTTAAAAGTAAAAACCCTGGCAGTGATGATTTGAGTATAATGGGGAAATGTGTCGCCTATTGTTCAGACCAGGTATGACACCATCTACGTTTATTTCCATTAGAATGTTATTGTCTTTGGACTGTTACTGTAAACTATCACGTTCGTATACTTACATATAGTGATAACAAAAATGATATAGTGTCTCAAAAAACCCTTATGCTTCATTTAGAAGGTGTTCACAAGATGCCATATTATTTGAATTGAACTTTTACTCAAACCGTCCAGTATGTGTTGTGTTAATAAACTAATGTTCCTATACATATACAATGCCTTAACTTATATATAATATATATATAGGCATTTAAAGCTTTTTCAAGGTTTGTAAATGATTATTTCCAGCTTACAAATAATGAACAATAAATGTAAGTTTTCACATAAAAGGCAAATATGAAACTATGCTATAGCTAAAAAGGTTCATGAAGTACATTTGTGTAATTGGTGTAAAGCGACACTTTTTTGTTGTGGCTAGGTTCTTTCGGACATGCATTTTGTAAATTATAGCGTAATAATTACTTATAATATACCTATATTTTCGTATGCAATGTATGTGACAGGTTAAAGCATACTTAACTCAATTTATATATATCCAACGGTAATTATGTGTTCTATTTACAATCGTCATTTAACGTTAAACATTTATTATATTTTAAAGGCTCACATCTGTGTGGACCAGGCGTGTGTTATAGCAGGTGTGCGGTTGAGGAGACTAGCAACTGACAAAGACGAATCACTTACTGCTCAAACACTACAAGACGCAGTAGATGAAGATAGGGATCAAGGGTATATTCCGATATTTGTGAGTATGGCGGTATGCGATATGGTCATAAGCAAACAGTTATTCGGATTTCCTATACCTCTCGAACTGTCATTTTGTCGATTGTTTGTTTTTATCGTTAAAATTTTATGAAATTCATTTCTTTTTTTTTAATCGTAATCTACAATTTTGAACTGTACAATATTCATTTTATTGGATCTAATAAACTTGTTTATATTTTCAATTTTTGAGGTTTTTGCAACACTGGGCAGCACTGCATCGTGTTCAATTGATGACATCAAAGGACTTGGGGCTGTTTGTGAGTACTAGTCTTTGTTTAAGTTTACATCTTCTATTAAATTGATAGAGAAAAATGTCAAACCTCATGTATTTTTTGCTCAAATGTTTTTATTTGTTTAAATTTCACCTTGATATTCCAAGTTTTTACACAGTCAATTATAATAAGTTTGGAAATAATGAAACACAGTAATGAAACATAGCAGGAATGTATCTGCCCATATAAATGAACAGTAACTGGTGGGTTGATCAATTTATATTTACTAATGATACCCTAAATTGCTTTAAAATACACCCATCTCTTAAAATCCAATAAAAGTCACTCTTGACACCAGTGATGACTTAATGAAGTATATGCTATACCAGCGTGTGCTCTACGCATCTGTAGCAACAAATCACAGTCCCTGTGAACCATTTAAAAATATTTCAACCTGTTGTATAAATGGGCGGTGATATGATGTGTGAGTGTGTATTTCGTAAAATAATTTAAAACATGAACATGTTCAATACCAGGCGAAAAGGACAACATATGGATGCACATAGACGCTGCGTATGCCGGAAATGCATGTATCTGTCCGGAATACAGACCTTTGTTAAATGGGATTGAGGTAAGTATAAAACTGTAATATCTGTACGAAATATAAACACACTTATTATTCTTTCTTTTTAATCTAATAAATTTATACTGAGCGGAACAGTTAACTCGCCACTTTTGTATTTCTAATATATTTTTTCGATATATAAGTTTATAATAATTTATTTAAGCTTGGTTGTTATGAAAGCTCAGAGCTTATATGAACAGATCTCGAATCCGCTTCATGGGCAAAACCAGTACTGAGTGTTTTTTTATGAGAGGCGTCATGTCGAGCTCGGGATCGAACCCGCAACCTATGGCGTGAGCGGTCTACACTCTATCTATTTGGCTACCTCCCCCCTTATTTCGATATATTGAGAACCTTATTATAATGTGTATATGAGATTATCAGTATTGATTTTTTAATTTAAGATAACCTATAAGTTCTTTCTTATGCAAGTCAAAATTTCGAGAAAATTGCGTTAAAACTGCTTGAGAAAATACATAAAATTTCAGGTACAATAAATAACAGGTGTCGGGTTACTATTCCGTTCAGTATAGTTAATACATGTGAAAAAAGAAATAATTTTTTAGATAAAATCAATAAACAGGTTCTCTAAACAGCGTTCATGTTTTTAGAATACCGCAATACATAAGTGCAATTGTCCTTTTTATATCGCTTATATCGTTTGAAAGTTGATCCAAATCTACTTCGATTTAATTCCCAGTGCGCCGAGTCTTTCAATTTCAACGCAAGCAAGATGCTGCAAGTTAACTTTGAGTGCTCGGTAATGTGGTAAGTTAATACAACCTTCATACATCTTACCTTCTTTAAACTTATAATGCATTATATAATAACAGGAATCGTACACGTATAATGGATATGTTTATAAACGCAACGATCTATTTAATAATAATCACACATATTTCATTTGTTTATTGCCATTTGCTAGTTTCTGTCAATGTAAAATTTCAATTTCAAGGGTCCTCCGTGGTCGAATGGCTAAAACTCCGTTTCAAGATCACTTACACCTTGCCACTGAGATCGTAGGTTCGACACCCGCTAGATTCAAACTCTTTATGTGAAAAAAGTTTGCCAGTTACTTTCGGAAGCACGGACAGATTCATTCTGAGATCTTCCACCACCAGTAAAACTGGACTATGCAATTTATAGCATATTATATATTGAAAATAGCGTTCAACCCCATTCAAAAAATCCACTTCCAAAAAATCGTTATTTAGAATAGTATTAATTATTTCTACTAGTAATTCATCATTGATATCTATTAAAGTAATAGCATCATATTTTAGGGTCAGGAACAGCAATCTGATACATGACGGACTTAACATGACATCTACGTTATTTGAGCATGACGACGAATGGCAAATACCTGTATATAGAGTAAGTCAGACAATTTATACTACAGTAGAACTTCGATGGCTCAAATCCGAAGGGACTGGACAAAATAGTTCGAGTTAAGGTTGTTCGATCAAAGTATTGTTCAACATCCTACAATACATGTAAAATACATCAAAATAGAAAGCGACTGAGACCGGATAAGTGGTTCGAGCTATATATGGTGTTCCAGCCATCCATGTTCTACTGTATTTAAAAAAATGCCTTTAGAGACAATAAAAAGTCATAATTGAATGAATTTGTAATTCGTATATTTAAGCAGTGTGGTCGAACGTTAAAATTGATTTCCAAATTGTCTTTCATATAATATTAATTCAGATTTCAAGACATCATAGTGTCCATGATTAGAAGACATAACGTATTGCATACGGTCATACGATTCACATGACATATTGACCTCTTTGCGAAAACGTTCTCATATGTGCTTCAATGTACTTGTTTGATCTATGGGTACATAATCTACACGTGTATTTCGATATACTGTTTTGATGTATGGCATTAAATCTCCGTGCAAAAATAATGATTTGTGAGTTAACTTATCAAAGTCAAAAGCGAACTTAATATAAATAGTACGATTACCTACGATTATAATGTTTATGATGATTGCATATTTATATGTAACACATATAAAACAAAATATCTAAATGAACTCATGTTTACAGCAATGGCAAATACCCCATGCTCGACGATTTCGATCGTTGAAACTTTGGTTTGTTCTGAGGATGTACGGACAGGAAGGATTACAAGAATGCGTAAGAAAGGTAAATTCTTTGTAATGTTATAGTAAGTCTAGTATAAGGTGTATTCTAGATAGAAAGTTCACCTATTAGTATTGCATGTATTTTACGTATTATTTGAAGATATCGAATCGTTCTTAACTAAATTGATTTCATAGGAATGTATATCGTTATTGCCTTAGCATGTCAGACTTGAACATTTATGTATCACATTTTGATCTGATTATCTTTTAGAGAGCTCGTTTGGCATCACAATTCGAACAACTAGTTAAGGCTGACGATAGATTCGAAATATTTGGCAAAGTCGTCATCGGTCTTGTCTGCTTTAGACTTAAGGTAATTGCTCTATTACAACTTCTGTCTTATGTACATTAAGATACATATTGTACACTAAAGAACATGTTGTACATGAAAACACAGGTTGTACGTGAAAACACATGGTGTACATGAAAACACATGTTGTACATGAATACACATGTTGTACACAGATCAGAGTCCCGTTTTACTAACATTCGTAAGTGTTACGATTGGTAAGTGACATTGGCGCAGTATTCGTTTGTAAATGTTAAAAGGAATATTATTTACAAGGCTTACGATACTTCGCAAAATGATGTAAGCGAAACACTACATGCATTTCCCGTTTTTTAGTGAAATGGATCCTATGACTTTACATGGACATTTACGAGTGAAATACCTGTATACCGGTCTTGCAAATGGGTGAATTATTTGGTTTAGCTATTAGATTCAATTGAAATTAATAAACAAAAAATAGTTTATGTTTTGTATATTAAAATCAATAAGGCTTACACAAAAGAAGAGACTCAGTAATAAAAAAGTTTTAAATTTTACATATTCTTACGTTGTAAAATAAATGCTACTATCGCTGTACGCATTTATTTTTTTTTTTGCATTTAGTAATGTACATTTACAGGAACATCTGATGTCATTTTCAGGTGGTAACACTGATCACTGCGTGTTTAAAATGTATCTATTTACGATACATGTATTTCAAAATTTCAAAAAATCTATTAACTTCTGTATAATATATTTCCTAATACTTTTGCAGCAATCTAACGTCGTAAATGATCATTTGCTGAAAGCTATCAATTCAGACGGCAGAATATATATCGTATCGTCGGTTGTCAAGGGCGTCTACTTCCTCCGATTTGTTGTTTGCACAGACCGAACGACCACGGATGATGTGACGTCTGCTTGGCAAGTTATCCAGGATGTAACCAACACACAGATGAAACAGGAAGAAAAATAAAAGCATTATAGCGTAAGCTGAATAGAATGAATATCAAATATGTATCTAAATTCA
The DNA here is from genome assembly GCA_029582155.1 of Panopea generosa. NCBI lineage: Eukaryota > Metazoa > Mollusca > Bivalvia > Adapedonta > Hiatellidae > Panopea > Panopea generosa. The sequence continues at coordinate 38,121,007 of CM055909.1, read as the reverse complement.
TACAATTACTGTACTTAGTATATCCCAGAAACTACCTGATACCTCCTGAATCAGGTGTATTAGCATCAAATGAATTGTGCATGGAATTCTATGTCAGTGCAAGTCACCGCTTACTAAACTGTGTCATTCAAACTTTCACTTGAACAAAGCAACTGACCAATCAACGCGCTAAAATGTGGCTTTCTCACCATTGCTATTCAACGTACCAATCGGAAGAGGTGGGTCCGTTTTACAGACTTTGTAACAGTATTTGATGTATTTATATATGTATACAAAAGTAACATGAATCAAAATTAAATAATTTCAACGCAAAAAAGAAAACTAACTGAACAATAGTTATGTTTGTTTGGATGAGGTGATGGGGAAATTTTTCTCAGACTTGTATGACTCACAATGAATAATTATGTTTTCAGTATAGGTGACGGTTTTCAACAATTAAACGTGATCTTGGTTAATATACCATACATAAGTAATGAGGTCTTTGGGATATCGACATAATTATTGTCAATTATTCTTTCTGCATTTGAAGTTATATATTTACTCATTTTCTACGTGAAAATGTGCTAAAATCCCAGTGTGAAAAATCAAAATTACTAAATATTATCAATTTCGTCAGTTGCCTTGATATAGATATGTCGACGTGCAGTTTATTAATACTTTTGCAATTAACAAAATAATATCCTTATAAGAATTTAAAGTTTGCAACATTTTCCAAGTGAACAAAGGTAAATGTCCATGACAATATATATCATTTGAGTCTGTAAAATAGTTTGACAGCGTGGCGCTTTACCCAGTGGGTGCTATCTTCCATTCATAGATGAATTACTTAATATTATGTCTAGATATTCTACATTTATTGATGACTTGACTTTGGTCGCAAATAACATGATTAACTTGGGAGATATGCTTCAGCTCGTTGATAGATCGTTTCTTCATAAAGTATGTACATTGCGTGGTTCGGTGGTAGAGCATCATATAACCCATGATCGGAGGCTCGTAGGTTCGATCCTCCGTCACGGCTTTGTGTGATGTCCTTGAGCAAAACACCTTTTTCCGCTTATGCTTAGTTCTGGTTCTACCAAGGAAGACTGTCTGAATATAATCAGTACTTAGCATATGCGGAAAAAGTGTCTTGCTCAAGGACACCACAGAAAGACGTGGCGGAGGATTGAACCCACATTCCTTGACCATAGGGCTTATTTGAATTAATTATTACACAAAGTCTCACTATACCAGTCCTGAAATACAGAACGTGATAAACCTCCATTTGATCAAATACGTACATGTCTGTACAATAGTTATATTCCTAATGTGTAATTTATGCAAGCCTCATTTTCATAATAAGCACTTGGTAATACTATCGAAAATGTGCGATTGTCGTTCTAAATGTTATCAACACTTATAACGCTTCTGAGCAGAAACATCGCCCTTCCGCAAGTAATTGGCTTACTTCCCCACATGCAGTTTTTTTTACCAAGCGACGCTAAAACCCACGACTTCAGTTGTGAGAGATAAATGGTCGTTAGCCGACATTACCCTCGGCCAATCGACCACGAAGGAACCATAATACTTACATAGAGTAATCATTATCGTGTAATGCATGCATATAGAAGTGACATCAGGTGTTGAGAACTTGTTTTATATTACAAGCGGTTTAAACCCGCCACCGTGGTGCTTAAATCTATTGACCGAGTTTATTTAACATGACCGTAAAAGATAAAAAAAATTATAATAAATTTGAAAATAGATTAACAATTTCAAAACGTTTTAAAGCGTCTAGTTTTAAAACTTATCACATTTAAGAAACACAGATACCACATTAAGTGATCTTAACGTATATCGATTTTGAAAGCTTTTAAAGCGACAAAACGAATATTTTATTGCCAGTATATATTTTGTTAAATAGATCTACTTTGAAAGTATATATAATACCGGAAAAGTTTTAACGCAACTTTATGGTATTGCAAATGTTCCCAGTACCTTATTACAACTCAACTGTTTATTGATCACTGAAATATTTTAGTAACACTTTATGTTTTCTTAAAATATCAACGAGAGGAGGATAAACAATTGTCAGACGCCAAAACACTTAGAAAGATTAAAACGTAATGTACCTAAACGGAAATACAATTTGAACTTAGAATATTTATTGGTATCTTGAAACTAATAAAGGATGCAATAAACATTTTGTAATAGGACGTACATGACATTTGATTGAGTGATGCATTTTAAGAAATGTTTTATCTTGTTTTCTTAGCTTCCAGCAAGTTTATTTTTTAAAGCAAATGTGTTTTGTAAGGGTTGTTTTAACAAAGGGTCGTGCGTTTGGTATACTAATGATTTATGTGTGTTTATTGGTGTGTATATAATGTCTGGTTAGGTTCGTAGATCTAATTTCAACAATGTTATAGTAAAACTACAACGTAATAGCTTCAGATAGTACTATAGATCAAGACTCTAAAGTAGACGCGTGGAACGTCATTTAGTTACAATATACTTAGACTTAAATTTTAGAACTAGACAGTTGAACGGACTCAGCTCTCTCCTCAATTAGTTCCCACACATGGTGTTCAGTGAGCTTTTTAGCACGTTGATTAGTCTGTAATTGGTCAGCGAAAGTTAAATCACTTCAATGCTGGTAACGATTAAATTGCTGTTAATTATGGGACAGGCATAACCTTCCCTATTCTCTCAGTGGGGGTTAACAGACCAGATGTTGGAGATACCATGGACTGGGAGATACTAATCAAAACTGTGAAAAATGTGCTGTATCCGCATGTTTTATGTTTCTACGCAGAATGCTATCGAACATGTTTACAATTGATTTGTATACGTTATAAGAATTTGAATCACACCACTGTATGATAAACCAACAAAAGAAAGGGCTAAGTTGGATGCTTTTTTCAATGTCTGCCAGTTTGTTCTCTTATTTTCATTATTTAAAGCTAACTTCTAAAACAAGTAATGTATATTTTGTTCATTTAGACCTAGATATATTTTATAATTGAATGTTCAAGTTTATGTGTAGCTATAATTTCATAATCAATACTATTAAATAAAAATACATCTCATTTTATGTTAATTATTTATCATATATAGTCATAAGGTGGAAGACTAACTGATGTTCTCGTTTCCCTTTACCAGCTGTTTGAATCAATGTATGCTTCAGTCGAACAAAAGTGACAGGTATCGTTGTTTCCATATAAAGGTTGTTTATCCCAGAACCTGATATCTCACTTATCAAGTCTATTAATCGCCAATTAAACAAAACAGGAAATTCTATGCCTGTCCCACAATTCATAGAAATTGAACGCATACTAAACTGTGATGTCATTCAAACTTTTAGTTGAAGCAACTGACCATTCAACGTGCTCAAATGCGGCTTTCCCAACATTGCTATAAAACGGACCCAATCGGGAGAGCTGGGTCCGTACTATAGACTAATATATAAGGATAACTAGGCTAAGGTCAAACAAGTTCAAATATGCCATTCAGTATTTCCTATACCTATTCTGTATACATGCATCAACTTGGCTATCGCTTTGAACTACTTTGAAATAGAAGGTGATGTCAGATAATGTTAATTGCAATTGATAGCTTCAAGATGATCAAACAAGCCGTGTAATCGTGTAATTGTAACCACTCTTCTTTAGAATATGCCAATGCAACTCTTCAATTCACATAGCCCGAGCACTTTTTAATCTAACTAAATATGTTTTTGTCGATTATAATGTAATTGCCTGTGGATTACGTCCCCTTAGAGTTAACATTATATCGACCACATGGCGACATTACCCTGTTTAAACCCTGTGGTTAATTCCAAATGTTTTGAAGATAATGAATTGCTAAAATGATCCAATGAAATTTCTAAATTGATCGACCAAAGTATTTTCATAGTTTACTTTAGTTTCATCTAAGGACAGCATGATATATTTAAAACGAAACAGCATTGTATATAAAATGAAACAAGAGACGGAGAACCGTACCTCAACTAAGGCAGTTTTCACTCGCATTTTGTGCAAAACTGCCTCGTCGTGAAAGTTTTAAACATCGTATAAAGACTGACTGTGAACACAGTGTACCGAAAATGAGTTGCCCGACATCACAAAAACATGTGGCAGTAGCAAAACAAATCATCTCTTTATAAGAAGCATCCTATTTGCTGGATATATGCAGTGTATATGCGGAAAAAATGTCTTGCTCAAGGACACCACACATATCCGTTTCGGATGATTGAAAACTGACCCATCGAGCACGGGGCTGATTTGTACTAATTAGCACACAAAGTCTCACTAAACAGGTCTTGAACTACAGAACGTAATAAACCTCTCTTTGATTAAATACGTACATATCCGTGTGTGTAAACTTATTTACATCAACACTCTTTAGGTCGACAGTTGTCGTAGATGAAGTTGAAATTCTTAAATAATTAAATGTAGTTATTGCAAACACCAACATTTAAATATACGTACATTTGTTAAATCATAAACCGTCTTTTAAAGTCTGCACACAACGAAAAAATGAGTTTGGTATTTAACTTTGTGTTTGTATGGATCCAAATTCATATAACAAATAACGCGTGTTGCTTTTATGAAAACGCATAATTAGATACAGAATAGCACGTGGACATTACTTTTACTTCGATCCACATAACACTTCTTAATTTAGCTACCAAGACCTCGACAACATATAATATTGGTTGAATATCGAAATGATGGCGATGTCTAACATGTTAATTACTGAACAACGTTTTACACACCCGCGCCCACGTATTCAAGTACGCACGCACCCACTCACACATGCACACACCTAAATAGACAGGTCAATTGAACATCACTGCACTTCGTTAACATCAGTTTCAAGTCATGTATAATTCAACTGACATGCGTGTAGTTTATATGAGCTCTACACAAATGAGGACGAAGTGGGATCAAATGTGGCTGGAATTGCCTGAAATGTTTTCATGCATTAGTTATAACATACAACATTCTGACAAAACACCGCATATCACGACTTTCTCACAAGAAAGCTACCAATAAAAATGTCTTAACGTGTTTCTTGCTCATTTATGTGAATGGTGTTTTAACAATTAAACGACACTGTGAGGGTATTTCTTGCGCAGGGAAAAGTGATATAGGAGTCATCAGTATGTCCTATCTGGTATTCTAATAGAACCAAATATAAGTTATTGAATGAATAGGGTTTTACGGCGTACAAACACATTATAGGTTATTCGACGCCAACAGGAAGGAAGATTCCAAATTCACTCTACATGTACAAAAAAAATAAATTTACAAACAGATTTAAACAAAAATGCATCAACAAATGAATATGCAAAATGAATCTAGAACCTTAATACCTGCAGAACTGCAGAGTTTCAGCAATGACAATGACAATGACAAATAGTTTATTTGCTTAAAGGCCACCAGCCCATGCAAATTCTATCATATTACTAAAATTGTGGCTTCTTACGACATGCATGAGCCACAATGGTCCTATTCTTGCCATCACTCATATGGCTCCCTGAAACCACACAGGGGTTAATAGTTTAACCACAATAGTGAACATGACAAAAAATGATAAAATGAACATGACACCCATTCGGAGGAATCCTACCCCTCTGCAGAGATCGGCAGTGATTCTATTCTTAGACGGAACCACACGGGCACCAAATATAAGATTTGGCATTGTACCATTTTCTATACGTTACATGAATTGTTTTAAATAACCAAATGTTTTTACAGATCGCGTTAATAGATGTATACCATCAAAGTAATGGCTATAAATACATCCGGTTGGCTCGGTCGGTAGCACGTCTGACTGTCATTCAGGGACAGTGGTGCAGTGGGTAGAGTATTGATCGTTAAGGTCAGAGGCTGTGCGTGTGACTCCCAGCTCGACCCATGTCTCTTAAAAACACTCAATACTTTCTTCGCAATCGAGCTAAAATAATTAGTATAGACTAATACCAATACCCAATACATAGCAGTAAAAATAGACTAAAACACAACGCTCTCGTCTTTTTCCTCAACACAGATATACAAATAACATGGTATCGATGTGACATGTAAGGCAGATCATTTTTTTATATCAGTAACATGAAATACTAACAGAAAAAATATTCAAACTATTTATATATAAGGTAGTCAGGTTAGACAACATAGGTTGAATTGTTGAGATATTATATCTTTTCTAACTAATGATTACAGTTAATGTTCACATAAACACAAATAAACGGCACGTTTGTATTTTGAATATAGTCACGTTAGCATTCCAGGACCTTTTTGCGCACAAGGATATCGATTTTCCTCCTTACATGGTGTGTTAGCGGCGTATTGTGACACGTGTATATCATTTAGGCCAAGAGGCCCGATCCATTACCAAATATAGTGACCGGACGACGTCACATTGAACAAAGAAGTAACTATGACAATGGAGAATAATTATAATTGAAATAAAGTGATATGGTTGATAGAAATATTATCATATTTTGAGTTGATAAAATTCAAATATATAATAAGCCATGTTTTGGAGAGATATTGCAAATGTTTACCCCATTGCAAGCAATCGTTAATTACATGTAAATATTTTATTTCTTTATATAGAAGTTTAGTACTGTTGTATGCAACTCTTGACGAAATATGGTGTATGCTATCTAAGTTATGTCTGCATAAACTAACATATCACCTTAAATGCACCTAATATACAGAAGTTTGCAAGTTAACTTTTAAATAGTTATTTATTTTACTTCGATTTTGAAACATAGACAAATCACGTTCGAAATATTCTTGGTTAGAACCAGTGCGGAAAAGTTAATGCGGAAAAGTGTTTTGCTCAAGGACACCACGCATAGCCGTGGTGAAGGAACAAATCAACGACCCTCCGATCATAGGTTCGGTGCGTTAGCCCTTGACCACGCTCTCAATGCCCCACTTTTGAATATATGATCATATAATGGTGTATCGTGGCCTCTATTAAAAGAGTAAAGAAAATCAAGATCCTTTTTAATGAATAGACCGTGAATTCAGATTGGCAGACAATGGAAGTTGCAGTGACAGCTATTTGGATTATTTCAACGCTTCAATTTTTTTTCTTTTTATCATTTGAAATCCCCTGTGAATGAATCATGAAGCATATTCAGTGTTCTTTCATGTAAACGATGTTGTTTTCAGTTGCCATTGTACTTTAGGGTTATCAAGTGTTCGTTTTGATCTTACGCTATGTCTTGCAAAAAATCGCCAATGCTCCTTGTAGCGATGTTATATATCAATGTGATGTTTAAGAAAGACCCCAGGCTCCTATTACATTATTCAATCTAACTCTTGTATAACATATATCAAACGTACCATACAGCTTGAGAGTAATATTGTCGGTGTTATTTTAGGAAGTTATTGGCGAACAAACACTCTTAATTTAATTGATGTATTTTTAACTCCATGCTGTTTTGTAATTTTGTCTTCAGCGAAGATCCCATTATTAAATCAAAGTTTAATGTTAAGGTTAACAACCATTCAGCGGACACTCGCACTTATATTAATCAGTATATCCATTGGTTAATTAATGGGTTATAACGTTATTTTTATTATGTTATAAGTAATGTATTATTATTTGGGTATATTTAAATGAAAGTTCATGTATGGTTACTTAATTATATAACAGGAATAGATTGAGAGTCAGTTAGCAACTGGCAAACGTTCACGCTGACATGCTTTATACCATACCTTCCTCCATGATCCGCTGGATCGCGGCAGACGCATTCAAAATTAAGAAAGTATATGTCCAATAAGTAACAAAGGAAACAACGACCATAACATCAGCATAAATATTATCGATATATACAGTAATTATGATAAATATACTACGTGTAACAGAACACGTGACAACAGTGACTTCCCGTCTCGGAACCGTCTGTAGCCAAACGGCCACATGGTAACGTAAATCTGGCTGATGGGTGCTTCCAGCCTCACTCTCCTCTCCCTCCCTCCCCCTAGCAGGCATTTCAACTAGTTACAAATGCGACAGCATGCACATATGTGTGATGATAAGAATATTAAATTTTCTAAAATAAATACTCATTCGGATTACCTTTGTTGTAAGTTATTTAAGTTCGAATTTGTAAAATATCCATTGATATTCTTTTTAGTTTATCCCCTTACGTATTAGATATGTACCAAAGTCCAATTTAAGAATACCTTTCTTATTTTTGGACTTATCTATGTACTAACATCATATTATTAATAAAAGGTTAATCTCTTACGTATATCAATGAACACAAGTTATATTGTTAAGAAACTTTTCAAATATAGTTTATCCTCTTTCGTTTCTCCATGTAACAACGTCCTAGTTAAGAATTCTTTTCAACATTCTTTCATAAATATGTACAAATGCCCTATTGTTAAGAAATATTTTCATATTCTAACGTCAATATGTACAAACGCCCCATTGTTAAGACATATTTTTTCAATTATGTACAAACGCCCTATTATTAAGACATATTTTCATATACTTACGTAAATATGTACAACGCCCTATTATTAAGACATATTTTCATATTCTTACGTTAATATGTACAACGCCCTATTGTTAAGACATATTTTCATATTCTTACGTTAATATGTACAACGCCCTATTGTTAAGACATATTTTCATATTCTTACGTAAATATGTACAAATGCCCAATTGTTAAGAAATATTTTCATATACTTACGTAAATATGTACAACGACCTATTGTTTAGACATATATTCATATTCTTACGTAAATATGTACAACGCCCTATTGTTAAGAAATATTTCATATTATTACGTAAATATGTACAAACGCCCTAATGTTAAGAAGTATTTTCATATTCTTACGTAATTATGTACAAACGCCCTATTATTAAGACATATTTTCATATTCTTACGTTAATATGTACAACGCCCTATTGTTAAGACATATTTTCATATTCTTACGTAAATATGTACAAACGTCCTATCGTTAAGACATATTTTTCATATTCTTACGTAGATATGTTTAAATATCTTATTTCTTATTAAGAAAACATTTCAAATATGTTTTAACATCTAACATACATCTACTTGCCATGTACTTGATGACTAACTCAAATGAAATATGTTTTTCGTTTTGTTTTTATCAGACATTGTATATAAATAAATAAATGATAATTAGATTTGTTTATTAAACATCCACTTTATTTTGTGTCATAATAATAAAATGTTTTATAAAAGAAAATGAAATATCATGCATGTAAGTATGAGGTATCAGATTCGTGTTTTAATCATAAGCGTTGCATTTTTGTATTTGTTAAGGAGAAATGACATTGTTATGAGCAAAATATCCAAAATAATTGCATTGGTGTGTCACCCTTATAACGTATACCAGCATTGCCTGCACTGACTATTTGTCTTTTCTATACAAACCTAAAAGAATCATTGGAAAGACCATTTTAAGCGTACTTATTTGGCCCACGGCAATGAACATGCTCGCGTTTCTTCCCCAAATGATTCCCAATATTGGGTGATTACCAAATTTATGTTTAAATTGTGAATATTTTATGCATGTTTGCACAATCTTAAATTCGCCAGAACACAATTAAGACCTGGCAATTGCAGACTTCATTTGCATTTAATATCTTGAATCATCATCATTATTCAAACACTGACCCCGTCAAGCTAGCAGTATTTTGTTTCTGTGTGAAAAATACAACGTGTGCTTGATTTACAATTGGTATCAAACACGCTGTTCTGTTTTGTTTCTTATTAAGTTATGTAATGACGTTCACAAAAATTAAATTCACGAACAATCTGTGTTAATATAATCAAGATGACTAAGCCTGTTATTTAAACAACTTGTGATGTCATCTGATACTGAAATATGCTCATATACGGCAAGATTTAAGAAACAGCAATTGGTCTTCTTCCGGAAATTGCATTTAAACGTCTCCTTTATTTCTTTGCTGAAATGATAACGCTCCATACTAGCTCATATATACATATTTCTATAAACTGCCACTTATTTTATAAAGATGCTTTTTTTATGCCTTTTCATACTATTTCTATGCTTTTTATACTGTTTTTATGATTTTCTATACTAATTGAATAAAATGATGAGGAGGTTTATAACATGTCTTTTATAAAATATAAGTCGCTCATTACATTTTTCACGAAAACACACCAATTATTTCACGGAATTATCCGATCGAGATCTCCGATGACGTCAACGTGCAAATGTGTTAAAACCAGAAACCTGATAATAATTAAATAGAGCTCTGAAATAAGTATATATATATCTAATTATTGGAAATTTACAGGCCAATTACTTGCTGTGTTCTTTGTGGAGACTGATTTCTGTGACAGAACGTGCTAATTATATCTCTTCGTTTCATTCATACATTCCAGAAATATGATAAAAGATATATAGAGTTCTGAAATAAGTTGATGTATAGCTTATATTCGGAGACAGAAAGTGTCATGTACATGTATATCTTCGTTTAGTTTCGTTGCATATATAAATACGTTTACATACACACATACAATTGATGGCTTATTACAATGACAATAGTTTATTTCTAATAATTTAGGCCACTGACCAATAATACAAATATACATAAATAAACAGTCAGGATCCACACGGTCATTTTAGTACGCAACCCTGCTATCTTAACGACAGCATAGCCACGGTGAAAGTGGGACGCTACGATAAATCTATTTTGGTCGTCGTTTTTTGAATTGGGGTGTGGGGGTGGAGGGGGGATGCAGGGTAAATTGAAATTGTGGAAATTGTTCAATTAAAAAGGATTTATAGTTACTGTACTTTCTTTACTTATTCAAAATATCGATTTGAACCCGTGCAAAAACCACTGTTTGTGCTCACCCGTTTCGTCGTTCTTGGAAATCAATCATATTTGATTCACGTTTACGCTATTATACTACTTTTATTTTTCGCGTTTTTTATACATGCGTATATAAAATCAGAGTTTGAAGTTAACGGCCACATTTAAACTATTATTTTTAACCACGAAAAACTACAAAATATTAGATTAGTTTGATGGTATAGAGCATATAAAGAAAATAATGTCTCGAAGGACAAACACAATATTAGGGTTAGAAAATAACAGCGACACATGATGTAACCAACCTCGCATTTACAAGTGGAACTTTAATCTTATTAACTGTGGAACAAAATCATTTGGTTTATGAAAACGGAAATAAGTCCGTCTACTGAACATTTCTGTACAGATTTTGAGAGGTATATCAAATAATAATACAGATGTATATTTCAAACAATAAACCAATATATAATAATAAACTATTTTTATAAGACACAATTAAAATACATAATAATACTTTTAAAAAATACGGCTAAAACATATTGAAATATTACAATAAACGCTTCTCTGAAATAAAAAAATGAAAAGAAGAAAAAAAAAAAGAGAATTATAGCGTGTGTTTGAAGAATATCTTAACATAACGATTATCTCTCGGTGATCTAGTGGTATAGCGTCCTCCTCACATGCGGAAGATCGTAGGTTTGATCCCCAGTCGGGTCATACCAAAGACTGAACAAATGATTCTAAGAAGCATCCTCGCTTGGCGCTCGGCATTTAATAAAAAAATGGTTCGTAATCTGGACGGCCCGGCGTCAGTATTATGTTACTTGGTGAGGTATCATACCATGTGTCTGCGGCAGAACTTGAGAGTGGACAATGTTGCATGTGGCATACCGCAATACATGTTACCTTATTTACTTGGAGCAAATGTGAAAATTATTTGTTAATTTTATAAAATGTTTGATTATCAATTTTATCTAGCTGACGTTTGACATTTTCATATGTTTAATCGTTTTTTTTACTTCACTGTCATCTTATTTATGGGCGTGTGAATTTACTTGTGAAAAGTACGTATGTTGTGACGTCATATCAAGAAATAACGCAACCTTCAACGTGCAATAACAGGTTGTCTTTTAACAATACTCATAACGACATGTAAATTAACACACCATGAGGAACTTTACTTTTGGAATATATATACCATAAGATAAAATACATTTTTTTAATTCATCTACAGTAAAAAGAAGTAAGTTGAGTCCTGTTGATGCAGTTTTAATGCATCCTTATCCTTTTTGGAGACTCTCAATGCAATGATTTTGAATAATTTTCGGCGATTAAGAAAGAAGCCTCCTCAGTAATGCGTTCCGGTAATGTAAGATGTATTTAGTTTGGTTCATATTTAAATTCTATTCCACTTGGATGATATGTAAAGCACATAAAATAAATTAGAATTGTCACTGTAAACAAATGGCTTAACGTGCTACAGTGGCTCTGAAACTTTTTTGTTATTTATACTGTATCATCTATGTCAAATTAATTTTCAAAAACACATCTTACTGAAACAGAATTTCGGTATGACTGTTGTCAAAAAATTGAAAACAGATGACCAACAGGAAATGTAGACTCCAAGAGCAACCGCCACTAAAGAAGTATGAACACAATGCATATATTGGTATGATAGCAATAAATATAATGGTCAACTACTACCATTGAGACGAGCTCTCAGATTTTCTGAAAAAGAACTTATATATGGATGTTCAGCGTATATATTTATATAGGAAGCTTATTGAAAATGAAGTCAAACGTTGTAATATGAATCCATGAACAACGCAATGGTGGTAACTGACCTAAAATATACATTGTAAAAAGTGACAGCATCGGTCTCGTCTTAGTAGCCTTAGTACTAATTACTACACTTGAGAGCTTAAACCTTGTTAACGGGTGCACTTAACCTCGCTCTTCCCCTGATGTCACACTATTTGACGAAACCTTGCAAATAGATGTTTCCCGGACATACTATTTTCTCTAACGAATACAACAGCATGTACATTCATATTGTAAAATGTATAAATGCGCAGGTAAATATATACAAAAGACAAAGGTAATGCTTTACGCACACTTTTTCGATGACGTTTTGTATAAGCCAGAGCAGCAAGAGATTAATTCATACGAGTACGTCTAGACGGATATGAGGACATATACTTGTATACGATATTTAATGAATGTATATTTACTTAAAATATTACGTTATGAAAAGTAATGTATTATTCTGACTATGTGTTACAGTACATATATCATATAAAAAAGGAAAACAAGATAAAAAAAGGATAATATTTCAGTCAATTTCCCATACAACATGTTTTATATGTATAAACTATATAATATAAGGCCACTATTACAATACAACATTTGCTTTTTCAGAGAAACTCCGAAGATTTAGTACATGTTGTATTATGAATTCATCCTTTCTCCGAAATAATGTGAATGTGTTTATTGCATTAGCAAAGTGACGCATATTGATATTATATCATTTCGAATTTTTTTTTTGTGGTTTGCGATCTGGGCTTCCATTAGAGTCCTTTATAAAGTAATATTGATTCTCGCAACGGGCCAACTTAATCCGGTGTTATGGAGTGTTACATTTAATATATTTCCGCATTGACAAACTCAATACAACCACTCTGATATTTTCTTGATTGCGCTTTGTTGTTCAAATGATCCATTGGTAGGATAGTATTGCCTTTCGTTTTACGCAGTAACTATAATCAATCGTCACTTATTTTTTTGTTTGTAAGTAGGAAGACTCAGCTTAAAATGTGACTTTATAGTTATATTCCATTAAGTACAAAGATTCGCCAGCGTACTAGCATTCAATGGATACAGCCACCATACCAGAACAAATTTAAATGACGCATTTAAGTATTATAAAAGTGTTGGTCTCTTCAAACGTACAGAAAAACGGCCACTGTTACTGTCGGAACGACAGACGATGTGAATCCCGGATTATGTATGTGCCGAACCATATAAATATCTTTCATGGGTTTAAGGTGAGGAAGAAATTTTCAATTCGCACTGAAAACCCCATGAGAGATACTTTTTCTTATATATAACCCCGACTGTGTGATGTTTAACATTTCTATTCCAGTTCATTTTGTTATAGTTGCGCAATACATAAATGAATACGCCATAGAGCGAGGATTTAATGAATGGCGTTACGTCATAGCGCGAAGAGGAATAGTACGAGAGCGTTTAGGGGTGTAGAATGAAATCATCGCGGAAATCATTGTCCTGTATACAAGAATACACTTTCTCAATCAATGCACAAAATACAAGGTAGTATTAAAGTACCACACCACCTTTCTTCCAAACTAATCGAAATAAATAAACAGCGTCAACTATTTTCTTACTTTCGGTAGCCTCTTTATAAAAAACAAAATTAAAGCCCGAAGGGTCTCATATATGGGCCAATATCACCAAGAGGCACACCAATACCAGTTTATAACTTCTTTATAACATGTGTTACTATATAAATATATTATAAAAAAAACCAATCAAATTTATTTATTTATATATTTATTTATTCATTTACTCATTAACTCAGTTGTTCAGTTATTCGTTAATGTACTTATTAATCGTTCTATCTATTTATTTTTTAATTTATTTTTTTTATTTTAAGTATACATCTAGAATAGTTAATATCGCAGTTTATACCCCCCCCACCCCCTGCGTACCCCTAAAACAGATAGCGTACAGTAACTTCCCTTTGAGTTATCGCTTTTTTGTTTATGCGCGTCATGTACGCACGGTCCATTAAAAATCAAAATTTACAAAGCGGGATTTATTCAACGATTAAATTTAAATATAAGGAGTAAATTGCGAATTCACCTGTTGACTCAAGCTGTATCATACAAAAAACAAGCTTATTTTGTTACTATATATAGTAACACATGTAAAAAAACTATTATAACTAGGTAATAAAGTACGTCATGTACATAATAGGTAAACGGAATAGTTGTTATCCTCTAAGCGGACAGCTTGTCAATCTTATATCAAAGCCTTCTACTAATTGGATTGATTTAATACCACTTATGTAAATATGCTATAGCATGGTCAGATGAAATTCTAGATATTCACGAACCAAAATAGGACAAAGTATTTTAGTGATACTCCCATCGGCTGTATGTGTTGATTTTACATAAAAATTATGTGTAGCTCTCCTTCAGAGACGCTGACTATGTTATAGAAAATATAGTGACAAACAATATTGAAGTCAATAACTGAAACACTGAGCAAATGACGATATTAACTTTGGGCAATAACTTAATGTATGTTAAAACCTATATATATAAATGTTTATTATAAAATAACAACTGTACTGAACGACTTTAAAAACGAAAATATGGGCATTGTTTCAAATCTTAATATGGCATGAATGATAAAACCTTCTTAGTTATACCTTGTTTCTCATCTTTATTCCAATAATTTAATCACATTTAATGCACAAACAGAAAAAATGGCCATCTTGTGACATATATGAATCGAAACAAGTGATAGCAGATCTGGAATAAAAATATATTCAATATGATTCCAAAACATACGTTTTTAAAGGCGTTAAGTACTTTTAAATAGGTTAGTTTTCAAAATTAATTTTAATATCTGCCACGTTGTTTATATTAATATTTTTCACAATATGTTTGCATTTTATTGTTGATATCAGCCTCAGACAAGGAATTAAAAATGCAAATTTTAACACCGGGTCCCATGAGTGTATCATTGGCTAAAATGGAAAAAACATTAAGGCAATGTATTAATATCTTTGCTTTCATAATGTGCGTATTTGATATATTTGAGTCTTTAAAGTATATAGGTAAGTCGCACGAAACATTCTTTCATTAATTAAAACAGTACATGCATTTTGCATTGTTGGTGTACACACATAATTAGCTTATATCAACAGTCGTGAATGATATATTAAGATCAAGAACATATGCTTGTGATAACCACTCTTTTAAATAGTCAATACCAAGACTGTAGAAGAAATAAACTGACTAACAATATTTTCCCAATTTTATATTTGAAACGCAGAGTATACACAATGAACCGCAAGGTCAATTTCATCAATGAAACATCGACGTTGTCAGTAAACTTGATGAGTGTAATTACGGCAACTTAAAACTAATTCCATGTTTAACTCGTGATCACGTGACATCATTATGGAAAAACAATATCGTAGCGCTAATGAAATACAAACTAATTCTGTTTTGCTCCGCCTAGCTAAATTTGTTTTTCGAAGAGAAATGAAATAAAGTCGGCCCATATGGTTCATGTCAACATTTTAGATTGCCATCAAGGAAATGCCATATAATACCAATAATTAAACTTCCATCTGTGTTTTAATAAAATTGAAATTAAATCCCAAAAGCAATTACATTTTACAATTCTACATTAATATCCTCTTTATGACATTAAGTTATGTCTTTATGGTGTCTTTATGTCAATATGGTCTCAAAGCTCTACTCATTTCTCAAAAATATTTCCAATATTCAATGAAATAGGAGCTAATGCTTAACTTGTGTATAATATACCGGGTATTGAGATTTATTTATTCTTGATAATATTATTAATCTAAGTCAGGAAATAAAAAATATCTTAAGATCTCACTTACCAATTACCTCCCCTTAGCGACGGTAGCAAGATTATTGTGTTCTAGAAATATGAGCTGTGCAAATCTATTGTGTATTATTTTATTGAAAATGCTCAAAATGGTCTTATTTCGTTGTACATATGAGACAACTGGAACATTTAGATGAGTTTTGTAAAGTTTGGATGCCATTCGTAACTGTTGGATGAAGAACAGTTTATAAATACGTAGTGATACACTGCCATATATAGGCAAAATGAAGAGTGCCATCTAAACTTAAAATTGTGAAAAAGCAATCTGGTCAACCACATATTTATTTTCCAGCATATTTGGACTAAATGAGAAAATCTATGAAACAAGACACTTTTAGAACCATTGGCAATGTGTTAAGTGATCCCGAATTGCATGTCACTATATGTAGAACAGTACTTAAACAAATGCGAACTTCAGTGTTCTTAGACATATTTTCTTTAATTTTCGACTTAATTAGATTAATAGCCATGGAAAAACACTTCGCTGATGTATCAGTTATTCGTGCATGGAACATTTGAGACATTGAAGTACATGGGCACGTCACATGAAACACTGTTTCCAGATATTAAAACAAGAGATGTCTTTTACACCATTAATGTGCGCACAGGGATAATTTGAATAATTTTGATGAAATGCGTAATCGTCACTACGGTTACACGTAAGAACAGTATGTTTTAGTTATTCTTGAATTTGAGTTCATACTCACATACACATTAGAAAAACTGCGACATTTGTTTGAAGATACATATGAAATAATCTTCTCCGTTCGCACTCATATCATTTCTAAATATTCTTTTAGAGTGTTATTAAGGAAATGTTGTATAGAAACCATTGATAAATTTTCAATCTGTATTTTAATAGAATTGAAATTGAATCCAAAATGTGATTGGATTTACAATTATGACATAGACGTTTTAGACATAGACATATTTTTACAGACTTAAACTCTGCAATTTCTCATAATTTAACATTTAATTGACAATATTTTTGCCCATGACAAATATAACCATTAAAAACATTAACATTTGAAAATATTTTAAATGTTTAGTATATAGACGTATCTGTTAAACAAAATATACTAAGTAACAAAAACACATGATTTACCCATATAATCTTAGTATTTTACCCAACCATTTACAATAGATTAATTCAGCTCATTAATTAACAACACATACATAACATTTAGACATAGCTTTTGTGAGAATGTACAATTAGTTCATTAATTAAGAATAAAGTTTCTAGAATAGAGCGTCTTACTTTTAAAGCTTTCGATATATATTTGCTAAGTTTAGCAAGTTCAATTGTGTTTGAAGATTGTAGTAATGTTACAAACTTGACCATACTTGGTCTTCTATTATAATATATTTTTATAAATTTATTTCTGATATCATTATACCTAGAACACAATAAAACAAAATGAAACCCGTCTTCAATATCGTTACTTTTACAAATTTGGCATTTTCGTTTCTATCTAATCTGTCCCTGGACTATCTGCCAGTTTCGATCCCAAGTGAATGAGAAGACAGCCGTAACTAAGTTAGCATGGAGTACACAATAAATCAAGATAATTTTCATAACCAAAAATTAATTTTACAATTCTGTATAAACGTTGAGAACTCTATTATGCATGTTTGTGTATTCTCTCTACGGCATCAACTTTCTTTATGTCAATATGGTCTCTAAGCTCTGCTAACGTCTCTAAAATATTCCAATATTCAATGAAATCGCGATTAACGATTAAGTTGTGTATAGTATGCCGTGTTTACACATTTATAACCATTTATGATACGAGGATCACTCAATATATAATGCAACCTATCATTAAGCTTGGTGCTAAATCGCAATATCTCATAAATCCTTTTTTTTGTTACAAACAAAGAAGAAATAAATGACCAAAAAAAAAAGCATCATTCCTCAAACAAACACGAAATAGAGTATTTATTTCTAAGATAAAGACTAAAAACCAGAAACTTCGTCTTCGTTGAGAAACTTTCCATTTTTCATTTGCAAAGCGTATAAACATTTTATACTTAAACTTGTTACCAAAACCACTAAAGTTAAGCAAATTGTTCGTTTAAAAGAAAACCATTTGGTATATTAGAAATTAAATCACAGATACTGAGGACGTGAGGGAATCGAACTCACGATTCCTGCAATAATAACTGTGCTAGCCGGACCCGGCTATACTGTCAGATAAAAAGAGCTATTGGAAACACAAAACGTAACAATGAAAATTGATTCTTACGCATCTTTAATCATAATTTCAATATCGCCGGGCCGGTCTACTCAATCGGTAACGCAACAGGCTGGAAATATAGGTGTAGGCGAGTTGGATCCCGGCCCAGCCATAATATCTGGGATGATCATGAAATTCGTTCTACGAACAAGAATCTCACAACTCCTGTGAATGCGGAGAAGACTTCATATTTTGAATCAATTTTACAGGAAATCAACCTCACTCTGTCAAGTATAAATATTAAGAATTAATGAAACAAATGTGAAAAAAAAAGATATATTTAGGCAATTTCTGAGGCAGGAAACGTTTTCATACATGAAACGGCATGCTCTTTTCAAGAACTAAATATACGCTACCATATATTGTTATTATACCACACTTATTTGTATAGCACTCTTATCATATTAGAAATACGTTCAAAAGTGCTGTAAATATACTTACATAGTATTGCATAACAATTTAAAAACTCAGCATAAAAGGTAAGATCATAAAATATACATCAGCACGGAAATCCAAGTCACATAAAACTGAATAAAAAAGACATGACGTCTACATATAGACTAAGATAATATACAGTAGACATGGAGATTAAAATCAATATACAATGCAAATAAAACAAGCATTTGGCATCACAATAAATCTTAAACATAAAAAGCATCATAAAAGGTGATAATAGAATCATGAAGTTAAGAGCTGGCTAGATGCAATATTATCAAATGTCAGTGTTTCTAGAACAGTGTCACATACCACTGTTACTATTCAGTGCACATAGTGTTTCATAAAGAAGTGTGTTTTTAACATTTTCTTAAACACATTCAAAGATTGTGCACTCTGGATATTGCTAGGCAATGTGTTCCATAAGCTCGGAGCAGAATGCTCGAAGCTCCTGTTTCCAAATAGAACAATTCTATACGTTGGTACCACTTATGTCAGCAAATTACTAGAGCGTAGGTCCCTAACTGGCCTATAATCCTTCAACATTTCTTGTATCTATAGTAGTGACTGATCATATAACGCCTCGTACGTATTTATAAGGACTTTATACTGAATCTTGTAAGGCACAGGTAACCAATGAAATTCTTTCAGCACTGGAGTTATATGGCTTCGGCGTTCTTGTGATAATACGAGCAGCAGTATTTTGTACACGCTGCAGTTTATTTATAGTGGAACTTTAAATATGGACAAGAAGCGCATTCCAGTAGTCCAATCTTGAGGTAACTAATGAATTACTAGAGTTATTGTGGCATCATTTGTAAGAAATATTATTATACGACAAATACTGCGTAGTTGAATACATAGTTAACTTGCTCTTCCATATCCATATGTGGAGTAAATATGGCACTAAGACTTCTAGCAGAGTCTGTTGACTTAATTAAAGATTCACCAACTTTTTCTGATACATTTTCAACATATTTGGGATTATGTTTTGAGAACAACATTACTTCAGTCTTGTCAGTGTTAAGTTTAAGCATATTTTTGTTCATCCAAGAGACAATTTAAGCTAAACAACACTCAATACGATGTACAGCTTCAATTTTGGAAACAGCGTCTATAGGTTTAAATGAAATATAAAATTGAGAATCGTCAGCGTAGAAATGATGTAATAACCCATGATTTCTACAAATTGAACCTACTGACTTTGTGTACATTTTGAAAAATATGCACTGAACTATAGCACATACAATGTTGGTAGTAATTGTCTTACCATGGTTACTGTTGAGGTAATTTTAATTAGTATTCTTATTTAGATAGGACAATTCTTAACAACAAAACAATTGTCTACAATAAGGGAGGCGTTTTAATTGAAAATTACCGATATAAAACGACACCGATTGCATACTAAGTTCAAGTTCTCACACTAATTGTTTATTTTAAAACACAATCAAATTAATGAAGCTTTATTTGTGTACCAAGTTAGTTTTTTTTTTTTTTTGAGAGTCGTATTTGGCATCTCATGTTGTACTGAATAATTAGTTTACGTAATTCCTTTTTTTGCGCAAGAAATTACATATTCGGGATGTTCAAACATGAGCATTTTGTGCACTTTTTTGTTACGGGTATTCGTTTAACCGATATTAAAAAGACAAACGATCGGCTGTCCTTGACTAATGGCTAATACAAGTAAATGTCTTTAAAATAAATGAATGTTTAATTGAGCATCGTGTTGTTAATATAGAGATAATTGGTTAATGTAATAGAGTAGAAAATAGCAAATAAAATAATGATCTTTTATATCAAGGACTTGGCATACTTTTATAACCGTAGATTTATGAATGTTTAAACCCGGCATATTATACACAAGTTAAACATTTAACTCCGATTTCATATGGATATTGGAAAAAACTTAGAGACGTTAGTAGAGTATTGACATAAAGACATCATAAATACTCTACTTGATATCATAGAGAGAACACAAATGTATACTTGTAAAATCCACTTGTTTTGGGGATTCAATTCAATATAATCAAAGTATAGATTGGAGTTTTATTGGTGGTTTTTATACGGCATTTATTTGATTACAATCTAGAGTAAAATGTAAATATGATATGAGCGCACATTGAGGTGATTATTTTCATGTACATTTTCAATTAAAAAATGTTTGTGTAGTTTCGCAGTATTTTCTTATGTGTATGTTTACTTGAATAAACGCATATCAAGCATGACTGAAATATACAGTACACACATTTAACCGTAGTGACGATCTCGCAATGTATAACGGTTCATCAACATAAAAAAGAACACAACTTCATATCTAAAGGTAACCCCAGCCCAACTGCATACATACTATAATAATTATTGCAGTTGATCATTTTAAATTAATTATCACGTAAATGCTTACATTGAGAAGTATTTGCCATTTTTCAATGTTTATGAAATTTAAAAAATGTAAACTAATCTTATATATACATTTGCATTGATGTTTTTATTTGTTCTACAGTTTTCATTCTGAGTATTAACTATCAAATTGAGGTACCAGATACTGTTGTTGGTTTGAACTTACTAAACTGTTCGTGACTTGTGCTACTGTCCACATTATCATTGTCGGTGTAAACGGCATATGCTATGTTAATCAATGGAAATATTGTTTCACTTGACTTGCCTATGTACTTCAAAGATTCAAATACATCATACGTGTATACTATTAAAACCATTAGTAATTGACACATTAGCGGAGTGCGTTTCCATAATAGACAATGCTATTTTCAATGAATAGAGACATTTGCATTTTAAATTGCATGTCTGAGGCTAATATCGAATATAACATGCAAACATATTGTTGAAGTAGTATAATCAACGAGGAAAATATGAAAACAATTTTGAAAACTCACCCATTAATATATTTATTACAATAAACATCTATATGTATCTCTTTAGATATGCGATTTATTTTCGAGATTAACATTTTCAAATGATGTTTTATACATGGAGTGAATACTTCTAGTCTTACAAAGCGCGTTACATGAAAATCAATGTAAACACTACTGAAAAAGTAATAAGAATATGTTATAGACATGTAGTTAATATGAGTCGCACTCTCAACGCTAAGTGACCGATTACCGCCAAATGTACGCAGTAAACTAATGCACATAAACTAACTCCCTCTGTCGAAGACTCTGTTATATTACAAAGGAAACAATTGTCTTCTTAATTCAAATTTTCAAACGAAGAAAATTATATATATATATATATAGTCGATAGGAGTACCTCTAAAATACCTTTGTACTATTTTTCAATTCGTTAAACATCATTTCTAGCAATCTAGCAACCGAACTGAATATTCTGTAACACATCTACATAAATTGTATTAAATCAATCAATCAGTATTAAGCCTTGATATAATATTGACAAACTGTCCGGTTTAGCGATTACAACTATCCCACTAACATATTAAGAACATGATGTATTCACTACTATATATGCGTTAGGGTCTGTGACAAAATTCCCAATATATGCAGGGCCGTAGCGAAAGTTTGATTTTACAAGAAGCATGAACCAAATCATGCTAGAGGTGCTCGGGGGCATGTTCCCCCGAAAAACTATGAGCTCCAAGAATGCATTTCTTCTGTTTTGTTGATATGCGAAATACATTTTGAGCCTTTCAAATCGATAAAATCAACTGCCTCTTATACAGTTGCCTTTGGTTTACATTACTCTCTTGAATACATATTGGTAGCGTTAAACCTAACATAATTAATTGTGCATGTCAACTCTTAGTATATATAATAAGAATATTATTTGTTATGATATATTGGGGCTGAAAATACGATATAAGAGGAAAATGACATTTTATTGCAATAGCAGTTTTAATTCTATATTTTTTTTTCAAACCTCTACAAATTCTACAGGAGCCAAGTGCCTCCGTTTGCCTCAGTTGTGGCTACGGCCCTGATATGACCAAAACAAAGCTGATGCTTATTTACATTCTGAGCCTTGATGCATGGCTGTAGCCATTATTATTCTGTATGCATCACTTGTTTTTCATATAGATGTATCTTGAATGGTGTGTGTCACTTGTGGTCGATATCTGTTTAGTTGTAATGAAATCGTCAAATAGTGTTAGTGTTAGCCATTTTCAAATAACCATGTTTACAATTGTTGTTGTTTTTTTGCTCAATATAAAAGGAGATATATTTTCTTTGAAAACAAAGCGGTTTAATTGGTGAAGTTTTACTGGTGTGGCGTTCAGCACGTTGTAGGAATCAGACATATCGCCAAGATTGCACAAGTTTTGAAAAATATATTTATTTGAACTTTTTATTTTTTTGATTAATATATCCACAAATTAATTAAATACATATATTTTCACAATAGTAAATTCTATAGAAAATTACAGTAAATAAGTTTGAAAATATATTTGGTCAGTTTCAAGATATATTTTCCATTTATTGTATTATTAAATATGCAAATGGAAATGCAAAATGATTCAGATTTGTGTATTTAAACACTATAATTAATATTAAACACAACACATTTGCTTTTTCCCTACAATCGAAATCTGACTTGGTCAGCTGGAACCTAATCGGGTTCTTCTATCACCCAGGTATTTAGTCACCGGTGCGCTGTTGTTTTTATCTTTCCTACCTTCACTAAAATATTTCATCTTACACCATTAAATAAGCACATTTCGTACAGACCTTACACGTTCATTCACTCCAATTGCCACGTACTTTATACGACTGAGCCATTGGATGCTTTTGAAAAGTAGCCAACTTGTTTTAATCTAAGGCGAATGGTCAGCAGCCAAGTACATGTATTCTAAAACGTGTATCTGATAAAAAGTTCCCTTGGAAACATAGAACCTTAGTAAGAGAATTATCGCAGGTTCTGGTTAGCTCAGTCGGTAGCACGTCTGATTCAATTCATGAGTCGTGAGTTGGAATTCCCACCCGACCATAGTCTAAGGGATTTTTAACCATGCATATAAACGTACAAGTCTCCCATGGCTGTATATATTGGAAGTAGTCAGTGACTTACATAGATATGGTGTGTGTGGTGTGTATGATTCCAGTGAACCGCCTAGCGGATCGAAGGAAGGATGAGTCATTGCGCAGACCGCCGTTTGAAAACTGGAGCGTTGATTAAAAAAGTGGAAAATGCATACAAACAAGCCTACATTGTAATTTTGATATAAATACTTTCAACAATACGTCGTCAACTACTACTCTGACAATCTCCCTGCAATCACATCTTCATACAACGTCAAATAAAGCATTCGAATTACAAAGCACTTCTTACATTTTAAAGTTATTACAGAGACATTCTGCGTTATGTAAAAGTATTTGGAGACCAATGTTTAAAAATGAAACAATGATGTTGTTATTCGATTAACCTGGTTAAACGATTAACGACGATGAAGAGAAAAAAAATTGGTCGTGAAAATGAATTTAAGTACTTGCATTTCAGCTGTTCGTACTGTACTTTTATTATTGAAAATTATTAATTACTGTATTTGTATAATTTGTAAATTTTGTCGTATTGCAATGCAAATGCAAAACATTCAACGTTAACAAAATGTACATGACTTGATTATGTAGTGCCTCCATGGTTTGAATCAACCTACACTATATTTGAACCAATCAAGACCTGCGTGGAGAAATTTAATAAACCGTCCTCCGTGGCCTAGTGGTTAAGGTGTCCGCCTCGGAAGCGGGCGGTCGAAGGTTCGAATACCGGTGAAAGCACTTGAATTTTTTCTGATGCGGACAGTTGTTCACCCAGCAGCTAGTTAAATTGAGAGGTACCAAATGTCAAACAGTCTGACGTCTGGCAATGATAGTTTCGGGAAGAAACTGTGCACGGCATAAAAGTGCCTCATAAACCCAGTGTGGCTGGCCCTTTTAATAGGGGTGACACTGTAATAAGTAAACACTTTACTTTAAAAATATTTTTATATTCATTGTCGGTCACAATTCTACACAGCGAAATTGAGCGCAATATAAAGAACCAATATTTTACTATGTTGTTCCGTTTTATATACAATGTGATAAACATGAAAGAGTATTCAGTACTTAATTCAGTATTTAAAACAACGAACGAGGGAAATTCGGCCTATCATCAGGGGTTAATGACATACCTTTATCTTAATATTAGTATTAAGCTCCATGTATTAGGGAATTTGTATACATCATTTACATTATTTCCGTTGGCTTTATTTCATTGAGCTCTTAATCTTCACTAGCGTCAGTAGTATTTGTGATCAAAAATTAAAGATGAACGATACTCATAGTGCCGCAAAGAATACACAAAAACTACCCTCAGTTCATGGCTTCGGTGCTCTACCACTGGATCACACGTAAGTACCAATTTGCATCTTAAAATAAGTTTCACTCATATATTCAAAATGAGTGTGACACCATTAGTTTTATGAAAAAACGTCAAACTTTCCTTAAATATGAAATGTTGTAAATCGTGCCTCGATTTTTAAATATGTCCTAAAAGTAGATTTTATGCGTTGACATGAACAAATTTGATTTCAACATTGGCACGTGCTCCCTCCATCATCAGGCCCCAGTTTCACTAAAAAATCTCAACTAAAATGTTTAAAATACTATGAGTCCTTTTACATTGATCATTTTACATGTTATCGTCGGCCAATGCGTTAAGAGTTATAATGACTTCCATCCTGTGTCAATCTATTCTAACATGATTATGTAAGTTAAATAAAACGTGACCAATCACCTTATCACCTGGGAACAGAGTTTAAGTGGTCCAAGACCGTTTGTCTTAAAGTTTGATCAGGAATGTGTAACATGGACGCAAACTCTTGATACATTGTAATAGTATTTGATGACCAATGTTGCATTTCGTAACGTTTCTTAAATGAAGGTTGTTACAATAAAGCATTGATTGATTAATTGATTGATTGATCAACTTTTTGTTCAGTAGTTTCTTACAAAGTAAACGCCAAGAAAGCTTACTAAGTAGTTTAAAAGTAACAATTACCCCAACAACAAACACATGATTCATTTTTGCACATCACTTTTACATTTACGTCTCCTATTCAAGGTAAACTCTTTCGTAAATGAATATAAATGTCTCATTACACATTTGCGCCTTTCTCCCCAAGGTAACATAATTCTTGCGCTTAAAAAAATCCTATGTAAATTTGATTGAAATATTTTCAAAATGGTTCATATTGGTTGTTAATTTTTGCTGCAGATGAGTAGAGCAAAAGCTGGCGTATCATAAACATTATTGCAGTAAGACATCACTGGTGTTAAAAATTGACTTTTATAATATTTTAACAGATGCATGTATTTATGAGCATTTGAGGAGTTTTTTTTAAATATAAGGGTGTCACTGCACTATCTTTAAAAAACAACAAGCTGGTCAACCTACCAGTTATAGTGCATTTTTATGTTGGTATACACTCCTGCTATTAAAGCATCCTATCCACGAATGATTAACCAACTACTATCCCATTTAACTTTACTTAAATATACACTATATGATGATTTCTGTTCAATATAAACCTTTCCGCGACTTTGGTAAATAAAATATACTGATATTTTACTGAATTATTGGTACGTGTTTTCAGAATACTGGTAACGGATTACCCCATCCGTCATTTATAAATAAAATGTGTACATTGTCTGTATGACGTAATACAATATTACATTTGCTCATGCGCAAAAGAATATCTACACTTCCAGAAACTGTAAGTCCCGGGTAAGTATTTTCTATACGCA
This sequence comes from Panopea generosa, assembly GCA_029582155.1. Lineage (NCBI taxonomy): Eukaryota > Metazoa > Mollusca > Bivalvia > Adapedonta > Hiatellidae > Panopea > Panopea generosa. The sequence continues at coordinate 38,094,078 of CM055909.1, read as the reverse complement.
ATTTATGACGTTTAGATGCACGTAACATTTTAAAATTCAACATGATCATATAGATATATTGTTTACTATCTAAATGCAGAGCGATTATTGTGTTTGGCACTGTTGTCATACGAGAACTGAGTAAACAAACTGACGTGTACGTTTTTTATCTTGTTTGCGTTTGAAGCCGGTGCGATATTTAATTGCAAGTGCCTTTGTCGTATCTTATTGTATATCCACCGAGATAAAAAGCACGTCAGATGTCCAAATAATAATTATGTAATAAAAAAGCTGTCCATTCACGCATTGATTTATGAGACTAAAAGCCGGTAAACAGAGAGAGAGTTGTTGGAGGTTGGGTAGGGTATCATAGAATGTGTCTGCGAATTGATACTCCAGCATGACAGCACTTTGAACACTGTCTGTTGTAGACGCGGTTGCGATGAATGAAATATTGTTGAAAGCACCGCTTACAACTATGCAACATCAGATCACCAGTCAGTGTAATTCCAACAAATAACGGCATTTTACCATAACAAAATGGATGTCATTTATTTGTTTGGGCAAGTCGGAAAGTTGCTAGTATTTAGGTATGAGTACAGTTATATGATTAAAGCCAAGCAATGACTAGATAGTAGAGTTATTAAACAGGTATAATAGGCCATGGGTTTTTTGCACTCCTGTGCCATATGTGATTAGTATTATATAGTTATATAGTAAAATAACAAATGTGTTGCATGTATATGTAACCACATAATTTGTAATTGACATTATTTTGTATAGCTTGCACCTCTGTAAGGTTTATTCAAATCAAAAACCCTGCATTATATTTTTACCATAATATCAATATTAAGATTTTTTTGAGAAGCCAGCCCAAATAGTTTAGTTGGTAGCGCGTCAGACTATCAATCCAAGGGTCGTGAGTTCAGTCCATACTCTGCAAAAGTCTCCGTGATGATTGATGTACGACAATGAATCTCATTACCATTTATCTCTCACAGCTGATTCAAGAGAGAAAGTTATTGGTTACTTGTGGAGATTTGGTGTGCTTGAGTACCTGTTAACCTTTCAGGATCCAAGGAAATAGTGGTAAGGTTAACTGATAGTCTGTTAGCCCTTGATGGCATAAAAAATCCACTAAATATTCACCCAATCAATTTGAAAACTGTTATCATGATAAAATCCTTACAGTTTCAGGTGTGCTGTATGTATAATGATCTCTTTTTTATGATTTTATTATTTCAGTTCATTGGTAAATATTAATCAAATGTAAAACAGTCAGCTATTTTTGCTTGAAATTATTGGATAATCTAAAAAAAAATGTGAAAGGGACACATGCTCAATTTAATTAATTAACTTTTCACATTTTTGGTTATCTAGGACAACATGGTGACATTTTTAAACTCGTTTCTTTCTAAAACTAACGAGACACCTAAGTTGTCACGTGTAATTTGAGCTTTATATTATGAACGTGTATTGAGAGTAATTAGTTAGATGGACATGGATTAAATTCATTCCAAGATTGATGTGTATCCCTTTAAAAAATGAGTTCACTAGTTTAGCTTGTTCTTGTAAGAATGGTTTCATCATATATGCTTTAGTGTTACATTCATCAGCGTCGATAACCAGCAATACTTGACAAAACTATGGGATTCTTATGTACACCCAAACTCCTTCGTAAAGAAGAGTAATTTCAATTCTGAATAATTTAGATACATTTGTTTTACTTGAGACAGTGTTTGTACTTGGAACACACACTCTAGCTTAAAGCAATGATGTATATAGAAGGATAGAAAACTGACATCTGCTGATTAATGCTGATAAAATAGCAAGCAGATTATTTGGCAAATTAATCATTCAGACTTCATAGGTTACTGCTTTCTTGTACGTGAATGTATCGCTAATTTTAAACACAAAATGTTGTAAATGGTATTGTTTTGTTTAAAATTTCCTTCAACAACGTAAGGCCATTAATAGCTCACAAGATAGTGTGTGAATACGCAAGCTTTTACAAAACCCCAATCACTTGCTTTTCCATCTCAGTATAATTCTTTGGTTAGGGATATAAAAAAAGAAAATATAGTTATATAATTATTATACTCTTCATGATTTTGATAAAATAAAAATGATAATACTTTTACGACCAAGACGTGTTATTCAAAGCATGGTTCAAGGCTGAGTCTTTTACATTCCGTAAATCAAAACTTTCAATGAACCATGTGTAAATAATAATTGTTTTTTAACAGAATTACACCATAATTTATTCTGCCAGACAGAAACTTCTCAATTATTCCTGAAAGCTATTTGTAAGATAACTACTGGTTACACTTGAATAGTCAAATTTATAATTACTAAGCTCACAGTCTATATAATTGTATGCTTCATTCCTTTAAAGCAATTCAATCATGTTCATACAGTCCCTCTATCTTACACACATAAAGACCATGTTAGTTTATGACTGAAGAGACGATGTCATATTGTTTGAATACAGCCTTTGGAAGCATGTGATTGTATTTTTGTAATTGTCAACGATACGTCATTAGCTATCAATTGCAATGGCTGCAGTAGATTTCAAGTCATTTGGTGGCCTTTACAGTAGGATGTCCTTAATTTTGGAATGTAACAGCACTGTATGCTTTCAAAAAACACTGTAACTGGCTTGTAGTCTGGCACCTTGGAATATCACCTGTGGTATCTAAAAGTGTTAAGATAGAATGCATTTTTTAACAAGTAGTTATAGTAATTAAAAAATAAAATTGGTAATGGCTATGCACCTTATGTAAGTGCATTTAGAACACACATATTTTTTTTGTACTTGACAAGATATTGAGTTAAGTCGATTATTATCTTCAATTATTATCTGAAGCACTCATCTTGTTCTGTACAGCCCTCAGCTTAGTTTATCTCAGTATTGACTTATATCAAATCATTTATTATGTTGAGCCCTTGACGTATTATCTCCACTTGATATCTAAATATTTTGAATTATCTCGACTTATTATCTCTAGACCTTGACTTACTCTCTTGGGCTCTCAACTTATAATTTATAATTTCAAGCTCTCGACTTATTATCTTGAGCGTTAGACTTGTTATGTCAAATTCTTTACTTACTATCTCAATATTGTACTTATTTCAATATCTCACACTGTTACCACTTGATACGGACTAATTATGATGAGCTCCTGACTTATTATTTCAAACTCCTCACTTTATACATCTAAGGCTCAACATATTATACCTTGCTATCACAACATATTTCTATTTAATATGTACAATACCACATAATAATTATTATGTACATATTATGTTGAGCACTTGAGATAATTAATTTAGATAATCAGTTGAGCTTTCAACATCTTATAGGAAGAAGTGTATATTCTTAACATACCATGGTACCTAAGCATCAATTTTTTTTAAATTACGTTGTATATAAAAAATCATGACCGGTTCTCTTTATAAATTTTGATTGTGCTTCATGACTTATAATATACTGAAATACTGGACTAGTTGAAATCTGTCTTGCATGCGAAATGTCATGGGTTCAAACCCAAGCCGTATTATAGCAAAGACTAAAATAAGAGTAATAAATGCTGATTGGGTATCATGCTGTATGTCTACATCACGATACTACAGTGTGGCAACGCTAACAAGCAGACCTTTGTGATATCACTGATACAATACAATTTTATGGCTTAGGTGTGGGAAAAATCAAATATTCTTCATGTCCATATCCTGGATGAAACAATGATCGAGTGTTGTTTTGAGGCCATCAGATTGAGCCAGGAATCAAACATGTTGACAATCTATTAAATGCATTACTGGCCGCCAAAAGAAATAACCGACTGAGACTTTTACAGTGTGTTTGCCTGCAGTTATCATTTGGTCTTCATGTAAGACATGATTATGAATGAACCAAATTGGATGCATGCAATTTGTAACAGAGTTATGGCCATTGAATTGTCAAAACTCTAACATTAATCCACGTATATGGGAGTTTGCTCAATACAACATTGAACTCAATTACCTCTTTCCATTATGTGATGATGGTCATAATTTATTTGGTTCTGATGTACATAGAGTCTAATATTATACAAATCATAAAGCACAGTTAATAACGCGTCTGACTATCAATTCAGGGGTCGTGAGTTCTAATTCAAGCACGGCAAGTCTCCATGATGATTGATATACGACATTGTGTCACGTTATTATTCGTATCTCACCGCTGATTCCAGTGGGAAAATTATCAGGTACTTGCGGAAATTGGGTGTTCTCAAGTACTGGTTAACATTTCAGGATTCCAGGAAACTGTGGTTAGGTTACTTGATTGTCTGTAAGCTATGGATACCAGAAAATGGCACTCAATCTTCAATCAATCAAAACTGATTAACCTTTCAGGATAACAGGAAATAGTGATTAGCTAAACTGATCATCTGTGTTAGCCGTCGATGGCATAGAATGGTGCTTAATATTCAAACAAACGGTACAACATACCATTCATAATTCAACATCACACATCTCAGCTGAACAACAACATATGCTTCAGTCGGAGCTTCAAATGATCATTATCTCTACCTGATAGGGAAAAAAAGTGAAAATAAAACTAAACGGTCACATTAGCTCTAAACCGCTCATGTGTGACACATATATAGAGGTAGATTTTCTTTATATAATTCAGTTTAATCTAATTAAGAAGTAAACTAAGAATTACTCTTGAATCAATCTTCAGGGAAGCACCAGTACTGACCTTTTAGAATATTGGTAAGCTTGGATCAAACCTTCAACGTCTCCAACATTCAATTCACTATACTACTGACCAGCTTGTATTATTTAAGTAACTTTGCAATAAGATCATCAGATTCACATCAGAAAACACTGTAGCGACACATTTTCTATATAATCCACAAGGAATGTGTAAATATCATAGCACACTTAACTTTCAGAAACAAAAATGTACTTATAAAAGTTCATGAAACTAAATTATGCAATCTGAATTACATTATTACTGCGAATAAACAAATAACACTCTATTTAACGTATTTTCCTTCTTTTTCTCCGCATCTATTCACCTGTCAATCTATGATTTTGAAACAGTTATAATGGGTCCAACTCAGGACCACTAAGGACTCACATCTGAAATAATTCAATTTGGTAACTGGTCTCTATCTAAATTGATGAAGAAATGTTTACGAATAAGTTAATAAAAAGGTGAGTTGTATGGTGCAGTAACCTGTTTTCGTTTACTACAATCAACCACGACTGCTAAAACTGATGCAAGGACAAAAAGTGTCGAAACATGATGACTGCTCATGTCAGAAATTAAAGCGGTTATGGAAGTGTACCATTCTTATAAAAAATTGTTAAAAAACGAGTTTAAAATCATTGCAGGACCACATGTTTAATGTAGAATGAAAACAAGTTGAAAAGGTTTGTTATGTGAGGATATGCATGTTAAGATGCACTAATAAAGCTCACATCAATTTAAAAAAAGCTTTTACGTTAGAGTTTTAATTTTATGTATATGCACTTCTATAGCCTCATGTCATTTTAGTTTGACACATTTCATCCAGTCAGGTGATCGAAATCTGCTTAAGCCATTTTTGTGTCTGAAACCGTGATCTAGCGTGAATGGTGAAAGTAATGTCCATGTATTTGTTAATTTTTTGGTAGTTAATTATTTAAACATTTTATACAAGCAATGAGTGTCGACATTCTTTTGTAATGATCTATTTAATATGAAAAAAACAACAACATCTACAAGTTTTCGTGTGTAGCGTACTGCATACCTGTCATGTCACGACGAACTATTTCAGTCGGCTGAGTTCCATCTCATTTTACATATAACACAGGCTTTTACATTGTTCAAAACAGTTATACCGAGCTGTAGTCGTTCTTTCATCAGATAAATTCCCTCGTGTAAAAATGTAAACATCATTTAAAATAAGAAACGGGAAACGGAAGTTACGCATGCACACGCTTGCATAATTCAATTCGATGCCAAGTGGGAATCTTCGGCGATTTAAAAATATTTTATAACGCGTTTGTCACGTTTTATAACTTGGGCATCTTCTTTTACAATTCTAAAGCGTCTTGGATCGTGTTTATATGCACAAATATAGGTAATTGATCATATTTTTATATAAGAAATGTGCTCATAACTTAACTTAAATACTTTTTTAAAAAGTTCAAACGTGGATGTGTTGCTTTAAAGAAAAATAAAAAAACTATCTATATGAAATATTTATTCTGTAAAAATCCTATACCTTTATTATATAGAACAAAGAACAAAATTCAACGGTGAAGCCAGACCTGAATATCGAATTATGACGTATATGCTGATGTTAACTGATCTTTCTCTTAAAACGTTATAGGAGTATCTTTCTTCAAATATATATCAAATTGCATGTATGAAATGTGTAAGTATATCTGATAAGAGTGAAAACTATTTTGACAGTTAGATCCAACTGGGGAAAGAATAATGTCAAAGATCATCAAACGTGCTGTTTGGTTCGAAATTCTAATTAAAAACAATTGTTTTGAAAAACTATAGTTTTACTTACTATAGTTTTACTTATTATACATACTGTTTATGCCTTAAATGTTTAGTTTTTAAACTAGAATCTACCGTTTTTACTGACATGTATTATTTGAGTTCTGACTGTATATATATATTCTCTGAGTTCTAAGCATGTTTCGAGTTCACCTTGAAAGTCAGTAAATAAAAAATAATTTTCAGTATTGGTGTTTGGTAGGTTTAACAAACGTATATCGTAGTTATGTACAGGAAACCTAAGACATATTTATGTTTGCTAACACTCAAATAATATTTGAATATGATTTTAACGAATACATCTGATGTTTCTTTTGCTGGAAATAAAAAAAATATATATTTATAGTGATTTAGAAGTTTACCATCATTTGATAATTCAGCAGTTTGAAAAAAACAAGTGTCTACCGACAGACAAAAAAACACGATATATATAAATTCTAAATAGCGGTATTAATTTAAGGTTCCGGAATTTAGATTTATATCATTAGAATAATATCTATGGATTCATTTATTATTAATGGAACTCCAATGCTTTAGCTGTCTTTTGAAACCAACATAATGCAATGCTTTATCTTTTAGCCATTACAAAAACCATCGATAATGTAATTTCTTGCACAGAAGAAGCGTACATTGTGTCACACTAACAACTATATAATGGTGATAGAAGTATATTAAAAATGCAAGCGTAAACAAAAACGCTTATGTAGAAAGGCGATTTGAAAAACAAGTCTTGAATTTCACGTTAGAACGACATCTTTGCAAGCATTAAGCCTTCACTTTTAAAAAAATCCTTGAAGAGCGTCACACATTTTGATGGTAATTGCGTAACTGTTGAGATAATTTTTTAATTAAATTCTTATTTTATAAATTGGACAATGTTCACATACAATGCAGTCTTCTACGATAACGGAGGGGAGTTCTAATCTAAACAAAACCGATTATGTATTCATTCATTTCAAATACTCTCATAAGCATTGTTTATTTACATACATAACTAAATTAAAAAAAAATCACCTCTAATTTCTCTACCACTTTACGTCTTACTTCATAGTGGCGCCCTCTTTTTCCATGGTAACATGATAATTTGGTTTGAAATATTTTCAAATTTGTTCATAGTGGATTTATTGCTGCAGATGAGTAGAGCAAACGCTATCATAAAATATATACAACAAGACACCACTGATGTTAAAATGTGACTTTTATTTGAGATTTCTTTTTCTTAGAGTGTCACTGAACCCACTTAAAAAACCAAGCTGGCCAACCTACACGTTTTGTGCATTTTTATGTTGGGATATATTCCTGGTATGAAAAAAAAAATTAAAAAATTCTACGTGGACAATTTTTAAACGTGAAATCCTAGGCCTTATTTTATTTAGAATAAAGATCAAAATCATCTGTTTAGTGAGACTACTAAATTTCTGAAAGACGCGTAGGGACTTTAATGTCGCACGAATTGCTACACTGATCCTTAATTTGGACACGAAATTAACTCTGGAACCACTCAATATGAGCGTTGGTTATATAGTATTATCCAAATTTTGCCGGCCTTTATGCAAAAAACCTGCTTATGTTGTCGTGATCAAGATTTGCTGTTTGGATCAACGCCAAAAGGACCATACGCGACAGGGACTACTTTTTATTCATTTCATTATTTCATTAATATATCAATCAAACAATAAAATTATATTGTGGACATTGTATTATATCATTTTCAAAAATATGTTGCTTAAAATAAACCAAACTCTGCAATAGCATCAGATAAATAAGCCAGGCGTTTTAATATTTATTCAAGGTAAACAGTACTGTTAAGTACTTTTATTGCATATGTAGAGACATTATAATATCATGCTGAGTCATTTTTACGAGTTTTACCCGACAGCATGGTAGCAAGAGTAAACATCTGCCCAATTAAAATCACCACAGTTTATTAAAAGTGTTAATATATCAATTATGTACTAATAGACACTCCGTGTTGATATTACGTCCATGGTGATGCGGTTTGACGTCACTCTTTATACACATACCTAGTTTCAAATGATGTTTGAATAGTTTAAGGCAATCAAAATAAGTGTCCATTAGTTCGTCAATACCTAGGCGCTGCCGATCAAAACCAGGATACAGAAGGATTGAATATCTTTAGTTTCATTGTATACTTACGATTAGTTATACTCCTTGCATACCAAAGTCCAGTCAAATCATGAAAAAAAATCAGGAAATGGCAATGTTTATTTTTCATGTTGACGGGCTCACAAACTGTGTCTCATTTACAAATAGTTCATAGTGTTGAGATCCCCATGAAAGGTTACGGACAGTCAGACCTATAATGGTATATGGACTGAAGTCAATCTGACATGGTGTTTCGTTCCGAATGCAAGGTTATGTACTGTGCAAGTCCAAAACAGAATGAATTATATGTTATAATAGACTGAATATATTCAAACACATTATAAAAATAATATATTTATCGTTTGTGGTTCTATTTAGGTATGATACACATGTTGGATATGCTTGCATTTTGAAATACTTGCACATTTTATATATTGGACCGGATGACGTAATTTCCGGTTTTGTATTGGACTACGGCCGCTCCATATACTATTGGATGACGCAATATTGAACAAAGAAGGAAATATAAAAACAAGGTATGATATTATCAAATAAGCTTAAACCATTGCATAGAATGTATGCTCTCTTGTTATTCTATTGAAATCTACTGCATTGTAATAGCAATATAGTCTAAAACAATCCTCTTCATTTAAAGTTGTTTATATCCTTTCTTCATGATCGACACACAGACGCCGATGATCTTGCTGTTGACTTGGAAGCAATATTTGCATTCCTCATCTACAGAAATTGGTTATTCCAAAATAAGCAACCCTGATTAAGCCGTGAAATCATGATACAAATGTAAAGCCAAGCTTTATTCAATGGCATTATGCTTTTAAGGAACATGTTATACTGGTATTGCAGTCTTCATAAAAAAAAACTTTTGCGTCATTTGCATGTTTTCTAGATATTTGCCTGTGACTTGATTGGCATTGTTACGCATTCGTAATTCATTTTCTAAAGATCCTAAACACAGATTACCATCTTTTACAAATTTACACGCAGGCCTTGATCATATTTCACAATGCATTATTCTGCATATGATTCAAATGGTTTGTCGAAAACGTTTGATGTACTCTCATTTTTAGAATATAAACATTGTTAAAGTAATTGTATTTTTTTTTCATATTTCTTTTCTCCCAATTAAAGCTAAAGTTTTGTCCGTCATGTTATAAAAAAATTGTTCCGCCAGAATAGTCTTGTATTAATGAAGCAGCAAGAATTTCCGAAAAATACTGATATATAAAACTAATGCAATAATACATCTATATATATATATAACGTACACAAATGATGATTCACGGAATCGGTATTTAATAGCTATACGGAAGGTTATAGCAGCAAGAGAAAAATAATCAAGAGTTCGACGAAACGGAGATTATAACAATGCTGTCCCACTATTAAAGGAGGAAAGTGTGTGATGAAACTGTTAATGGGTCAAGCTAACTTGGTCTGAAATACCTTTTTTTTCCTTTTGAACAAATCTCTTAATAGTTTTAACAAAGAAAAATATAAAGTGATGAAAGCAAACGACTTATGCATCATATCATCACAAAAGTTATTTTATTACAAAAACCGTGTCACACAAATGGTTTATATGAACTTTCATTTGCAAATTACAGAATATCTATGAGATTGAAATTTAGAAAATGCTTTATGGAATTTTGATAACCTACTTTGCAGAACACACACATTTCACTGATTTAACTACGACAAATATCAAAAATAAATTCTAATACCACATTTAATGATCTAGCCTGAGGCAGGCACAAACACCTTCATCCAATTAAAAACAAAGGTACAATATCAAAATCATACTGTGTAATGTTCAAGTTGATATATATATATACAGACATTACTGCTCCTTTGAATCATGTGAGGCGAGTTTGATTTCAGAATATTATAGGACACATCATGGTAGATACATATTGTAACGTCAGAGCAATTGAAATAAAGTTCTTTTAACGAATTTTAATTTCAACATTTTGTAGAGGCCTGAAAAGGGTCAAAATTTTTAATATTTCAAACAAACGTCCTTTCAAAACCCGGCCAGTCAAATTTGTGGATACTGGATTTAAATTAACACTATGATATTCCGAAGGGATTTCAGATTTGTTCAAATCAAGAAGTTCAGGTAAATTGTTTGCATCACATACAAATTTTGCCTTTTAATAACGATACTATTGCAAAAAAGAACATATTTTTTTTTATCTTTTTAACAATAATTTGCAAAATTGAACAATATGGAAATAATACTTATTCCGGAAGTGATTTCAATATATAAACATATTCTTCTCAAGGATACATCTGTTAATAATATAGATACAATTAGTGTTTAATGTACACCATGGGCATGAGAAGGGCCGACTAACACGTGTTTATCAAGAAATGACAGGCAAGATTCAAAGAAGTTCTGATGACATTTACATTTAAGTCACTTGTACGCCTGTCTAATAAACGATGACTAAACTAATGGATAAAGCCATTATCAATTAAATACATCTGACAACAGTTTTGTGTATCATTATTCATCCGTCGATATTGATGCCACATCTTAACCGGATTCACAGTAATACAGTCATTATATAGATATAGCATTCTGATGGTAAAATTCGTCTGCTCAGAATTTTCCTATCATCATCTAGTTAAGTTTGAAGAAAAATATGTATTTATAGGTCTCACTTAAGAATTACCTCCGTTGTATGATGGTAGGAAGATGCTTACGCCCAAGAATTAATAGCCCAAGCATTTTTTTGTTGTTATTGGAACATTTTCATGATTTCCATTAGGTTTGAATGACAATATGTACTGCTATAAAGATGCGTGATGAGATAATGCAACAAATAGGCAGAATTGTCAAAAATATAGGGGTTCCATAAAACCCTCGAGAATGTAAAAAAAACCCCTGGTCAACCCTTTGGTTTTTCCGCATAAGTGGATAAAAAAAAGACTATCTATGGGAACAAGGCACTTTAGAGCCATTGGTAATGTACCCATTGTTCCATAAGTGCACTTCTCTTAATGTAGAAGAGTACAAAATCAAATGTTGTGTGAGACACTTGTATTAGTTACCAAGTAAATGACTAAAACAATCAAACCAGAAACTTTTGATATAAAAATGATCGATGAGAATATTTTAAATACATTTTTCCCGATTTGTCACGCCATTATACGTTTTGTCAAATTTATATGTTTAATATAACTTGAAAAATGAAAGATGTAATTGCAACATATTGTATTCGCTTTGATTTTACCAACACTTACATTGAAACCTATCAGACATGAGTGGGTTACAGACAATAGACATAGAAACAATTACAATATTAGATATGGATGAGAAACTTACAGCAACCAAACATATTTGTTATTCAAGCAAACTTTTCAGACATGTGTGGGTGGAGACAATAAATTTAGAAACAATTACTATTACTTTATTTGGGTACCTTAGTGCAACCACACATATTTGTTATTCAATTATATGAACCTTCTTATTCAATATAGCGTCAAGTTATTATCATCAACAAGTATACTATTTATATTACTTTTCCTGAATTTGAAAGGCTTACATCATCAGTAAAATGACATATAAATAAATGTATATGTCAACAATTAGTCAGTAATGTCCAACATTTGTAGAATCAAAACAAGTAATTGACAGAGCCCTTGCAATATGTCCACTACCAGTTTTTTACAATTGTCAACGATAAAGAATGTTGTAGGGTTATATGCGAGGTATGTCCCAAAAGTAATAGGACGCATTTAGAAATATGCCTTTTAGTGTTGCAATCCAGACAAAACTTTGCATGAATATTTTTTCATATTTGAACTATGAGCATGCGAAATTTCAATATCGTACATCACCATTTAACATTAATTTTGACAAGTCAATATATATGTTAAACAAAATGTGGGGGGAGTTTGACGTTATTTGTGCAACGTCAAGTTGACATTCAAATGAAAGTAATTTTTTTCGAAGTATGAACAGCTGTGCAAAACACATTTTTTTGTGGTACTGCGGTCATTTCGGGTACTTGTTGCGGTACTAACCACAGAATGAACACTCAGGCACATGGCCCTGAGGTACTAAAAACGCTTCTCACGACGATCTGACTGGAATCCCAGGAAAACCACACAAGATTTCTGTCGTCCAGATCGCTGATGGTCAGTAACTTTCGTCTAACCATTGGAAACCCGTTTGTACCACCAAGAGATAAGACTCCAGGATATGCATTCTGTTAAAGAGTTGTGTGAAATAAACTTCAGAGTATCCTGTGGTATCATATTAAACCCAACACAAAATTTTACGGCACTCCAAATTTCCATTCTATGCGTGATGTCGTCCATTTTTTTTACTTTTCAAATTCGCACTTGCTATTTCGAAATGCGCACACTATTCAAGTGTTTATCGATAACGATGAATTTTTAAACGACATTCGCACATAATCCGAAATTATGTCCACTGGCATCTGGCTCGACATTGAGGAAGTTGTCTGCTTTCCAAGGCAATGTTGTTTTTTTAAAAATTGCGTCTTATTTCAAAGTCTCCCGTACTTCTTAACTCGCGTTACTATGGTGACTTTTGCATGAACCTGATGATGACTGAAAGTTGATTTGATGTTTTATGACAATAGAAGATGTGTTGATCTATTCATTGATACCATTGGTTTTCATGTAACGCGCTAAATACAAAAAATGACAGGGTCGTCCTATTTCTTTTTGGACATACCTCATATAAAGCATTTTTGTCAAAAAGTTAGATACTAGAATTAATTTAAGATGGCCAAAATATTGGACTATGTCATTCAGTTTAGCTAATGACAGGAACTTACAATGGTTCAAATATAAGTAACCATATAATCTAACATGAAATAGTGGAGTATTACTGAATCAGAAATACATGTATATACATTCTGACACACATAAATTGAAAATGTAATATCTTAACAATGTATGCCAAGTATTGTTGATTATATCAAATAAAGGAAAACTACCATTTTTACAAACTGGTCAGTAACAGATATTCTACATATATTTGGCAAACCCATGCTTGACCCAATCTTGGACAAACTAGTATTGATAAAAATCGTTTACAACCATTTAATCAAACAACTAAAGAACCAAGTGTAACTTACTTTAAACATTAGATTCAAATTGTAATACAGAGAGACATGTTATAAAAGTACAAATTATTTTGTAGGGTTTGGCGAAATTTATCAACGTCTCACTACACAGTTACGCCCTTTTTCACAACGGTAGATTCTTACGCTTAAAAAAAGGCCTATGTAATTTGGTTTTGATTTTTTTTTTCAAAATGGTTAATAGTGTTTGTGATTTCTTGCTGCAGATGAGAGGAGCAAACGCTGGCATAGAATATATTGTAATAAGACATCACTGGTGTTAAAAAATTGACTTTTGTAGGATATCAACATATGCATGTATATATGAGCATTTGATGACTTCTTTTTAAAAACATTCTTAGGGTGTTACTGCACTCTCTTAAAAATCAAGCTGGTGAAGTTACCAGTTATTGTGCATTTTATAACGGTGGGTATACATTCCTGCTATGAAAATAATCTACCTGGAATGCTTTTGTAACGTGGAAATCCTAAACCTTAATTTATATAGAACAAAGAACAAAATTCAACACTGTTGGTGTGGTGGTGGTGGTGGTGGTGGTGGTGGGCTTATATAAGCCTCTTAGAATGTGGTATAGGAGATAAATAATATTGATTCTCCTCTAGATTTTGTGATTAATTTGTTTTAAATATTCGTAATATCACGTACGGTAAACCCTGTTATTTCAATTTATTTTTCCATTCACTAATATTTATTATGAAAATGATAGCATTAAATATTTATGGAAAACGAGAAATAAACATTTTGTAACCGTTTCGAATGAATGACGTTAGTGCCTTTGATAAGCAAGTATATGTTACAAAGTTCTTTTAATACAATATTGATAATGTTATATATTGTATTTATCACTGAGATCGTCTTAATTATACAAGTATGTGACACGCATAAAAAAGCTATTTTTTACATTAGTACGTTATCGAATACAATACAAACTGTTACTTATTAATGTATTCATCAAATTGACGTAGGTCTTGCGAAATCGTGAAGCATATTAATGATACCGGTTAAGAATTTGTTCGTGAGAGAAAAATATTTCATTCTATTTGATATGGTAATAACTTGCTTACTCTAACACATCAAAACTAGAACTTTATAACATAAATATGGAGGTAATACGGTAGTATACTGTATATGCAAACCTATAAGTGAATTAAACAAATACAATTATAACATTACGTTAACAATTTGCTTCAACAGTCTAAGATAATATCACGAAAATTGATAAAAGTCAGTTCAATGTTCTGCCCAATATGTGTTATTTCCCAGAACTTTGCTTTTAAATAATAGGTATTCTACAAACATTGGTATTTATGACTCCTTTAATGCACAACATTCAGGTAATCTAAATACACTACGTTAATTATCGGGAACAGGACGCAGTGTTCCGACTAGATATTATTTCCTGAGTATTGATTCGATATTTATGTGTCAGAGTATACCATATACAGGTCTCACGAGAACTATATATGTCATAGTGTTCTAATATTATTTTATTATTATATTATTTATCATCATCCATTTTCAATATCTCAACTTTACTTTCTCTTTCCTATATTAATTTTCAGAGTTGTACAGCAAAACGTTAATTTATTTTACAGGCGAGTGCTTTAACCCTTGACATTTTCTAACATTCTATCACATCATTTCTTGCTATAATTTTCATTCAATGTCTCTTGGTGGATTCTCTGTGGCCGAGAATTCTAAGACTCCGTCTCAAGACCATTCAAAAACACTAATCTCTAATCGCTGTGGTCATTTGTAACAATAAATGTATACAGTTATCTTTATTTGCATAATCAAAACTGATATTTGCACTGACCAAATATATTTTTCAAGTAAATTTAGAGACATACCACATATGGTAATTTCTATTAAAATTCGTTTTTTTCTTCCAACAATATAATCATATGCCATTACTTAACATGTCGAAACCTTATTGAACATCCCATATCGTATATCCCTGTTTGATATATACTCGATCCGTTTAGATCATAGACAGTACGGTATACGAAGTATTTTTTCGCCTCATGTATACATACTGCCTTTATATTGTATATATGTTTTTGTTTAGCGATCAATAAGCAATTTAACACCAAAATTAAATTTTAATTTGTTCGAGAAAAACGTATCGTTAACAAATCCAAGACATCAAAGACACTCTCTGTGGAACAACAATTCATTTAAGCAAAACACTTATCTGAACACTTTCATTAAGTCAATGTTTGAAATTCTCGAATTCCTATCACGGAATCGACGTTTGTAATTTGCAACCGTTATTTAAATTAAATTGAATCACAAGTCAAATGGAATATGCAACTACAAAATTGTTTTCTCTCAACCACAAGTCAGTGTTTATTCCTGCAGTATTCTATTATCTCTAATTTGTGTCTAAATTGAATGACATGTAATTGATGTTTAGCTTGTGTTTTATTTTGCAATGTTTGTAAATTGATTAGATTTAATCGATGTAATACAATTAATTTCTGGTTATTTCAAATTGCATGAGCCCGTTTGTTTCAACTTGGTTATATTATCTGATTTTAAGCAACTTAAGCAACACTGATAACCGTTTGTAACTCTAAAAAGTAAGTGAACACCGTTTGTGGTGTTTGCCCATGTTAGTGACTAAACCATATATTTATTTAAGCTTGTTCAAATATATGACTGGATATTTGACTCAGTGTTATCATTAGAATCATGGAGCTCTTTCGATGTTGCTTAAAAAGACCAAATTGCTTCGGTCAGTGTTTCGAAGCGAGAGGGGTGTTGCATATGTCATTAACCGAACTTTACTATTTTCGTTTTATAGCCGGGCTTCATACCAATGAAAAAACCATGCTGATGTTGCTGTGATCAAGTTTTGCAGTGTTTATCAACGCCAAAATTACGATCATACGCGACAGGGACTGCTTTAAATTCCTCGAACTTCGTTTTTTATGTATTTAATGTAAGCAAGAAGAAAAAAATAAAATAAAAATATATATATTGTGAACATCGTATTATGTTTTTAAAAAATATTACATAATACAAACCAAACGCTACAGTAAAATCCATCCAATTGGGAAAATGTATGAATATTTATCAAAGTTTGGCTATCAGTATTTTAGTTAACCCTTTACTTCATATAGACGCCTTTGGACACCTAATATAGAAGGCTTTTGAATTATTGGGTGAATTATGTTTATATTAACTGACAGAGTAGAAAACAGCGCAGGAAGTGTTCAGATTGCTCGTCACGAGCAATATGAACTCTTCCTGCACTGTTTTCAAAGGCCTTCTGTGATTGATGCGGGAAAATGCGTATCTATGGAGTAAAGGGTTAACGTTCAACCCTTTCATTATTATATAATTATTGATAATCAAGACTGATGGCATAAAAATGACGATAAATATTCAATAAATCAATCAATAGAAAACAGAACGCGAGAGGACCTCAAGGATGCTGCATGTTTCCTCATCACTCCTGAACACACTCAATAAAACCGGGTCTGCTATATGTATGTCTTTGATGCATTATTCGCTTCCATTTATCACATATAACTTGGAGAATAAAATGCAGGCCGCAAATTGGTATGAATGTCCTACACTTGTTACCACTTCTTTATCTTAGTTTAAATGATGGTCTTTTCACAATATAATTGGAAAATATCAGCTGATATATCATATGAAAAGATCCCGAAAATCGGATCGTTGTTATTATTTTAATTATATCCCTTTATGAAATAAAAACATGATTCACTGTATCTTCATGATCCAACGGGTTTCTCCGTCTGTCCATTATAAAGCATAACGGTAGGCACCAATCCATAACTGGATCCTACTCAAATAAAGCTATCAGTTCATGAATGTAAATTTTCTGTCCAGTTCAGATGTGTTGCATGTAAAATAGTAGTATATAAGTCATGGCTGACACCAAATCTATTGGTTTGGTAAATGTCTTGATATTGTGTCTATGGTTTGCAGCTAAGTGCGCTCGCCGCAGTCTTGTCTATACAGTTATGTCTGGTTGTTCGCAAATCTCGCAAACTTATCTCCATATATAATACATTGTGAAGGTGAATATGCATCTGAAAGATCTCAAAAATTGGAAATTCCGTTGTAGTGATTTCAATTATCTCCGTTTATATGTATATAAGGTTAAGAGGAAAGTTACCTGGAGAAGCTACACTAACTGTTTGCGTTTCTTATCCTGATAATTGAAAAACACGGATGACAAATTCAAACATGATAGAGTTATTACACACAAATATGGTAGGCCTTAAATATTGCATCGATAATCAGAAAAATAAAATAATCAACTTTATAGATACGAGGGGTAAAAACCTTTCCTATGGTCAGTTCATCAATCATAAATATTGGATATTAGACAGCAGTTAATACTGTAAGTGATTATTGACGTGAACTATCACGATAACATCAATATAATAAACAGAGATGAAACTTCCCTTTTAGTAGAATGCGTATAAAACCGGAAATTGTAGTCGTGGCAGACTTATTCCTGTTTTGCCCACTTTGTGCTGATTTACACGAAAAGTCGTCACACATAAGTGGGTGGGGTTATCACATTAACGATCTATCATAATGGCACGTAGAACACATTATCTATCGAGTTGTAAAGCTCAATTAACGATACTGTTCACAAGAAACCATGGATATTAAACAATTGATAGTTAACCATGTATATCAACCATGGTTTTTAAACCATATATATTAACCATGGATATCAAAACTATGGATAGTTAACCATGGATATTAACCATGCATATCAAAACTATGGATATTAAACCATGGATATTAACCATGGATATCAAAACTATGGATAGTAAACCATGGATATTTACCATGGATATAAAAACTATGGATAGTATACCATAAAAATTAACCATGGATATCAAAACTATGGATAGAAAACCATGGATAGTAACCATGGATATCAAAACTATGGATATTAAACCATGAATATTAAAACTATGGATATTAAAACAATGAATATTAACCATGAAATTAAAAAAAAACGAATATTAAACCACGGATATTAACAATGGATATTAAACAAAAACAATGTCAAGAAAGTGTGATCGGTGCTCAATATCTTAACGATAACGATCATTTCATTATATAAGGCGATTATTCGAGGAATGAAAACGTAACATATTAAGTATCATGCCGTAAAATACAAATATGTAAATGCTCCTTAAAAAGATAAAATGCATAAATAAATGAATATATAATGAAATTTATATGTATATATTACAGAGCACGTCATTTTCCATGATTAATAGAGTACACTTAGAGAACCAAGTAAATCCGGTTGTGCATAAATAAATATCTTATCTGAATATTGCAGCATAAACAACAACGTTTATAATAGAAAAAAAAACAACTTAAGATATAAACATATATAATAACATAAGATAAGATGTAATAGATGATGTAAACAGTACAACATTTACGAACGTTGATATCTTAAGAGATATCTGTTTCATTGTAGAATTAACTTTTCTACACCTGACAATATGCTAAACTGTTTATTTTGTCATAATTGCACAGCTGGTGTTATGAGAGTTTATTTAAATTCAACATTACTGCACGTATTCAATCTCACATCATAAAACAGAACTGAAATAGTATTCAACAATTTCTTTGAACATTAATTGAAATATTTCATTCGTGCTTAAATGTCTCGATACAAAAATATAACTGATAAAGGATTACTCTTAACCATTTATTACACCAAAGAAAAGAACATAGCAGACTTGTATTGAGTTTGTTCACCAGATGTAATTAGTTAATCCCAGAACTAGATATACCCCGAATCAGGTCTATTAACCACCAATGAAAAAGCAGGGAATTATATGCCTGTCCCACAATTCACAGCAAATGAACGCTTAAAAAGCTGTGACGTCATTCGACTTCCAGTTCAAGCAGCTGAACACTCAACATGTTCAAATGTGGCTTTCCTAATATTGATATGAACACTCCGTTGTACAACTTGTGGCGATAAAAATGATACAAGTAATAACGGACCTATTTCTGTATACAATACTTGAACCCAATCAAGCTAATCAGCTTTAATATTTGTATCCAATAAATATGGCATTATTCATTAAGCTTGGTCGGGATTTGGAAATTAAAACCAGTACTGTCGTACAGTTCTAATAACCAAAATCGATGAACGACTAAAATATACTGAGTGATGCAGCTAACCCGTCACCTGACATTTTATGTATTTACTCCAAAAGAATCAAAGCATTTCCTTGAAAGTTGGACTTTAGTAAGAACGAACATATTTAGCAACACTATGATCAATACGTTATTATCAATAAACAATTGTCTGTTACTGTCCTATACTTTAATAACGCTATTCAATATTTTGTGGAAGACATAAGAATTACAAAAATGGCGGTTTAGCTGTTCCGCTCAGTATATATGATTGATACAGGTTAATACGCACTGAAATCTATACCATGTGTTCAAAACTAATTTCTCATATTGCCCTTTACATCGTTTCTCATAGTGTTGTGCGGACTTTAGTTTATAGTTTATACTAATTTGTTTTAGCTCGATAGCGATGAAAACTCAGAGTTTATATGAACCGCTCTCTAGTCACATCCTGGGTAGAATCAGTACTAAGTTTGTTATATGAGTGGCATCGGGTCGAGCTGGGGATCGAACCCACAACCTCTGGCGTGAGCGGCTAACATTTTACTACCGCCCCCGCTTTGCAGCCTTTGTTGACCTATAAACATGGTTTTGACTTTATATACATAGCTTTGATGCTGTATAAGTTACTACTTCATCGGATTGACGGCAACATGTATCAATCAATTAAGATAATTTATACACAATCCACATCATGCGTTCGCATAACATAGGTTAATTGTCTGGTTTGATTGTAAGCTGGGCGGGAAACAGGGAAATAATTTGTCTTTAACGCTGTTTTCCATATTTGTGAATTGCCTTGTGGGCGAGGTCAACAATCTTGACCTTAGAATCGATATTGGTTATACCAAAGTTTCAGTACTATGATATATGTGTGTTCTCTACGTGAAAAGAAGACCTATAATCCATTTTAGATGCAATGCATAGTGCACATGGTATAAAAAGTAAAGAGTACTTATAAAAACAGACACATTTAAAAGTATGCATTTATGAAAACTGAGAGTTGCACAAATGAATTGTGTATTTTCCATTGGCAATAACCGTTAAGAAACTGTACAAATACCTCGTTTGGTGTTATATTCCAAGACAAAACTATCAGTTTGATGCTTAAAGGGATTATATTGGCAAGTAACACAAACAAGCTGTTAATCCAGACTTTTCCTGTATGCAGTGTGCACAAAATAATGCTTATGTATTGACGTATAACCTTAATTTACTTAACAGTTATCAAATTAACAGTAATTGAATATTGGCCAAAACTTTAATACACCTCGCAATAAAATATTGCGCAATGTTTACATTGAACTCCGTTAACTTCCCGAACAAACCCCCGAAAACGAGTTCGGGAACGAGTCTTCACGATGTTATCAAATGATTGATCGGAAACCTGAAAGCGATGCGTTGAAAATGGCAAATGTAAACTAAAACAAAAACGTGGCTTCAGAAACCCGATGTTTGTAATAAAGACATTATGCAATTAGACACTTTTGACGCGTATATATCTTAGTTGTAAGTGTATCTTCATGCTGGGCGTGTGTATTTGACGGTAATATGCCAATATAATCCCTTTAAAGATTTTGTTTAACTATTTTAATAAGTTATTTAAAGATGAGTCATGTGTTACAGGTGTCAGCCAATCATTGATTTTCGTTCTTTATTATAAAGTTAATAAAAAAATGTTTAAAGGCGTATCATTCATAGAGAGACACAATGAAAGAAGTGAAACTTACATTTTATTGTTTGTCAACATCTGTACTACCGCAATAAGATGAGAAAAGAAGGGATCATATAGCATATAAGATATGTTTTCTGTTCTGTGTGCACAATATTGACAAAGTGATGTAGATTTCTGAAATTATGTATTCATACCCTAATTTCCAAGCATCATTTTTTTTTTCTAAATTCACAAATCAAACATGACAATGTTTTTATAATGTTTTCATAATGTTCAAACTTCATCACTAATGCTATTTAAATAAAAAAAACTGAACATTAAAATAAGGAAACGGCATTTTTTATAACTGTCATTATGCTACCCCACGGAAGCATTTTCTGTTTCCAATGTTGGTACTTTACCTATACAAATACCTGATTTTGTTTCACCTTTGTGGGGCTATAAACAATATCAGACTATATATAGTATCAAAGCCGTGCACTACGTTATTTCTTCAAAGATTACATTGATTTGCACCCTATGCCTGTATTTATATGGAATACAGGCTTGATTCCACCTACTTATCGGCGATGGGTCACACCGTTTTGTTACCGGAATCGTTAAACTTAAGTTCGATAATGGCAGACTCATAAAACGTGTTTTCATTATGAATCATAAAAAGTAATAATAATGCGTTTATTTATATGACAATTGTCATGATTAAACTAGACATGCTGAACTATTTAAAAAGGAAATCCGGTACGCACATAGAAACCGTTAAGGCTAAAATTGAAGATAATAACAATACTATCTGGAAAACGGAAGTGTAAAAGTATTCAAATTACGGACATACGTAACTTTAAAAAATACGTTTGAAAAGAAACAGCATGTATTCTTAAACTTTAACCAACACATATCATGGTGTACATTTACACATTTCATAATAATAAATACACTTACTTGCTCCTTGGCGTATGATATGAAAAATGTTTTATAATGTCAATGCCCAATAAAAGTCAAATATGGACCTAACATACGCATTATAAAACATTTTTCATATCATATCATACGCAAAAAACCAAAACAACTGACAAGTTATACTGTGCAGTCAACACATAAAGTGTGTTTACTTTGATTTATGTAATTACATGTAATTACCTGTACATAAAGAGTAGTGTGAAAGTTTAAGGGTTATGTATAATATGTTTATATGTAAAAATGTTAACTTTGTTACAAAGCCATATTAAATAGGCCCCATATTCACCTTAAAAGATCAGAGAAATATAAACATGGGATCAAACCTAATATTACCATTGTCACCTAGAGAGACGATTTTGTATTACAAATTTCATCAAAATTAATCCTAACAATTACGTTCATGAGTAATAATGAAACAAACATGCAACACTATGACGGCCTAAGTGGAATTATATTATTGAACCACACTGGATTAGCTCAAGGATTCCAAGGAAGCATGAAGAATAAAGAACGGAACAGCTAAGTGTCAATTTTATGTTTCTGACCTTTTATGTATTTCTTCAAAAAAAATATTAAAACAATGTCTTTGAAATTTGAATTTGAATAAGAAAGACCATCTAGGCTATATTAAATCAAACCAAAATTGTCTGTTGATGTCGTATACAAAGTTAAATTACATGGCTTAATATCTTTACGAATATATTACAAATATAAAAGTGACGGGTGAGTTGTTCCGTTCAGTATTTTAAAATAAATAATCAAGGTAGTTGTTTTAAATAATTCCTAAATCATAAACGTATTTGTCACCTTTTGTATTACGAACCACACATGTGTTGTGTCTTTTTGTATGTTTTAAGCAAGTACTTTCAAATTGTTGGTTTATCCTAAACGGAGGCAAATAAAGATCTGGAGAGCAAATAATTATCTTGAATTGTCAACAATGGCTTTTTATGAAAGAAATCAAACAGCAAACATATGTATCTCCCCTCACGCTTCAGTTTATATAGAAAATTCGCTGAATATTCATATATTTTTTTATTTTCTAGGTCATTGTCAATAATAAATGCAATGCAAAATGAACTAACTCTCTCTCTCTCTGTGCGCACCAGTTTTAATTGTTAATTACGACAATAAAGAATAATTGTTTTACCAATGGCATTAAATAAAGTGTTTAACAAATACTTATTTCGACTTCACACAAATGTCATCTTCTTCTAAATTGGTTTAAAATGTCTTAACGAAAATGTCAGGTCACCAGGCAACATGTCCTTGAGGATTGGAGTATGCATCAATATTTCAATATTAGGTTATGAAATTAGAAAAAAAAAGTTTTATATACTGATCTAAATTCCATGCTTATTTTCATTTAAAGTCGATAAATAAATACAAAAAAATATTTTTTGACGTACACTCATTTTTAGTTCATCAAAGCAGCAACTCCTGCCTTTATTTAACAGGAGACGTATAATTCAAAGAAAACAGTCAGTCACGAAAACAGCAAAAACATAGTCAATATATAGAAGTAGCATAATATAGCATTCGAACTAACTCGCTGATTATCCTTATACCGAAGTATGACAGAATTGGCCGAGTATGTACGATTGCATAATATAGTACAATATGTATATACCGAGAAAGAGACGACAGGGTGAGGGTTAGGTCTGAGAAAGGTCATATAAAAAATTCACTGGGGTTCGTAAGGCATCGTACCATCATTCGAAGAAGAAAAACTTCCAATTAATGGCGGTTATTAATAATCCTTGTTTCTTCTTCTCGTCTTTAAAAAAAATCATTTTCCGTATTTTAATGCTCATTTGCTTATTTGGTTGGCATTATTGGTGTATTTTGATCATTTTAAAGGCATTGTAATGTTTCAATTGTTGTGATTTTAGAAACAAAAAGAAGATGCTCGGAAATTGGGGTATGAATACAGGACTTCGGAAGTCTACTTTCACCTTGTCAGAAGTGTACGCATTAAACAGAAATAAAATCGATCATATGCTACATGACCTTGACTTTACTCACCATGGTTTGGTAATGCAAAGGTTGACAAACCTTTCATTTAGGTCTCTCTATGAATGACAATTATGAAACTATAAAATAAACAACAAAAAAACAATAGTGGATTTACACTTTATTCCTGTTAACCATTCCTGTTACGCGTTTTCCCCAGACCAATTAAAGAAGGCCTTTGAAAACAATGCAGGAAGAGTTCAGATTGCTCATAACGAGCAATCTGAACACTTCCTACACTGTTTTCCACTCTGTCAGTTAATATAACATAATTCACCCAATAATACAAAAGCCTTCTATATTAGAGGTGTCCAAAGACGTCTATATTAGAGAAAGTAGTGGAATTGTTTACCCATTAAATGTTATTTCATGCTTGACCTAATTATGATAAACTTTGCAGGGATAAGAATACAATTTTGTAGGTTTTAATAGCACTTCGCCCACTGGTGACATGGTAGGGTTTGTCTTATTTAATACAATGTAACACAAGGTAGTGTTTTCTAAGAAACCGTTTGCTTGTCTAAGGAAAATGGCAAACTTGGAAAAAATAGGTCAGGTCAATTTCTTAAAAGTAATTCAATCAATTGGAATACATGTTCATTATGTTATCTGTCAAATAAACTTCAGTTCACGATGTCGCCATATAATTATGTCAATAATATATTATTTTTATTACTATTATAGGATAAACATAGAAAAATATTGATTTAAAAAGAGAAACACTTTAACAAGACGAGGGTCTGCCAAACCATGGTATGTATTAGTAATGGTTCTCCAACAGTTTGAAAGTAAATGCGCGCTTCAAGTTTTCTATTTACCTTGTACCAATCTCAATATCCGGGACACTACTTTGAAGGAAGAAAGAAGTACTGGCATTGTTATATGCCGAATAAAATGTATTTATGAGGTCACCTATTTCATATGTTAAATTAGGCATAATGATAGAATAAAAACAACATATGACTAGATATACTTACAAAAAATGTACGTCTTTGTAAATAAATAAAAGTATTACAATGCAATACATTGTGGATTTAACGATACAGGATATTTATTAGTTTCTGAATGATAAATGCATAAGAACTTTTATCATGATTACAACTCTTAAACTTTTAATAACATACATAATTAAAATCTAAAGTTCAACATATTAGTGAACTGGTTACTTAATATCATTTAATAAATCATAGTGAAACAATTTGCGATTTAGCTGGAGCTAGTCTAAAATCATGATCATCCAGAAGATTTTCTTAGATTGAAATTGTTTTTAATATTTAAGAATATTCTTAAATATGTTAGTGAAAGAAAGCCTGGTAGGACCTATAAATATCTGTTACCGACACTGTAGTCTGGTTTAGAATAACACAAACTCAATTCACTACATTATTTCACGCTGCAATCTTCTCTCTTGACATATAATGCATCATCGTGATTGAGAGCAGGGTCATTAGATCAGTGAGAAGCTATCATTTAGCAAATTCGTTTAAATACTTGATCAGCGGTTTAAATAATATGTTTCACGTTATCTTTGATCGATGCATCGTCGTCTCCCGTAAATGTTACAAACTATCATTTTACATCGATTGTCTTTTACCACTTATCGTAATCAAACTCGACTCCGTTTACTGCGCTTCTCTGAGTTCTACGTATTCTATTAGACACATATGTTTCTTGTTTTAGTTAGAGTGCCCTCCGTCTAAGACGCCGTTTCAAAATGTCTTACCTCTCATCGCTAAGATAGTACGTTCAAGTTCTGCTCGCTCCAATATAAACTTTACAGTAATCTGCAATATATTACTATTCAATAATCAATAACATCAGTTTATATTTTTTTTATCTAAAACTATCATTTGAATAAATGTGACCTCACCATCAAATCGCTGACAACATCCGTCAAGGAAATGCGACTAATTATTTTTTCCCGCCCTGAAGCTAATAATTGAATAGCAGCCGAGAATTGTAAAGCGCAGGCACTAATCTAGCGGGAATAGCGAACACGGTTTAATTACAGGACTAGTTATCGTATAGTGGCTGCAACGCCATGTCTCGTTATGTGGAGGAGGTCAAGCGTAGTCCTTATATTGGTACTTACACGGAATGAGATTGGATGTTTCAGTCCGTTTATACGCAGAAAAGTATTTTTCTTAAAGGCCTTCCTGTACATATATATCAGCAAATATCTGAACACTCCGAAGTTTCTGCATAAACACATCAACAAAATCTATAGTTTCTGATTATTAACAAGTTGCTGTTTATTTAGAGCAACATAGCACACTATACATATTTTGTTACTGTTCCTTTACACCAGCAGGGAACTGTGCAACCTCTCGTTTATGATTTTAAAAAAAGCAACACACAGCACGCTTCTTTTCTGTGCATTTACAGTAACAGTGCTCTGTACACACTTTCGTTTATGTTCATTTATAACAGGAAAGTTCTATACAATCAATCGTGATTTTTCTCTTTTAGTCAGGCAAACGTTACTGACATTAACAATACGTTAAAACTTTACGTGTTCAAAATATGTCGACGAATTTATTAGAAATAAAGTATCTGGATTGTAATATAAACAATACGGACAGAAACCTCAAGAAGCTGTAGGTCTTTTGTGAAGGGCAAACGTTGGAACAGCAGCGGTGTATCTTCCCTGAGAGCGCAAGGTATAGCACACATCATTTGTTAATTTTTTTCGATTGTTTCCGATTTCTTGAAATCATGGAGGACATTTGTTGTTGATTGGGGAGGGAAAACCACCTAATTCGGCGCTTGTTGACGTTAGGGATGTTACATGTTTCAATACACATCTGAAGAACATGCTCTATAAAACCGAGCCTGTTCTAATCTTCTTTTGTTGCGTTTTGTTAATATATAAAATTATAACTTTATCAGATATTTTGATTATTTTATGTGAGGCAACTGCAATTTCTGTAGTTTTCATGTTTACATTTTTATTTTTTTTAAATCTTAAGACATTAATCATACAATATCTAAATTAATATGATAAGATAAAATATTTTCCTTTTTTTTTCTAACGAGTTAAATTAGAATTAATAATTCTGCAATAAATGTACCTCGAAAACTGTCATGCAAGTATGCAGCATATAAAAGTAAATGTTTTTAATTTACTGTCTGTAGTTGTCTACTTTTATCCTCGGAATCGGAGACTTATATATCAACCTCTTCGTCAGCGGGGAATGCTGATAACATCTTTAAAGTCTTACTACTTTGCTTACGAGATTGACCCTCGATATTGAATTACATTTTATCTCCAACTATCAAGCTGAGTTTTCCCACAGGGAATAAAAATAATTGACCGTCTTCTAGAGAAACACGAAGTCATTTCAGAAAACGGCATCAATCAAATGATCTCCAGTGTTCGTTTAACGCTCATTTAGAAATTAAGTTTTGGTAAGAAATTGGTTTCCGTGCAGGATTTAAGTGATATATTATCTTACGGCTCTTTCAAAGATTGATAGTCGAGTTATATTTAGAATCAATGGTGAACACTACATATGTTAAATGTTGCAGTCGTGCGGTCATTAGTATGTTTAAAAGCACATACGTAGCCAAATCTAGCGTATAACTGTTATTGTAAAGGCTTTACGTTGCCATACTGTCTGCAGTAAACGATGGTTGGTTTATGCAATCAACGTCTCACTACACAGTTGTGCTCCTTTTTGATCCCAACAGAAACAGTATTCTTACGCTTAAAAAAGTCCTATATAACTTTTTTGAAATGTTTTCAAAATTGTTCACAGTGGTTGTGATTTCTTGCTGTTTTTTTTTAAAACAAGAAGCTGGTCAACCTACCAGATATTTTGCATTTTTATATGGATATACATTCCTGCTACGATAAAAAAACACTTTAATAAAGCTCTATGTGGAATATTTTACCATGGAAATCCTATACTTGATTTCATATAGAATAAAGAACAAAAGTACTCAATATTACATTTTACACAATATTAGTGTTAAGTTTACAATAATTCAAAGACATATTGATTTTCCATACAACTCTTAAAATAATTATTTAAAAGTCGAAGTTTTTGTTAATTTAATATTCTGTTGATAATCGGTGATCGTACTCTGTGGCAAAACGAGCTACCCAAACACTATGTTGATACATGTATAGGTTAAAAGTTCCATATAACTTTTAACCGGTTTAGACGTTGATATACTTTCTTGTTTCCGAAGCGATTCCATTGGCTGAGAAAGTAGGTAGACAACTATGAGCAATTTTATTGGCTCAGAAAAGTAGGACATCTAAGTCAACAAGCAACATATCCATATGTCTATTAAAGCTCGACCATTCTTACTCTCTGACTGACATACAACAAAATCACTACACATGATGTATTTTCTTGTATTATCTTGAACCATATCTTCTTGATATTCCCAGGCTTAACGAATATCACTAAATACAACAACTATAGCTAAGTCAACAAGCACCCCAAGGCGGTTAACCTTAATGTCAATTCTTATGTTTAATTGTGCTGCTATTGTTATAATTATATTGTGCATTAATTGTGGTTATACCTTGTGTAAAGACTGAGGTTACAAAGTATTGTATAGGAGCAAGATTTAATTCTTCTAAACGTCTATCCAATATTAATCGCCAGGTTTTTATCCGCCAATTACATGTACTTAAGTCGCACTTGTATCGTAAGAATGTCATCCAAATGTGGTTGTAAACAATTTTCAAGTTATGTCTGATTGCAGAATGGAATATTAAAGTCACAAGTACGTATTCATATTTTTCAAATTATAAAATCATAACCCTCAGTCGGGTTTGTAAACTAATCATTTTACAAGAGTTGGATCCCTTGAATTCTCAAAAGTAAATCAATAAATGATAATTTTCATGTGTTTTTAAAATTGTATTTTCATGTAAATTTCATTTTTAATATTATTCGAACAAAACAACATATTTTCAATTCTAATATCTTTATTTTCATTTCTTGTTTTTTATTAGTTATATTCACTACATTTTTTTCAGTCATGCAAGTAATGTATTATCTATTATTTCATTGTATGTATTATTATTTGCGTGTGTGTGTAAAAGTTAAACTTACATTCGGAGAACTCTATAAGAATTGTATTCTTCCGTTTTAATATTTTTCAATTTGTATATTGTACTTGTTTATCTGAAGAAAGAAAAAATGAAAATAAAATAAGTTTAAACCAAATATTATTATATTTTGTGTAAAAACGAAGATATCTGAATTGTGGTTAAGGATATATACTTATATATCCTAAAGGCGTTACTTGCTTTAGAATCTGTTTTATTGCTTCTCTGAAAACAAAGTTATAATTTGTTTTGATCCTAGCAGCAGTATGATACAATACAAGTCCCACTAGGTAAAAAGACTTGATGTGAAAAAGTTTACTAGTTACGTGCGGAAGGACGATGGTACAACTGTTTCATTATGAATGCGTCCTCCACCAATAAAACTTGATATACAATTTATAACTTGAGATGTGTTGAAAATTGCATTAAAACCCATTAAAAATATTTTATTTAATCTAATGCATTAAATTTTATTCCATTATAATGAATAACAAGTCCCACACCTTTGTAAGAACATGTCTGACCTAATGTTTCATGATAGTAAGCACCTAGTCAGTAAATGCTTACGTGCTTTCTTCTCCGATTTATAGGTCTACAAGCAATATGATGGTACTCTATCGAACGGCCGGTATTATCTGCAAAGAAAGATTCTCCGAGCTTGCTAATACGTTGTGACATCTTTTAGCATTTCCTTTTATTTACATAAAATGTACCGGAATGTGAATATAACAATGGAAGCTAAGAAAAACATCCCTTAGTCTATCAATTATTCATAGCACGGCGACTGTATATAAATGTTCGACAAGAATCCGCCTT
This sequence comes from Panopea generosa, assembly GCA_029582155.1. Classification (NCBI taxonomy): domain Eukaryota; kingdom Metazoa; phylum Mollusca; class Bivalvia; order Adapedonta; family Hiatellidae; genus Panopea; species Panopea generosa. The sequence goes on along the minus strand of CM055909.1, from coordinate 38,063,619 downwards.
AGCATCAAAAGAATTCAAAGAGCTTTGCTTTATTCTCATTACGACAAATGCATACATAATATGCCACGAATGTATCAATCTTAAAACAAGTTATACACAACATTCAAATGATACATTTTAAATTCACGACCGTTTAAGTTGTGAGTTCACCATTGACTTTTTTTTATTCTATTGTAACTAATTTTGTATACTTATAATAAATGAAGGACTCAGTTGAAGTGAAACTTACAATTAAGTGTTTGTTAAAGGGATTATATTGGCATATAACCGTCAATTCCCTGTCCTAAATACACACGCCCAGCATGAAGATACACTTATAACTTAGAGATATACGCGTCTAAAGTGTCTAATTGCATAAGCTCTTTATTACAAACATCGGGTTTCTGAAGGCACGTTTTTGTTTTTGTTAACATTCACCATTTTCAACGAACCGCTTTCGGGTTTCCGATCAATCATCGGATAACATCGTGAAGACTCGTTCCCGATCTCGTTTTCGAAGCTTTGTTCGGGAAGTTTACAGAGTTCAATGTAAACATTGCCCAATACTTTATTGCGGGACATATTAAAGTTTTGGCCAATATTCAATTACTGTTTATTTGATAACTTTCAAGTTAATAAAGGTTATACGTCAATACATAAGCATTATTTTGTGAACACTGCATACAGGAAAAATCTGGATTAACAGCGTGCTTGTGTTACTTGCTAATATAATCTGTTTAACGTATGTACGTTGCTCAAACAACGCAATGTGTATATGTGTGTATGTTTGTTTTGATTTTTCTTAAATGTTATACAGCTTTGTATTCAATGCCATTGTTCTGGAGAAATTTATTGAAATTGAAATGGACCCATGGTCGAATTACCCTGATTTTGATCAAATTGATGATTCTTTTCTCGAGATCAAAGTATCATTTAGCATTAGATTATATCATAGTCCGAACAATTAAACGCTTATTTCTTATAAAAATGATAAAAAAATAGTATCATTTGAAGCTTCTCAAACATGAAATTAATATTAAATTGTTCCGAGAAATTTTGAACACGCGTTCTAAAATGTTTCAACAGATTCATGGTATATGCAATATGCAAATTTAAGAAATATTAAATTGGCTATAAAGCAAATAACTGGTTCCTAATATTATACGATTGTTTGTATAACTATGTTCTACGTTTTCAATGAATAGCAAACAAGTTTGACTGCCGTTGACGTCAAGGGACAGCAAATCAGCATGAACAATATCAATATACATTTTCAATGGGTTCAACGTCTTTTTCAACACATGTCATGTCATATATGACATATCCAGTTTTATCTGTGGAGGAAGACCTCAGAATGAATCTGAGTAGAACCACCGCCCATCTGCAAGTAACTGGCAAACTTTCTCGCACAAATATTTTCGGATACATCACCGATATAATACAAGCAAGTACAGCACATTTGTTATGAAGACGTTATAGCCGGATTCAGTGCCTTGGTAATAACATAAAATTTAAACTGAAGCTTGGACAATCAACTTTAATAAACTTGGGTTTAGTTTATTTGTGATTTTCGGCTTCCAAGACCGAATATGCTAAAACTTGTAAAACGTTTTAATAATGAGTCAGAGAGTAAGAATACGGGTAATAAAAATCTAAGAATATTAATATATAAATGTGCGTATTGAATAATATGGACTGAAACAAATGGCATGTTGTTGTAAAATTTAACCAAGCAAATATTTTATATTTAGAATTTAACATGTTTCTTTAAGTTGGTCTTATTACAGCCATTGTTTAATCTTGTTTCGATATCGGACATGATCAAATGGATATAGATTTTACCTACAAACTCATATTGCACTACTTGTATGTTAAGCCTAATAGTATAAATTTTGTCATAGTTTTATCATCATATAAATTGTATACAGTCATACAAAGTCTGAAACTCTAATCTGCATAATTGTTTATAATATGATATAATATAATACAATACAATACAATACAATACAATACAATACAATACAATACAATACAACATATTATATTAAGTGCATTATGATATCGCCTATAATTAAGTTTTAATGATGTTTATTTGATTGTGTCGCCATACTTGTAATCATATATATGAGACTGTTCCTCATGGGTCTCAGACTTTCTGGAAATAATGGAAATAAACTTGTCAAACTTATAAATGACCATAATAAATGATGCTGTGAATTGCCTTGACCGTAACTGTACTGGTTAGCAAGGGCACGACGGGCATGACTTATTTATAACATGTAGACTTGTCTTGGATATTTCAGCATATCTCCACGGTATTATCTGTACTAATCCGAATTCTAAAGGATCCTTGCAGCATGTTTGTCATTTGTTACAAAGAAATTGACTCAGCTGCAACAGTTGATTTAAATGTCTGGTCTGAGACAATCGGCCACTCTCGAAATAACAAACCAAGCGTTATTTAATCTATCAGAGAATTTTTGTTTGTCCTACGAAACAATGAGATACAATCAAGTCTATCATTGTACGTAATCCAGTAGACCGTTCCTAAATCAATAAAAACAGCAATAATAAATAACATATTCAGCAAATATCCGTTTACTTAAAGTGAAGTCAGTTAAGATCACCAATATCACTTGGGATATTATATCAATGACGTAAACTGTTCAGTGAATAAAATGCTGATTGGTGAATTTTTGTCAAAACGTTACTATGGTAATTTTCCGGGGTTACTTTCTTAACACGTGTAAAGATAATATATCAGGAAAAAACGCTATATTTTAAAAAATTAAAAATATTTCTAAAATGGATAAAAAGCATTTCATTATCATTAATAAGTAAAATTCCGAATGATATGATAAGTCAAATCCTACAAAATGTGACAAAATCGATACATAAATTAGAGTGGTAAACTTGAAACGAAAATCTCAATCTAAATTTAGACAGTACTTGAATACTGATTGACGACCTTCACCTTTTATAAGATGAAACAATGTATATAACGTGTAAACCTATAAAGCAGATCAAATTGAAATCCAAATGAAATCACGTGACCCATTTAATACGTCATAAAATAAGTGGCAATTTTAAGAGGGGAATCTATTTAAGTCTAACGCGTAACCCAAGTAACGACATCCTTTTTCAATATATTATTTTGGCAAGTTTAAATATATATATCTGTGGCAATACGGGGTCAGTAAGAACATATAGACATGATATATTTAATTTGGAAAAAAATGTTTATAGCAAATTTTGAATTTTGATAATATCCTGAAAAACTCCCTTTATTGAAAGGTTAATCAATAATTTCATTCTTGTAATTATATTCCTTGGATTTATTGCGCTTAATCGGTGTAACTCGAGATTAGAATGACGCTTAAGGTCTTACTACACAGTTAAATTGTGTTATTCGTACTATATAGAATATGGTTTCAGGACACAGTTGAATTTTCTTCTTTGCTCTGTATAAAATAAGGTCTAGAATTTCCCCGGTAAGGAAAGTTTTCCAAATAGAAGTATTTTATTCATAGCAGGAATGTATTCATCATAAAATGCAGTGACAGGTAGGTTGAGCGGCTTGGTTTTGATAGTGTAGAGACATTTTTATTGTTTTGTTGTTTTAAAAAGAACTCTTCAAATGAAACACATTGCGCGCTGTCATAACATATTAAACTCCCCTCTACAAGATGTTACAAACTCCACCAGGTCCTCGCAATAACAGATGTAAACAAATACAGACGGAGCGACACAGCAGATCAATATTGAAAATATGATCTATGAAAAAAACAACAACTTAGATTGATTAAAAATAAAAAAACAACGTTTCTCGTTAAACACGTGTATCACAAACAAAAACGTATTGACAATGTGAATGACCATGTTTTGACATGTTTCAATTAAAGACACTGATAATTCTTTATAGAGAGTGGCATGGTTATTTGTTAGATGTAAGGATTGTTTTATATAGTGTATAAACTGTGTAATAACCATGTTGAGACTTAAATAAAGAAATAAAACCAAACATAATGAAGTGCATGATGATATACTTTGCTTTCAAGCGATCGTCAATCATATTGACATGATTGCCGGCGTCCAGCGATGCCGTTATTAGTGTCATTATAGACGAAACTGTTGATTTACAATGATGGCTTGTATCAAGTATTATATACAGCCGAAGTGACACAAATCAGATGCCATTGATTTTCATGGTACAAAATGCTAATTTAATAAAGATGGACTTGATTTAACATATTCCATAAGTATAGGAGGTTCTAGTGTCTGATTTCCATTAAGTATTTACATTGGTTATTCATCTCCTCCATTTTACATTTTAAAATGTCTTTATTAATATTTCATGAAAATTTCTCCATTTATATCTTTACGATTACCGGTATAATGTGATTTTTGATGTTTCTAATAATGGTATATTTGCAATTTTCTTATGAGTAAAACAAAGAACTCATAGATGTGTAAGTTGAAGCCCCAACTGCCATATAAAAGCCACAAGATGGCTCTAGGGCTGGTTTTATATAAGTATAAACATGATTCAAAGATAATCCTTTTTCAAGATTTCACCGTCACAACTGCATTGTTTTTGTAATACGTTTGCATGATACTAGATTATTGTTCATACATTTAATAGCAAAACATATGTTGATATCAAAAACGTATGTGTTATTTGCAGTTTGACAAAAAAAAAAACTCAAACTAAATTTTTAATAATACTCTTTACATATTAATAAAGATGAAATAAACCACTAATTCTTACCCACTCATGTATTTGGATAACAGCAAAAGGAATACGTGTACTTTGAACACATTAAGAACAGTTCCAACATTTGTAAGTATTTGTTGTTATTTTACTTAGAATTCGTTTTGAGTGGTAGCCAGTATTTGAAATACGAGAAGACACTCCTTAGCCTCAGTCTGAGAATAATTAAATGAATAAATAAAATATAAAACAACTTGTTTCGCTAAACACATGTATCACATACAAATATGTTGACAATATTACTGACCATTATATAGAATATGATAATATACTTTGCTCTAAAGCGATCGTCACTCATGTTGAATTAATTGCCCGCGTCCAATGGTAGAGACAACTGCTGAACTACAATGATTGCTTGTATCAAGTATTTTATACAGTAGAAGTGACACAAATCAGATACCATTGATTTCGATGGTACATATATGCTAATTCAATAAAGATGTGTTTTACTTAACATATATCACAAGTAAAGGAGATTCTTGAGTGGTATTCACCAACCATTCTTAAGAATATTCTTAGACTTGAGTTCAATAATGAATTTTGAAAAACACACTCAGATACCATTATTAAGGCCAAAATTAGCAAGCATGTAAGGACACTTATAATATATTCAAATTAACTCTCACAATTATTCTATGTATTATGATAAACTAGATATCCATGGTTAAAGTTTGTATTTTTAAGTTCAAGTCTGAGAATATTTTCAGGAATAGTTGGTTAATACGACGCCTAGTGTTTGATTTCGATCAGGTTGTAAGTATTTACATTGGTTACACAGCGCCGTTACATTTTAAAATGGCTTTATTAATATTTCATTACATCTTTATACGTCCTTTATATCTTTACGATTACCGGTATAATGTTTCCAATTTGCCATTTTCTAATGAATAAAACAAAGAATACATGGTGGAATAGAACGATAGAATTCATACTGTGTAAGTTACAGCCCCAACTGCCATATAAAAGTCGCATGATGGCTCTGGGTCAGGTTTTATATAATTTTATATATCATTCAAATAGAACCCTTTTTCAAGATTTCACCGTCATCACTCTATTGTCTTTATTATACTTTGCATACTACTAGATTATTGTTAATACATTTCATAAACTGAACTATATTGATATCCAAAACGTTTGTGTTATATGCAGTTTGCAAAGAGTCATATTTGGATGATATAATACTGGAGCTTTTTACATAGTACTATAGACGGAATAAAACACTAAAAAGCATAACCCATTAATGTATTTAGATAACAGCAACAACATTTCTTTCAACACATTAAGAATAGTTCCAACATTTGTGTGCTGAAGTGTATTTGTTATTTTACTAAGAACTATTTTGGAAGTCGGTATTTGACATACGAGCTGATACTCCTTGGTCACAGTCTGACAATGGCACGTATAACTCGTTCATAACAAAAAAATATTTCAATATTATAATGTTTAACCTGTCATTAGCCTAACATGCGTCACACTACAAGAGGATTGTGGGATAAGTATTCAGAGAACAATCTGATTAATACAACATTAAGCTTATTAAATACGCGAAACCATATAACATTGACCTCAGAGATAATGTTGTAATTCCAGGGTCACTTAGTTCGCAGCAAATTGCAATGTACTGTATGTTTATAGTTTTAGGAGAACCCTCAAGTCGCTCGTTAGTGACAGTGTGGATATATGTACTTATGCTGTACGAGAGGCAGTAGTAATAGTAAGTATTCATAAAGTATTTTTTTATGTTTTTTTTGTTAAATTCATGGCTTAATGTTAAACGTCATTTGACTGACTAGGGGCGGAGCTAAGATGAAAGCAGAGATAATTGACGTTTGAAAGTTGATGTTTCTGAGCATAGCTCGCGAGGCTTTGTAGTTTGTATATTACTCGTTCATAATTGAATCAAGGGCGGAGTCTGTGTAATTTTATTCACAAGTGCGCAGTGATGACGAACTTTTGAAAATTGAAGCGATTCCATTGGTTGTCAAATGAGGTTAAACACTAAATAGAGCTTACTGTTTGTACTTACACTATAAGATCATGTTGTTACTTCATATTTTAATATACGTCTTTTAGAGAACTCATAGTTGCTTTACAAACACTATAATTATGAGTATCACTGGCCTTGTATGAACACTAATTGAATTTGTTGAACTGATACTTCAGTACAAGAGTTTGATTACTTTGAGCTGACAAAAAATGAGCTTTTTATATTTCAATTTGACAGTATGAGTTAGATGGTTTTTTTTAACTTAGTAACATGAGTTTTTACGGGGCCCGATTAGCTCAGTCGCGTCTGACTATCAATCCAGGGGTCGTAAGTTCAAATCCCCCGCCCGGCAACAGTCTCCTAGATAATTGATAAACGACACTTTGTCTCATTATCATTCGTCTCTCACCACTGATTCAAGTGGGAAAGTTATCAGTTACTTGCGGAGATGGGATGTGCTCGAGTACTGGTTAATCCCAGGAAACAGTGGTTAGGTTAACTGATCGTCTGTTAGCCCTCGATGGAATAAAAATGATGCTAAATAGTCAATACATGAGTTTGATGATTATGAGTTTTGGTGACTTTGTACTTTGAGTTTTTCATGTACTGATAATATATGTATTTGGTGACCTTGTAATCACAATGTTGTCATTTTTGTTTAATATTTTATAAACATAACATATGAATTGTTGAGACATTGTATCGGCCATATTGGAGTTTTGGTGAATTGTTACTAACAATATATGAGTTTTGTGGACTTGAACTGACCATGTTGTGTTTTTTTCTTCTTTAAGTTATACTAACAATATTTGAATTTTGGTGACCAAGAATATACATTACATGATTTTTTATGACCTTGTGCTAACAATATGTGATTTTTTTGTGACTTGTGCAAATAATATGTGATTTTTTTTTGTGATCTTGTGCTTAAAATACGTGATTTTTTTGTGACCGTATGCTAACAATATATGTTTTTTGTCACCATTTGCCAGTAGCGTTTAAGTTTTTATGACTAGGTTAATTATTCTACTGATAATATATGAGCTGTTATGGTATTAAGACTATGTTTAAATTGTTACAACCGCGAGGTGTTTTCAACTTAATATGAAACTGATATTAAACTATAGCAGCTGCTCTGATCGACATTTTGTTTCAACATGTAAAAATAATCATCATAAGAGATGGGTATTCACCCAGCTCGCATGCACACAGTATCGGCCAAATGCAACATATGTAGCCTACAAATTAGGTTATTAACTAAACGTTGAAAACAATAATAATATAAACATTATTTTGAATAAGTTCCAGTTACATTTAACCGTGTAATACTGTACTAAACATGTTATTTTATTGGTTAACTTATTTTTAAGTACATTCTGAAGCCATATATTTTAATGGTTATGTAGTTTTGATAGTATTATATTTAAATCTATAATAAATATAATCCACAATAATACCTTGTTTTTTAATAGCGTAATTATCTTTCTTTCTTTACAGAAAATCCAGAGTCGATTATTTCTTAGATACAAAGTGTTCTATAAACCACACAAAGGCCATGTTATCAGATTGTAAAACAGCTGCAATTATATTGAACGACACAAATGTGTTGCTAATTGTGAAAACAGATGTGGCGAAGTTCTATGAATTATTAATACTGATATAATTGGAATTGCTAATTGTTTTACAAATCCAAAACAACTTGACTTTAAGAAGCATTATCATTCAGGTTACTGTAAAGAAGACATATGTATAGCTAAAATGTTATGTAGTTATGGTGTTTTTGCACTTAACTGGTCATATATTATAATTTGCATCCCTGATTGCTTTTAAAAGAACACTTGAAGAAGCTCATAGACAGGTTGTTGAATGTTGATTTCTAACTTGGCTTAACTGTTATATACCAATACAGTGTCTTACATCTGGTATTGCTTATTTATTATAGTACCTCTGCGAAAGAGCGATTCAATATATAGCTATAACTTAAATTATATTAGTTTGGGTCATAAAGTTGAATTGATCTGCATGACATTGCTATGTGTAGTTAGTCCACACAAATATTTTGATTTTTGAAATCGCCGGATGTTAATAAATATCAAACGATGCGGTGGTGAAATGGATAGAATGTCGGCCATTCAAACCTGATGAAATCTTAAAAAGAAGAATATTCAGACGTGGACAAAGGCATACATCTCTTGAAAATGGTAATAATTGTAAAATACATAACAAGGAACGCTGTACGAATGTTTACAGTTTAAGTGAACGTGCATTGCCTTACTTCAGTAGATCCTACTGTTGTTCTACCGTTTAATAGCTATTTCTATTGTCTTACTTGTATTAGATATTTTATGTTATTTACATTATTTAATTTAAACTTTTTAATTTTACTTCGATTGTGAAATAATTTATCACAACTAAGACAAACCACGCTTGAAGTCTTCCTAGGTAAAATCAGTTCTAAGCATATGCGGAAAAAGTGTCGCAAGAATACGCGGAGGATCGAACCCACGACCCTCCGATCATGGGTTTGATGCTCTAAAACTGGACCACATTCTCCACAGTTCTCATATCTGTGGTTAACATTGATAGACGATTTTAAAACAAAGAAAAGGGTTAGTAGTAACTACATATATATGACTTTATCTGCAATAAACTTGGGTAGACTTTGATAAATCTTATAACGAAGAAGTTTGCATTGCCTTACTTCAGTAGATCCTACTGTTGTTCTACCGTTTAATAGCTATTTCTATTGTCTTACTTGTATTAGATATTTTATGTTATTTACATTATTTAATTTAAACTTTTTAATTTTACTTCGATTGTGAAATAATTTATCACAACTAAGACAAACCACGCTTGAAGTCTTCCTAGGTAAAATCAGTTCTAAGCATATGCGGAAAAAGTGTCGCAAGAATACGCGGAGGATCGAACCCACGACCCTCCGATCATGGGTTTGATGCTCTAAAACTGGACCACATTCTCCACAGTTCTCATATTTCGATTAGTTGAAGTTGAAAAACAATCTCTGGGTGACGATAATTGATTGTCTTGTATCGCAGCTAGAATCGCAGTCAGGTAACGGTCATTTAAATGTGTCCAATCGCGTTATCTCGCTATTCAAGCAATTTGTATCTTAACCAAATGACATATGGAATCATTTAGCAGTTAACATTTCTCAGAGAGAAACAGATGTGTTCCGAATGGTGGAGGTCTGTCCGTATTGATTTGTGCACGTAATTTCACCACTGGTTCGCACAATTAATGTAAAACAATTGGAAACCTTAAGAGCAATTTGCAGAATTACTTCTGAACACGCTAGTAGCAAATATTATTAGTTTGTACTGTTTTTGCATTCACGTAGTTACTACTTACCCTTTTCTTTGTTTTAAAATCGTCTATCTGTGGTTAACATTGATAGACGATTTTAAAACAAAGAAAAGGGTTAGTAGTAACTACATATATATGACTTTATCTGCAATAAACTTGGGTAGACTTTGATAAATCTTATAACGAAGAAGTTTTTCTTCGCCCGAAATATAAGAAATTATGGACGAGTGTCCATGGTTACAAATAAAAGCTATACATAACTAAAGATAATGACTCAATAACTATAATATGCCGTCGATGAAACGCATTCAAAGTGAGCAAACCACTTTTTGGGTTTCCCCTCAATCTGAAAAACTATCTAAATATAGACTCAGGTCACACTATTCTTCAATACACCACTATACAGATTTACATACTTCATTGGAAAATAAAAAACAAAAAAAGATTTAGCCCGAACCGAAGAAAGAACACTACCACCAGCACTATTAACAACACCTGCACCAACATCGCAAACAGCAACTACAACGACAACAATAACTATTAAATACAATGTATATTTTAATAAAATTGGCGATTGATTTTAATATAAGAAGATACAGTCAAATATGACGTCCTTAACATCTAGTCACAATTTCGTTTGCTGAAAGTCAATAAAACGTAAAGATCAATGTAGGCCACTTTATTGTCAGATTATCAGTGTAATATGTAATTGAACTTTTAAAAACAATCTACGTGCGTTTAATTGAAATGCATTTAACACTTTGTGGGTCTGTGCTACATAAATTAACTATTAGGTAGATAACTTCGACGTAATCAGTAAATCGATCAGGTTGGACAAAACAGTTCTGTATCGGTAGCTAAAGACAAGGACTTGTATAAAAAGATTGGAAACTTGTATCTCCAGACTAAATGTTGATGAAATAGCACACAAAGGATTAATAATTTGCAAATTATTCATTCATAATTCACAGACAAATGATTTCTTGTAGATAATCTGTAAGTTGTATGTAATAAACATATTTCGATCACGCAAACTCATTTTGAATAAAAGATATTAAGGTTTGAAGGAAATTCTATCGTAATTTGTCGTTTATTTAGCTGCAGTATAAGAATTTTGTTATCATAAGTACTTCAAGAATTTTAAACACAAATTTCTTGGAACTGTATTATTTTGAAGAGATTTTCATTTTGATTTGTGCTCCTGAGATGAATGGAAGTTAAAATAAATGAAAACGAGATTTTGCGAGAGACTTTGCATGAATACGCGAGCTTTCACAAAATCTCAATCAGTTGCCTTTCCTTCTCTATATAATTCCTTGCTAAAGTTAAGCAAGATTTTATTGAAGAGGATTTGATGTTATAACAATTGCTTTGTTGATGAACAACGTACTACGTTTATGATACATAACATTCTAGTAACGACTTCATTGCGTGTTGGTCAATAAAGACAATAGCTAAACAAAGCTGTAAAATGAGTGATGTTTTCACACCAACACAAGCGTTACAAAAATGATAAATGAGTACGTGGAATCCCTTATATAACAAACAAAAGAAGCGATACAAATCAGCGATAAACACAATTTAATATAAAACTAGTTTTAATGAATAAATGGTTATACGCTATGTTAACAGAATTGTTATTAAGTTTGAACAATATTTATTCTATAATATGTTTCTCGTATATAAATGTACAGGTACAAAGACGAATGAATGTGAAAATAAACCTGATAAGGCTTTGTAAAATTCATTTCCATCGAGATGTCGCATTATGCTACAACTAGTTGTACATGCATTTGGTTAATATAATTGGTAGCCCGCCATATGTAGAATGTTCAATTTCAACTTTAAAAGCATTCAATGTGATTCCTCGACATCAAATAGAAAAAGAAAACAGAATAAGAATGGTACAAAGCAATTATGAATATTATAATTTTTATTTCTAAGGAATATTGAAGCTATGCTTTAAAGTTGAGTTTCACAATCAAAATACGACTTATAGAATGGCGGTTGCATCTAAGACCATCCATAGAGAGGCCACGTGCACAAATCAATACGGAATCCAGCATTAGGAACACATCTGTTTCTAACTGTGAAATGTTATCTGCTAAATGATTACATGCATCATTTTTGTTAATTAAAATCATAATTGAGTTTTAACATGACCTAGCACAAAAATGACACAATATGTTCTTTGATGGTCTAATTTAACATCATTTATTTCGAAATTATAACAATGCTCAATAAAATATACATTTATATAAATATTATTATTTGGATGTTTATATGGTTAAATATATACTCTCAAATTTCAACTTATTTGTTTGATTTGAGAATTTGATTGATAGCTTAGTATTGCTTAGTAAAATACGAAGATATATTGATATATTGAAAATGTCATGTATCAAGGACGTTTTAAATAGTTTTTGTCATTTCTTCCTATGGATAGAATTTTATGAAAATTCCCAGTTTTTAAGTTTAATGTATGTTTATGCAATATCAGAAATAAAGAGCACATGTTACCGTACAGAACTTTTGGTATTACCTCTACATAAACATATTCGTCCTTGAAAGCTGGCGAAATAATGTAGATTTTACTAGCAATGCGAAAAAAATATTAAAAATTTGTTTACATCTAATATTTAATTTAAACTATTTCATAGATGCATGCATACACTATTAATTGTAATGGAAATGGTAATTATAAGCTTGAATCTTACTGTTTAGAGAATAAAATAATTTCGGCAGAGTGTCAAATCTTTCTTTTTTTCAATTTTGTAATAAAGATATAGCGTTTTTTTCTGTAATATTTTGATAAAGTGTATTGATAAGTTTTGCTACGCTTTACCGCTTTATTAGATAAAAATAAATTGCAGTTGCAAACTTAACATTTTTATACTAAATGAGCATATTTGTATTAATATTCAGATGTCTATTATATTTCATATTCAGGTTAAATTGCTATAAACAACTATTTTATTCCAGTATGCATGTTTCATATATTGAACACAAGTTAAGAGACATATTCCAGGCGTATCCATAAATGATGACTCTGGAATGCTTCACCTTGTGCACGGCATTGGTACACGTAAAAAGCATCCTTTAAGTTAACGTAAATGACTATGACTAAGTCAATTTTATAAACTAACAATATGCAGTTATTAAAACCTAGTTATATTTCAATATTATTACATATATTTTGCTTGCCCTTATATAGATTTATTTAGTAATTACTGATTTATAATATATGGGAATCATCATTAATAACAAAAACAAAAAACTCTTGCTTTAAAACGATATTGCTTTTTATTGCATAATATGTGTTGATATAGAAAGAAGAATGTATAAAGTGTATTGGAATAGAAAACAAGATTATCAAAAGTTATGTAAACATTTCCAATAAACAAAAGACCGCGGCGTGGTCTTGTGGTAGAGCGTCCGCCTCGCATGCGGAAGGTCGTGGGTTCGATCCCCGGCCAGGTCATACCAAAGACTTTAAAATTGGCACTAGAAGCTTCCTCGCTTGACGCTCAGCATTTTGAGGAGAGTTCTAGGTCCGGTTGGCCCGGTGTCAGTATAATGTGACTGGGTGGGGTATCATACCATGTGTCTGCGGCATGATACTTCAGTGTGACAGCGCTCAGAATACTGTCTCAAGTAGACACCGTCGCGATATGACTGAAAAATTGTTTAAAGCGACGCTAAACACCATACAACAACAACCAATAAACAAAGCACTTTCCGACACAATAAAACACATAAAATAGATAAATATATATAATTACATATAAATTATCAATTCATATCTTTATAACTTGTTTATCAAATATAGTAACGAAAAATATCTATTCATCTGTAATACTAAAAATACTTTCATGGCGTATAACCTAGTGTAGAATTTAGTTCACATTTGCATGCATATAAGAGGGTTTATATATACGGATCGTAAGCATGTATCATACAAAATTCGATTGTATTATCCATATGGGAAATTAGCCTAGTTATATTAACCTGCAACGATCAGCTCATATCGAATATTATTTCTTAAAATAAAGTCACGTGACCATTCTCGCTTCTAGTACTGATTTTCTGAAACTGTAAACAGTAGTTCCAGAAGACGGTTATATCATAGCACACATAATATCACGCAAGTGTGAAGCTGAGTGCTAAGTGCAATACGTACTTGGTGACCTGTCAGTTAAGTTGTGCCCGGATGTACTATTCGGCGTAATTTTTAAAAGAGGCTGTACTATTTGTATTTTGTATAACAGTTCAAAGCACCATTTTATATGATTATATGATATTATATGATTTTATATATATCCGTATGTTTATTAGGAGGAAGACCTCAGAATGAATCTGAGTAGAACCACCGTCCTTCCACAAGGGACTGGAAAACCTTCTCACATATAATATGTTCTTGAACATCGAGCAGGTTCACACACACGCACGCACGCGCACACAAACACACACACACATATTCTTAATGAGTTTTGTCGTGCTATTTATTTAATTAAAACATTTGATTTAAACACTATAGGACAACAGAATTATTTTCGTAGTTGAATTACAGTCGCGGATCTATAGATATAAAAAGAGACATAATTATTTTTGTAATAGAATTAATATCTTGGATTTAAAGTTATCACTTCGCAATGTTAATTTACAGAAATAGTATTTTAACGAATTAAACAATCCGACTGGGAAATAGAAGGCTTTAAAAACAACATCTTAACTATTGCAATTTTATTTAAGTTCACATATAGTTCACATTATTTAATTAATGACTGCTTGTGATTCACACGCCAGAGATTACGTAGGCTGGGAAACGGTGCCACCATTACTGAAATACATTTCTTATTTTTAGTAACAATAAGTACAAGTTACCGCTATTGACCAATAAATAACACAAAAGGCGTGTGCATCAGGAGTTCTAACAAAGTAGTAGCAAGATATAACACTCAGCAAGTTGGCGGCATAATCAACAATATGAAGCGGAGACAACTTCCGTTCATTAAAAAGTATATTGCTAGTGATTAGAGAGTATTACTTAAATACTTAAAAAGTTAATCAATACTAAGTTTTGACTGGCCATTTATCTATTACATAATCAATTATAATGAAATCATTTACATTTTTATTGAATCCAGCTTAAACTCAGGATCAACTGGCTGTTTTTTTTTATATTTAAGGTTTAAGTATGTCATACAGGAGTCTGGCTTCTCTTTCATCACAATTTTACTTAATACTTAACTTAATTTTGACTGTTTATTTATCCATGATATTACTAATATCAATGTAACCATATGCAGTTTTATTGGAACCAGTCTAAAATCATGATCACCTGGCTACTTTCCATAAATTTAAGCTTAAAGTATCTTAGTATATGTTGATAAAACAGGAAACAGACTATTTCACTAACACTCTACATTAATATTTAAAATATTAACCAAGTTTTGACTGGTTATTTATCTGTTATATAACCAATATCAACAAAACACATGTGAGTTTTACTGGTACTAGTCTAAAATCCTAATCACGTGACTGTTCTTATATTTATTTATATAAGTATGTGCTGGTGAAACAGAAGGCTCAGCCTGATTAAATAATATCACCATATTCTAAGATTTAATATCAAAAGTGTGAAAATTATATCTAAAAAAAATACAAATATCGATACACTTTTTCATTAGCACAAAACATAATATCAGATTTAGTCATTAAAAATAGTAAGGTGTGAATGAATGGTGTTATCACACATCAAACACGGAATCCCTTTAAATAGATCATATTGTAACTCCAGTATATTGTTACAGCAACATTTTGTAAAAAAAAACAAGTTTAAATATAAATTGCCATATGCGGTATGTCTCTAAGTTTACTTGATAAAAATAATAAGGCAGTGCTTATATCACTTCCGATTATGCAAATAAAGAGAAATAGAATCTTTGCAAGTCATGATAACGTCCATGATTTTATATATAAACGCTTATATATCGCGCTTACCAATAGACGGCATGAACATCATATAAGCGATTCACTATTTATTTCTCAGGTAATCTATTTATTATTTTCTATCATTGTTATAATGTATTTAATAATAAGATGTTTGTTAAACCGAACTTAATAAAATGATATTTAGATTGAAACAGTTTAATTAAAGAAATAAAGTTTATTACAAATTCTGATTTTATTTAAATCAGATATACTTGTTAATTTATATTTCATTGATGTATATATTCATGATTTATAAAAATAGACGGCATGGACATCATATAAGCGTTTCATTGTTTATTTCTCAGGGCCTCACAAAGCGAATATAATGTAGAGACGAAAAATCAAGGAAGCAGGTGGGTTGCTTCACAGTAACTGCACCGATATAACACCGTCAAAATGGAAGAAATGCAATAAATATTCGTGTTACATAATGGACATGTCATATAAATAATTGCAACATTCGAAGAGATGTGTCTCAAAACTTTATTGTACCAATATATTGCTTTGTCTAAGTTAGCATGGTTAATGTTTAAAAGTCAGGTAATACCAGTGTATTATCCATAGACGAACATTGTACTGTTTGACCTTATTAATAATCCTATATCATGTCCCAGTCTGTCACGATTTTGCTCCCGACTAGCCACGATCGGAAAAAAAATCGGCAGCAGTCGTAGTAGAGAATGATCGGCTAGATTTTCAAGTCGTACGGCATTCGTACAGCATTCTCGAGGCCGTCGTAGCGGTATTGTGATAATCGTCGCTATTCGGGGCATTTCCTAAGTACGACTGTGCAAGACCCACCAAGAACTTGTAAAAGGGTCCTACGACTATGCCTCGATTGTACTACGATCTGCCATGATTGATGCCGATTACACTACGAACTACGAACGCACAACGAACTTGTCCCGAATTATCAAGAAACTAACACTACAGCACCACGAATATTCCCGAATGCACTACGAATTATCACGAATTGTACCGACAACACTAAGACTGCAGTAAGAACTACAACGACTTCTCACGATGTCACTACGGTTTAACTACGATTCGGGACCAAACAGTTAAATACAAGCTGTCGCTACCCAAAATATCATACATTCTGTTACTTCCAATAAGTGAATCAAATAGCTCTAACAAGAACATAAATCAAGAGCTTCTACCATGGATGATGGAACAGTGATATTTGCAGTGGGCAAACACACACTTTCAACATGATTAAAATAATTGAATTTCACCAATTTTACTTTCTATACAGTTTCCGAAATACAATGAAATACATTAGTAAATGAAACATAACTTTATATCTTCAAAAATACAAACATAATAAAGTTATGTTTACTGTGATCACTTTCCAGTTTGACACTTTCTTCCTACCACAAGCTATTAAAACATATGCCCTGAATACACCAATATTTTAAGAAGGTAACGCAGTGTCCAATTAGCCAAGAGCTTATTCAGTGCGTGCTTAAATTAATGAACCACGAGCAAACTATTCGTATGTTAATAAAGCGAACTCGCTTGATTGGTGTAGTAAAATCATAAAACCCTTCTATCTGGGAATAGAAACAAGAAAATATATGTGTGACAGGAGACATAGCATTGAGAGGAAACAACACTCAATTAGTTTAAAGAGAATATATCACGATTTTTTAAAATTTTAAAATTGGCTAAAACATTTTTTTTCCAATATAAAATGCCTAAATATACTCACTGACCCCGTATTACCAAAAAGATAACAATATAAACATACAAAAATGATATATTGAAAAGGGTTTTCCTAACTTGGGCTACGCAGGTAGATTAGACTAAAATAGATGTCCCACTTAAATGGCAGCACATTTTGTGACGCATACAAAGAATCACGTGATTTCATTTTGATTTTAATATGATCCGTTATACATGTTTACGCGTAGTAAAACATGTTTCATCTTAGAATGAGTCAGAATGACGTACGAAGGTCGTCGAACAGTATTTAAGCGCTGTCTATTTTTAAAATGGGGATTTCGTTTCAAGTTTACCACTTCCAATTTACATATCGATTTTGTCACGCTTTGGTCGATTTGACACACTTAACTTTTCAGTTTATATGTATTAATGATCTCGATAGGCTTTTTATCCATTTCTATATTAATTTTATTTTTTAAAACATTTATAGCGTTTTATCCTGATACACTTCCTTAACCCTTTAATTCATATAGACGCCTTTAAACACCTCTTATATTGAAAGCATTAATTCACCACGTATCAGCAATGGGTGAATCATGTTTATATTAACTGACAGAGTGGAAAACAGTGCACTGTTTTCAATGGCCTTCTGTGATTAGTGCGGGAAAACGCGTATCTATGGAGTAAAGGGTTAAAACTTATTGGTTTTACTTCGATTGTGAAACGAGTTATTACAACTTGTACAAGTCACCTTCGAATTATTCCTAGAACCAGTACTAAGCATAATGCGGAAACTTGTCTTGCTCAAGGACACCAACACATCCGTGGCGAAGGATCGAATCCATTTTCTTCCGATCATGGGGCCGATACTCTATCGCTGGACCACGCACCCCACAACAATCATAACGGCATAAACTATCAATTTAATTAAGAGTAATATGAAAAAACATACATACAGAAGAGATAACTGCAAGGGTCACCGCCTAGGAACTGTAAGCAGCAAAGCCGGCATGGGGGATTTAAACCTGGCCCACGGGTGCACCCAACTTTGCTCTTACTCTCAAAGTCACAGCATAAATCGAAAAAGTGCAAATAAAAAAGGGACACCTGAGTTCATATTTACTAACCATCCTTGAGAATACTCTAAGGCTTGAGTTTGAAATTCCAAATTTCAACCTTAGTTATTTAGTTTACCAGGACAGATTGAATGATTGTGGACGTTTGTTTGACTCTATATTAGGTGTAGCTACAGGCTTGCAAATGTTGGTCTCAAAAAATGAAAATGGTCTCTAAGTGTATATTTCAAAATCCATTCTTGAGTTCAAGTCTAAGAATTTTCTTCAGATTGGTTGGTAGATACGACTCCTGATCTCATCTGAGATTTAAGTAGATTTAGTTTAAGATCTATTTTTGAATCGTGAATGGTGGCACAAATTCCACAGAATGGAAACATGTATGCCCATTTATAAGGAAAGCGTATAAAGAAAAATTTACACATTCAATAAATGAATCGTTAAAATATTTTATTTACATGTTAGCCATCTTGAATATCTGACATTTGTTCTTGAATAAAAACCGATCTAAATGAATTTTACTGTCATAATAAATTTCACAGTCATATATCATATATGTGTGATAACATTTGTGTTAAGGTTTCAAAGAACGGATTAACATTCACAAAAATACGAAACCAAACACAGAGTTAAGCTTGAAACATAATAGAAACAGAATTAACCATAGCAACTAATCGTATTTTACCACGGTACGTAGTTTCCTCGTGAAATTGATTTGTATAAAGACATGCTCCTGAGATACGAGAGATGTGTGTGAAAATTTGTCTGTATTGATTTGTCCTCGTTTTACCTTATTTTTGTGTGTGTCCCGCAACTAATCTTAAACAATTGGACAAAACTGACAAATCAACGTATTCAATTTTTGCTTTCCTAACATTGCTATTTAACGGACATAATCGTGTGAGCTTGGTGTGTTCTACAGTCAAGTATATAATCAATATCGATGAAATAATATACATTTAAATTGCTGGAACCAGTATAAAATCATGGCCAACGTCCTGCTCTTCTTAGATTTAAGTTTCTTAAGTAAATCAGTATATACTTCACTATGTTGGAGATAAAGAAGCTTAAACGTTCTGAGCATATTTTTTTTAACAAAAGCATTTTGTGTGTTGCAATTATATATGTACATGCACTTATTTTCTGGTTCAAAAGTTTGTATCTAGGAAAGTAACTCTAGTATTGAAAGGTGCAACATTTTATAACTGGTAATAATATGACATCGTATTATATTCTATTTATTTTTTTAACTATGAAATGGAACTGGCACACTGGACCAAGTAATGTCTAAACACCAATATTGTTCTCTGTGGTGATGCAGTGCTCTGACATATCTGTATGCTGTACAGAACTGACCTGTTCCCAATATATTCAGCTTAGAAAATTGATATTGACAAGAGTAAAAAGCATGTCAGGTATTGACAGTGCCTGACTTTGGAAACATCGAGAGAGCAGCCACTAAACCCAGACTTTAATATGTTGAGGGGAAGGGTGTTGACATTGCAATGACTTTATTTCATTAGACTGAACGGAGGAAATGGAATAAATGATGACTGTTAAATGTTATTGTGGATGCTTTTGAGCTCATGAAGGCCGCATACTCAAGAGCTTTTCTGATCACCCAGTGACCGTTTGTCATAATCTTTAACTTTCTAAAACTAACGAAACAACTAAGTTATAGAAAACTTTATGTTAATAGTTTTGTAAATATGAAGTTTCAGATAAAGTGTATTTGGAGGTTTATATTCATATGAACATGTACTAAGAGTAATTAGATTGACATGGATTATATGATTCCAAGATTGATGTGTATCCCTTAAAAAAGGATTTCACTAGTTTAGCTTGTACTTGTAATAATAATGGCTTCATCATATATGCTATAGTGTTCCATTCATCAGCGTCGGTAACCAGCAATACTTAACAAAACTATGGGATTCTTATGTACACCAAAGCTCCTTCATCAAAAAGTAATTTCAATTCTGAATAATTTAGACAGATTTTCTTACTCGAGACAGGGTTTGTACTTGGAACACACTCTAGATTTAATATAAAGCAATGATGTATATAGAAGGCTAGTAAGCTGGCAACTTCTGACTAAATGTTGATAAAATAGCAAGCAGATTATTTTGGCAAATTAATCATTCAGACTTCATAGGCTTATGCTTTCTTGTACATAAATGGTTGTTTTCTTTATTGCAGTAACATTATTTTGTAATCAGAAGTACATCACTAATTTTAAACACAAAATGTTGTGAATGGTCTTGTTTTGTTCTGCAACGTAAGGTCATTAATAACTCACAAGATAGTGTGTGAATACGCAAGCTTTTACAAAACCCCAATCACTTACTTTTCCATTTCAGTATAATTCTTTGGTAAAGGGATATAAAAAGAAAAAAGAAATAGAGTTATACATGTACATAATTATTATTGTGTCTTCATGATTTTGATTAAATGTAAATGATTATACTTTAAAGATCAAGACGTGTTATTCAAAGAATGGTTCAAGTCTTAGTCTTCTACATTCTGTTTATCAAAACTTTCAATAAACCATGTGTAAATAATAAAAAATTTTTAAATTAATTACTCATTATGCCAAACAGAAACTTCTCAATTATTCCTGAAAGCTATTTGTAAGATTACTACTGGTTACACTTGAACAGTCAAATTTATAATTACTAGGCTCACAATCTATATAAGTGTATGCTTCATTCCTTTAAAGTAGTTCAATCATGTCCATACCGTCCCTCTATCTTACACACACAAAAAGACCATGTTCCTCAAATGTTAGTTAATGACTCAAGAGACAATGTTATATTGTTTGAATACAGCATTTGGAAGCATGTAATTGTATTTTAGTAATTGTCCACGATACGTCATTGGTTATCCATTGCAATAACTGCAGTAGATTTTAAGTCATTTTACCGGAGACCTTTACAAGGATGTCCATAACTTTTTGAATGTAACAGCACTGTTTGCTTTCAAATAACACTGTAACTGGCTAGTAATCTGGAACCTTGGAATATCACCTATGGTATCTGAATGTGTAACGACAAAATGCGTTTAACAAGTAGTCATGGTATTTAAAAAATAGAATTTGATATTGCTATGCACCTTATGTAAGTGTATTTAGGACACACACATATTTTTGTACTTGACAAGATATTGAGTTAAGTCGAGTTCTTCAATTATTATATATTATTTTGAGCACTTGAGATAATTAATTTAGATAATGAGTTGAGCGTTCAACAGTAAGAAGTGTATATATTTAATATACCATGGTAACTTAGCATCATTTTTTTTAAAATTATCTTTATAGAACAAATGATGACCGGTTCTCTTTATATATTAAGATTCTGCTTCATGACTTATAATATACTGTAATAGTGGACTAGTTAAAATCTGTCTCGCATGCGAAATGGCATTGGTTCAAACCCAGGCCGAA
The DNA here is from genome assembly GCA_029582155.1 of Panopea generosa. NCBI lineage: Eukaryota > Metazoa > Mollusca > Bivalvia > Adapedonta > Hiatellidae > Panopea > Panopea generosa. The sequence continues at coordinate 38,041,384 of CM055909.1, read as the reverse complement.
TTATAGCAAAGACTAAAATAAGAGTAATAAATGCTGATTTGGTATCATGTTGTATGTCTGCATCATGATACTACAGTGTGGCAACGCTAACAGGCAGACCTTTGTGATATCACTGATACAATACAATTTTATGGCTTAGGTGTGAGAAAAAAAAATATTCTTCATGTCCATATCCACGATGAAACAATGATTGAGTGTTGTTTTGAGGCTATCAGGTTGAGCCTGGGATCAAACCTGTTGACAATCTATTAAATGCTTTACTGGCTGCCTGAAGTTATTATTGACCGAGAAGCAAACAGCATAGAGTGTGCACATATTGCAACAGTATTTGTATGTGTCCATAAACAAAAAACAAAAGTATCCCAATATATATAACAAGATATGGTAGCAAGGTTTAATTCAGTCTGATAACTTTTAGTGTGTAGGCCTGCAGTTAACAGTTGGTCTTCGTGAAAGATATGATTATGAATGAACCAAATTGGATACATGTAACAGAGTTATAACCCTTGAATTGTCAAAACTCTAACATTATCCATGTATATGGGAGTTTGCTCAATACAATATTGAACTCTATTATCTCTTTCCATTATGTGATGATGGTCATAATGTATTTGGTTCTTATATACAAAGAGTCTAATATTTAACAAATCCAAAAACATTAACAATAAAAAAAACTTCAATTTCATCATACAACCAGGACAATGTCTGGTCCGCTTAGACGGTAGCCTGCCTGACTACTGATTTACCAACCGGGCCCGATTAGCTCAGTTGGTTACGCGTTTGACTATCAATTCAGGGGTCGTGAGTTTTAATTCCAGCTCGGTAACAGTCTCCATGATGATTGATATACGACATTGTGTCTCATTATTATTTGTATCTTACCACTGATTCCAGTGGGAAAGTTATCAGGTACTTGCGGAAATGGGGTGTATTCAAGTACTGGTTAACCTTTCGGGATTCCAGGAAACAGTGGTTAGGTTAACTGATAATCTGTTAGCCCTCGATAGCATAAAATGACTATTTATATTCAATCAATCGAAATTGATTAACTTTTCAGGATAACAGGAAATAGTGATGTGGTAAACTGATCATCTATGTAAGCTGTTGATGGCATAGAATGTCGCTTAATATTCAAACAAAGTGTACAACATACCATTCATAATTCACCATCACACATCTCAGCTGAACAACAACATATGCTTCAGTCGTACCTTTAAATGATCACTTCCTCTAAACCGCTAATGTGTCTCACATATATAGAGGCAGTTTTTCTTTATATAATTAAGTTTATTCTAATTTAGAAGTAAACTAAGAATTACTCTTGAGTAAATCTTCAGGGTAGCACCAGAACTGACCTTTTATAGGTTATTGGTAAGCTTGCGACCAAACCTTCAACCTCTCCAACATTCCATTCACTGTACTACTGACCAGCTTATATTAATTAAGTAACTTTGCAATAAGATCGTAAGATTCGAAAACAGTGTAGCGACACATTTTCACATGTATACTATTTGATCCTGGGAACGGGAAAAATTCTAAAAAAAAGTTTTTTAAAATAAAGTCAGTGGAAGTTTCAAAATACACTTACTGTGAAAAAATGGTGTAACATTTTGCACAATTCTGAATCCATGCTGTGAACCGTAACTGCACCGAGTAGTAGACTGCTGATTCTCTGTGAATAATGAAAAAATAAATAAATAAAATACATTTTTCTTGAGAAAAAAAATACATTGAAGTTCATATTCACCATATTGGTAAAATGCCATAAATTATGTACTTTTTACGTAAAAGAAATGTTGAACATATCACATAGTTGCAGGTCTATTTTTTTCATTTTTCACATTGCATGTTAAAGTAAAATTTAATCAGTTAGCAAGATTGTAGTTTTACAAAATTAAATACCTATATTATTCATCTGAGATCTTTAAGTACCAATCATACCAGATGCAATGCATTAACTGAAGTTTGCCTGGTCAGGTTATTAGTCTGGGGATCGTGAGTTTGAATCCTCGCCTGGTTGTAGTCTCTGAGATAATTGATACACAAAATTTGCATTTCATTGTTATCAGTCTCTAATCATTGATTCAAGTGGAAAAGTTATCAGTTATTTGCGGAGATGAATGTGTTCGAGTAGTTGTTGTTCCGGAATCCCAGGAAAGAGTAGTTAGGTTAACTAATTGTCTCTTAGCCCTCGATAGCATAAAATGACGCTTTTCAAACAAACAAAAAAACAAACTTAATTCAAATGTATTGAAAATTGCATTAAAGAACTGCAATATTTTTAATTTGAAATTATAAGAACACTTTTTTGTTTAGGGTATAAATATAAGATTGTCTAAATAATTAGAAAACAGAGTTTAAGATGGAGGATTGCTCTTTAAACCTTTTTTTAAATTGTAGTTCCAAAACTAGCCACTCTGGATTCATCAGTGATTTTGATACTTTCTCAGGTCTGCTGGCCCACACAAGTGTATGCAGAGCATGTGTTCAAGACTATATAATTTCTAACATCTGACACCTGAAATATATGTTTCTACAATAAGAACAATGATGGGATGATAGTAATTAAATTTATTACAGTAAGTAATTGTATTGATAAGATAAATATATATATAAATAAGAGTTACAGTAGTTAAAAATATCCACAACCAAGGTACCTATAAACGTGATGGTCCAAGCTACATAAGTATACAACAAATTAATAGAAATACAAATATTTTCTGCAATGCACACCCAAAGATCATGGCAACTATCACTCAATAAATTATGACAAACAGTTCGTAAGAAGAAGTTAAAATATGACAGGTTAGCTCAGTTGGTAGCACATCTGATAATCAATCATGGGGTAGTGCGTTTGAATTCTCGCTCGGCCAGTATAAAACACTACATGTTGGAATCCCGCTCCGGCACAGCTTCCAAGATTATTGATATACAACATTGTCATAAGTCTCTCACTGCTGATTCAAGTGTGAAATATGAAGTAATGTTTTATCACTCGACTGTCAACATATATTATACTTTAATCTGGAATGCTTTCAACACATTGCAGATTAAATGGCATGAACAATATATCTAGACAGTCCAAAACTCAAACCTAGTCGTAATCTTTTGCATTCAATGCGTCGCACATCATATGCTGTCTGACATGTTTATGTCATATCAGGTTACTAGCATTATGGCTTATTTGCACACCTTTTTGTTTAACTTTTTATCTGCAAGTCTTCTTATACTCATGTTATGGGGTGAATATGTTATATCCAAAAAAAAACTGTCCTCACACACTTATTTATTTTCTATTGATTGTGAAACAACTTCAGACAAATCACGCTCAAAGCCTTACAAGGTAGAACAAGTACAAAGCATATGCGGAAAAAGTGTGTTGATCAAGGACACCACACAGCCATGGCAGAGGATTGACCCCCCCCCCCCCACTCCGTCCCCCGATAACGGGTTTGATGCTCTACCACTGGACTATGCGTTCCACACTGGCTGCTCATGTCAAAAATCAAAGCGGTTACGGAAGAGTACCCCTCTTATAGAAATTTGTTAAAAAATGAGAATAAAATCATTACAGGACCACATGTTAAATGTAGAATGAAAACAATTAAATAGTTGAAAAAGGTTTGTTATGTGAGGATATGCATGTAAAGATACACTTATAAAGTTTACATAAATTAAAAAAAAAATACAATTTCATGTATATGATGCACTTCTATAGCCTCATGTCAATTTAGTTCGACACATTTCAGAACCTACAACACACTCTGATCGATCCAATATCATCGAAGTTATCAAGCTATTTGGAAGCTACTGATTATACAATCAGGTGAGTAAAAGCTTTTATTGCAACAACGTTTTCCTGTATAGCATACTGCAGAACTGTTTCAGTCGGCTGAGCTTCACACTCATTTCACATACAACACAGGCTATAACATTGTTCAAACAGTTATACCGAGCTGTAGTCGTTCTTTCATAAGATAAATTCCCTCCTGTAAAAATGTAAACAGCATTAAACAGGAAACGGGAAAACGGAAGTTACGCATGCGCACTCTTGCATAATTCAATTCGAGGCTAAGTGGGAAACCTTGGCGATTCAAAAATATTTTATAACGCGTTTGTCACGCTTTATAACTTGGGCATCTTTTTCTACAATAAAAAAACGTTTGGGATCGTGTTTATATTCACACATATAGCTCATTGATCATATTTTTGTATAAGAAATGTGCTCACAAAATTTTCTTTTTCTTACTTTTAAAATGGACTAAAATTATCATCAAAAACAACTGTAAGTGTGAAAATGCTTCATTTCTTTAAATTTAAAAAAGGAACTTACCACCCAAAGTTGCAACCAATCTATTTATTTTGATACCGAAATCACAAAAAATAAGTTTGTTAGTTGAGCAGATAAGTTTCCAAGAATTGGAAAACATCAAATGTGCCACTCGAAATTTAGACACATTTTGACAAGCAGCTGCAGTCACTTATCTCTGTTTATATGTCTTCAATACATTTTTGCAATTAGACAAAATTAAAATCAAAGCCAGCTTGGCAACAGCAAGTACATTTAACACTGTGATTGTAGGTAGGTTCATTTTCTTGCCTAACCTATTTTGATTTGTTTTAGGAAAAATATTTCAAATTGAATATTTATATAATAATTGTCTTTTGTTTATATGAATAATTCCATGAAATAAATCAACACTATTAAGCACTTGTATGAGTTTTATTCGATAGGAACATGTACTCTATCTGCACTACATGTAATAATTATTTGATGATTTCTGCACTATTGAATATTTATCAAATATATAAAAATTAAGGCTGTGATAATTAAAGAGGCGTTTTGGCGTTTTCAAATAATTAAAATTTACCGTGCACGAGTGTAATAAACCCATGACATACCTTTTGATATTAACCTAGTGTAATATCCATTCCGATTTGACGTTTGGTGTATTCCATGCAACTCGGCAGCCGCACGTAAAGTGCTAAAGTACTATCAGACATATATTAATATTATATTAATGACGTCGATTTGTCATGGTAAAATGAGTTTTTTGAGACGTGACGTCATATGATCACTCGAGGAAACTAATATGATTTTTTTTCTCGTTCCTTAAATAGGGAATCTGTTAAATAAATGGCAATTATAAAATTTTCCTGAGTTATGTGATAAAATGAATCTTACATTTGTGCTCATTTCTTATTGAATTTATTAAACTCATTAGGAAAAATAGTATAACATTCGACAGAGCCTCTCATAGTATATTTTTTCCAACTCGTTAAACAAATTCAATAATAAATAAACACTGATGTAAGTTCCTCTATGTACCGAACTATACACTCTCAGGTTTAATGTTCTTTGACAAAAGCACGCCGCTTTAAATACTTTGACCTATATACCATCTCGTTTCCATACCATAACTCTAACCTGGAGTTTGTAATTTCCAATCATACACTTTTTTGTAGATAGGTTTCCAGACTAATATATGAAATAGATATGACTTTAAACCATACTTCTTTCCCAATTATCTCATATATATCTGCGGATTATTATTTAACTACATTAATGGATTGTATAGGCCAAAAACGAATGAAACACCTCTGTCGTCAACAATAAGACTTGTTTTTGTCTATTTGCTTCCCCAGTAGACATTTTTGTCTTTATTGGGTATCTTTTTCTTTAATCTGTCTCTAGACATTATTGATATTAGGCATTAATTGTATAAGCTATGCGGCAGTCGAGTAATATAGTTTGGCTGTACCCTCAAAAACAATCACATTTAGTATAAATATTTCATTACATACTCGCCCGGTTTACTCAGTTGGTAACGCACCTGACTATCAATTATTGATACATGAATTCGAATCTGCGTCTGGCCAGTTTCCGTGCTGATTCAAGTGGCAAAGTTACTTGTGGAAATGGGTGTGCTAGAGTACCAATAAAACTTCATGGATCCCAGAAAAGATTGGTCATGTCTGTCTGATCGCCTATTAGTCAACGATGGCATAAACATGATGCTAAATATTCAATCAATCAATTCATTTTTTCCATTGTTCATAGTAAAGCAAGTGGTATTAATTCCATTTTCAGCACACAAAACTCTGCTGAAGTCATAGTCTGTGATCCTAAACGGTGTCTGTATAGGCAATATATTGGTACAACAATGCTAACTAAAGATGTCATTACTTGGAATGGGAGATAAAGTTCGTTTGCCTCAGATATAACTGAACCGTTAATAAGCATATGAGGGAAAAACTAATCAGAATCTTAGAAATGCAAACTCTGTGGCGAGTCGAGGTGTAATTAAGAATGTAAATATGGATCAAGGTGAAACCAGTGACATATTTATAGAGATCGCCAAACTAATATCAAGTCAATTTACACGGCTGAAATCTCAGATGAGACCTTTAGTATTTCTTAAACAACTCTTTGAATGTTTGTCTGAATTTAATAATTTTACTACATTTATAATTAACATGCCGACCAATTCTATGTGTTAAGTATTTAATATATTTGTTCTGAAATAAAATTAATATAGGATGAAATTGAAAACTGTTTAACAAAAAGGTTCGTGTACTAGTTTCAACAAAACCAATTCAACTACACATCATAGAAAAATGAATTTAGTTTAAAAGATGAGGAAGTAAATTATTCGTCGGTTGCAGAAGTTTTATATCGATATTTAAATATTTTTTCTTATTCATTGCTTTTAAAAAGTAATAAAATTATCAAAATTATAACGGTAAGCGTTTTATTACTTCAAGAGGAAAAAAGAAAAAAAACTTACCACTAAAATTACAAGCAATCCCTTTCTTTAAATAAGAAAAAAACTATTTGTTGCTTCAGGACGTGTTACGTTGGCAAGTTTGAAAAATGCCAAATGTGCCGCCCGAAGTTTAGCCCGGCAGTTACCTATATCTATTGACATGTCTTTTGTGAAACTAAGAATATAAAGAAAGATCAATACAACAATATTGAACTGATATATGCATAACATTCAGTTCATGTATATATTTCTCTGGAAAAAAGTATGTGTAAGAAACATTTGCAACATATAAAAAAAAATATCTATTTCACCTCCGATGAAAATTTTATAAAATAATATAATATGTTGAGCCCAAACCAAATGTAACAAAGCGATTGAAGAAGGTATTTCCAAGCTAAACAAAACCCTACACCTCCAGCAACACACATGCATAACACATCCCAATTTGTGAGGTTAGTATATGTATTTGAAAAATGTTATGTGCTGTCTTAATCAGTTTTGTATAATGAATAGAAAGTATTACAAATAAATTACATCTAATACAACTCCGTGTCTCATTTATGTATAAAATAACATATCTTCTGTTTGTTAATGTCAGTATAACGTCATCGTATCAAGATAATTATCTTCACCGATTTTATATAGTCGAAAACACAATTACACTTTTAAATAGTCATCTTTAAGAATGCAAATATTTGATACATTAACTGCTACAGCAGTATCGATCGTATCGGATTTAGCTTTTCATTTCGCTGTCTTCCTTTTCTCAGTCAGAGCTAACATCAGCTATAGATTTTCGTTTTTTTTCGTTTCCATTCTTCAGAGCTAATATTAGCTTTAGATATTCGTTTTCCCATCTTCCATCCTTCAGTCAGAGCTAAAATCAGCTTTAGATATACATTTTGCCGTCTTCTCCTTTTCCTCAGTCAGAGCTAACATCAGCTTTAGATATTCGTTTGGCTGTCTTCTCCTTTTCCTCAGTCAGAGCACGCGATGCATGAAGAAAAACTGCAAACAAGACTCCCTGAAATGTGCGTTAAACAGTTGAAACACAAATAACTTCTAATAAATAGTGTTTTTAAAAATGTTCTAGAAATGGTGAAAAATATTTGTGAAAAACTAAAAATAGTTGCGTCCATCTTAATGTTGAAACTTATACGCTTTTAGGGAAACACGAAAAACATGCATCTACCTAGTATAAAAGTGAATGGTGTTTAAAGCAAACACGTACAATATATATCCATGGATGACATGTGTTATTTGTGAAGTAATGTCTCGGACATTCTTTTTAGTCGCATTTAACATCATTTTATATGTGACATATTCAGTTTTATTGGTGGAGGAAAAATAGCCGAACATAATTTTTTGGACCACCTCGAACCAACGAACTCGGGGATGAGATATAACAGGCCGTTCAATGACAGCACCTTATTCCACTCGGGCACTGTATACCCAACCAGTAAATATATCAGAAACTGAGAAGAATGAATGCGTTCAACTAATGACTTGTACAGGAATATACTTCTACAACAACAAACGGTAAATAAATGAACTGGCTAGTAAATTGATTTTGATATAACAAATGGTTTGAATAGAACTTTTGTCAATTTTATTTCTTTGACAAACATTACTGCAAGTTTAATGTTGTTTTTTTCCAAACTAAAACTTGACAACATCCAAACAATGACGTTATCGAACGTGTGGTACTCTCCAACTGACTGAGCGCATTTCAGCATTGGCTATCTAGTTCACCATGGCCGATATAATCACTGTAAGGGTTTATTTGACTATATCATATTTGATGTCCTTATCTGATTGCAAAATTTTGATTTAAAAAAAAAATGGTTTCTAAGTATGCTTGAACTAAGAAACCACTTTCCTTTAACTAAAATTTTATTCTTGAGTTCAAATCTCATAATATTCTTAAGAATGATTGGCGAATACATGTTCCACTTCGAATAATAGACAGCTGTAAACCTGATGTTCTGCTGCCCGTACAAAACCAGAGTTCGCTGTCACTGTAACTGCTCGTAAACTGTCGCCAGTACCAAATATTATCTGAAATAAAAACTCATGCATGTAAACTTGCTTCTGTATCTGCTATTATCAGTAAAATTATCACATGTGTAAATAAACACTATCTGAAATACTTCAACAGTCTACATTATAAACCACGCTAATCAAACTGAAATCTCTTTCTGGAACTTATATAACATAAAATGCATGAACTGTGTTCATTTTAAATATCAAATAATAACAATTTACATGCTTGCGTTATTTATGTTCTACCGGGTGCTTATCAACTTCTATGAAAATATATTGACGACTACTTTGGATTCTGACAAAACGGACCACGGTTCCAGTTAGAACTTTTAATTAATGTTTATATAAAGAAAAGCACGCACACAAACATTAAGAAAGTAACTTTTTCTAATATAGAAACTCATTTGAAACTTAATGAACTGTTTGTGGTGTACACAATTAATAATTATAACAAGAGTTGTTAGAAGACCAACACAGCTCGCCTCTCGGTGTCTAACTTAAACGAAAAAGTTTAACCTGGGTGTCTACAGACGACGCCGGGGTCATGACAATAGCTCTCCTTGGACTTTGTCCCGGCGAGCTATTAAAATACAAGCATATAGTATATAAATTAAATATTATCTGGATACATTTATTGTATATAACTATCTGAATACATGGCAATAAACGCAAACTACGTTTTAAAATTTTCTTGAGAACAGTTGTTCAGACATTATCTGACATATCATGCTTAACAGGCGAGGAAATAGTCATTTAAATTATTTAGAAAATTATCTGAAATACGAGGTTTATTATTATTTCAATGTCCAGTATTATCTGATTTATGACAATGTATTGCATGTGAAATGTTCTCGTTAAGAGTACAAATCCTGCAATACGCATTTTAGTTGTTCACACGAGAAACAGTTTATTACTTCAGAGCGTATACACCATATTCAGTATATTTCTTATTTACACCTGAACACCATATTAAATACCGTTTTGATTTACACCCATACTCCATATCCTATTCATGTTTAAATTGCACCAGAACACCATCATATTAAATGTAGTTTTGATATGTTCCTAGACACCAATTCAAATAAATATTTGATCTGTAAATATAGTTTTGATCTGCAACCAGACACATTCTTAAACATATTTTTAATTTGCGCTTAGACTCATGTTTAAGTTGCAACCGAGCACCATCATATAAAATATAGTTCTGATTTGCAACTTGACAACATAATACCTATAGTTTTTAGTTCATACCTCTTCATGACTTATTTTATACATTAGCATGATAATGGCAAATCAAACCTGTAAACAACCAAACCTGGGCACTCTGTCTCTGCTTGTTCTACTTGTATTATTTATAAAATACTCACCTGTCTTTGTTTCAGTAATTGATCTTCATTTTATTAAATCATGAAAAGGAGTGTGAAATTAGAACATTATGGGTATTATGCTATGGTACCACGAAAATCATAAACAAATAGGTCAAAGTTTCCCATGATTTCCGTTGTACTCGATAATATTTTAGTATTCAGCAAATATACAAGAACAGTAAAGGCTATTTAATCATGGGTAGCGATTTAAAATTCGTTAACATAGATCACGAATTCCACATTTCAGAATTATAATATGATACAGGTTATTGAGGTTAGTGAACAGCTCGATAAAGAACAACTTTTTTTATATAAAGATAAAGTTTCATTGGTTATGTCAAAAGAATTATCAAAGGAGATGTAGTGGAGACATCGTTAAATTTTAAAATAGATATGGTCTACCTCATGAATGATTCTTTATGCAATCTGTAAACTGTGATGCAATCGTGCATTCTATCTTGGTTGCATACACTGTTTCAATAGTTTCGTCATTATGTAGACATGAAGGGAGACAGATTATGGAAATGTCTATAAATATCTGCTTATATTTGCTCTAGGTTATCCAAGTAGGTCATTGTCATTCCTAGATTTAATGAAGATGAATTCAATTACCGCACTCAGTTGTTTAGATATAGCTGTCAGCACGCGATCGGCATCGCAAATTTAATTGAACATTACATTAGCCTGAATGTGAACGTCTTTGTTCCAGTTACGGAACCCTATATCTCGTACTTGAAAAATAAATGTGGCAGTAATAAAACTTGGTATGATGTTTGAACTCATTTCTAAACTCGACAATATGTGTCTTTTGTGTAGGTTTGTACATTTTTAATTGTTCCTTAATGGCATGGCAGACGCTTTAGTCATAAAAACACCACTACTATATTGCAGGAATATCTGATTAAAAAAGGATGCCAGAAACTATATCGTGACTACAACATTTGATTCAAAGATAGTATGTATAAGAGAGGCAAGTGTGGTCGTAAATGTCTTTTCTGTCTTTACTTGTGTCTGTTGATGTCTTATATATACAACTGTTTATGATTATTTTTGTGTTTATAGACGTCTAAATCATTGGATTGTTTTTTGAAAAGTTTGTATCTTGTAAATTATTTTCCTTATGAATGCATTTACGTTTGCGTTAATATCGTTAAGCGGCAACTGGTGTGTTAGAGAATAATCGGATGCTAAGTATTGTTTTCAAATCAAACATGTAAAAGATATCAGTCTTGTTTCATGCAATTAAGTGGTAGAGCGTCCGCCTCGCATGCAGAAGGCCGTAGGTTCGATCCCCGGTTGGGTCATACCAAAGACTTTGAAAATGGTACTAGAAGCTTCCTCGCTTGGCGCTCAGCATTTAGATGACAGTTCTAGGTCTGGTTGGCCCGGTGTCAGTATAATGTGACTGGGTGGGGTATCATTCCACGTGTCTGCGGCATGACACTCCAGTGTGACAGCGCCCAGAATACTGTCTCAAGAAGACACCGTCGCGATATGACTGAAAAATTGTTGAAAGCGACGCTAAACATCATACAACTACATGCAATTTATTATTGCTCTCGGTTATTACAATACATAAGTAAACACTAGTAAAATCCCATGAAAACCAAGTTCGCCAAAACCAAACATTAATCGGAATTTAACGTATAAGTATTAACGTAAATATTTTAATATAGTGACATGTGCATGGCATACGTGACAAAGAAACATGATACAGATTTCATTAATAAAAAGCACCCGGCCCAATGGGCCTATAAGTCACCTTCAATTAAATAGTAGTTGTAACCTATCAAAGTATGTATAATGTATACATGAATTACTGCACAAGTATTCCTCTAACCTTAAACCTGTCTTTACGAAATCCTTACAACATTTGTCTAATATACTGTCTGTATTACTGCACATGTATTCCCCTTTTTATAAACCTGTCTTTAACGAAACCCTTACAACAGTAGTATAATAAACAAACTGTAATTCTGCACATGTATTCCTCTTACCTTAAACCTGCCTTTAACGGAATCCTTACCATAGTATAATATACTGTCTGTATTATCTCACATATATTCCTGTTACCTTAATCCTGTCTTTAACGAAATCCTTACAACATTTGTCTATTATACTGTCTGTATTACCGCACATGTATACATCTTACCTTAAACCTGCCTTTAACGAAATCCTTACAATAATAGTATAATATACTGTCTGTATTACTGCACATGTATTCCTCTCACCTTAAACCTGTCTTTATCCAAATCCTTACAACAATAGTATAACATATTGTCTGTATTACTACACATGTATTCCTCTTACCATAAACCAGTCTTTAATGAAATCCTTACAGCAACAGTTAGATACTTTCTGTATCACTGCACATTTATTCCTTTCATCTTAGACATGTCTTTAACGAAACACTCACTGTAAAAAACTAAGCCACTGTCTGTATTACTGCCTAGGAAAATCTCTTACCTTAGACCTGTCTTTGATTTTGCCTGTATTTGGAAGCGTTGATGTCCTAAAGGACGGATTGTCTTTAACAACGTTTAACGTTTTCATCAGCGTTGCTGACCGCACCTTTTCAGCGTTACCCCCAAGCGTATTCAATATAGTTTGAAAACTTTCGATAGCCGTATCACACGCATACAGCTCCTTACCTGGAAGAACATTAGAGTATCCGTTAGTGAAACAAATATTATTTTTCACGTATTTTTCTATAACATTGACGTACAATTAGATATAAGGTACAACAATAATAAGCATTATTGTACCTATTATTACCTGCGCCAATATAATTGATGACGTAATGTTTGATTATTTAACGGCCCCGCCGGGCAACAGTTTCCGTGACGATTGATATACGACATTCTGTCTTATTTTCATTCGTTTCCCACCGCTGACCCAAGTAAGAAAGTTATCAGTTACTTGCGGATGGGGTGTGCTTGAGTACAGAATCTCAGGAAACAGTGGTTAGGTTACATTGTAACTGATTGCCTGTTATGCCTCGATGGCAATAAAATGACGCTAAATATTCAATCAATCAATCAATTTAACGACCACAGTATTCTACTAGGAGGTGATTTTGTACTCAAGGAGTTCACAATATTCGTGTAAAAGTTTGATTTAATGTTTATTGTTAGGAAACTGTTCAGTCGGAAACATCTGAACGGTACCGTCAGTAAGACAACGTACAAATAGTACATACAATCCCATTTCTTCTCCACGGACTTCGAGGTAAGCGATACATGGCCGTAAAAGAAAGGTCATGGCCAATCAACAATGATTTGGTCGGAATAGGATTCAAATTTACGTTCCTTAAATTAAAAAAAAAAGTTCAAGTATATTTACCGCATTCAATATCAGAACTATCGATTACAACCATATGACCACTTACGATAAAAAAGGCATCCATCCGTTTTGAAGGACGTAAAAATATTCATAAAACATGGAGTCGATACAGTCAGATACTTCCGTTATTTTTGCTTCAATAAATACGTGTAGGTCTTGTAATTGGTAATTTACATTCATATCAACATGACATTCTTTAACCCACATACAGTCTACCAATATAAAACTCAAACCACTGATAACATTTCTCGCATGCATGCTTGCTTATGCAATTCATTGCCTTATTGCAGCAATTATCCGCAATGAAAATGCCTTCAACTAGGAGAATATTCCGTAATTGGCTTCTGAACGTTTCATCTAGCGTAGTAAAACATAATGCCGTATTATTAGTTGCATTAAACTATTAATTGATTGATTATTTGAATATTGAGCGCCATGTTTTATGCCATCGAGGGCTAACAGACGATCAGTTAACCTAACCACTGTTTCTGGTATTAACCTGTACTCGAGCACACCCCATCTCCGCAAGTAACTGATAACTTTCCCACTTGAATCAGTGGTGAGAGACGAATGATAATGAGACACAATGTCGTATATCAATCATCGCTGAGACTGTTGCTGGGCGGGGTAAACTAATAAATTGATTGAGTGAATATTTAGCATCATTTTATATGCCATCGAGGGCTAACAGATGATCAGTTAACCTAACCACTGTTTCCTGGGATTAACCAGTACTCGAGCACACCCCATCTTTACACACCCCATTTTTTTTTTAATTTTAACAATGAAGAAAACTGTGTTTTTTTTTTTTTTATATTTCTAACTAAAATGTATCCGGAGGACATGGACATCTCCGTTACATGTTATAAAATTGTACCACAATTTATGTTGAAGTGGGTTCATAACATAAATTTTGAAAGACGATTGCAAATATTTAGCTTGCCTTATATTTTATCATTATACAGTTATATACGAAACATTAGTATAATACATTGAACCTTTCAAAAAAATATTTTCCAGAAACACCTTTTTTTATTGAAAATATAGGAAAGAAAGGATTTAACTTTAATCTGTAAAATTTGACCGATATTGACACTTATTAAACTTGGTCTGTATTTATAAACGTACAGTTAACATTAATCATTAATTAAATTTATACCCTTCAAAGACTGAAGTTATTGACTGGAAACCAGTTTGAACTCTGACCGATGGACAGGCAAAGAAAAAAATGGATGCTAGTACGCCAGGGCTACTAGCACTTCATACTCCTTCCCCATTCTCCGATTCGGCTACTCTTCGTTTTCAATATTAAAATATTACCTTTCAAAAAACTCTCTAATCTTGGCAATACGGGCTCTTGTCTTTCTTCAGCAGCTTGCTCGCTCAAAATTTTCTCCTTAAATTCAAAGAAGCATCCACCATGAGATACTGCTGACACCAGCGTTATTAACGCTGTTATGTCGAGGTTGACCCTCAGAATATTTTCTACCGTGTTTTCCTTGTTTTTCATCAACACACTGTCTAATAATGCGTAGTTAACTAGAGGAAATGTTAATAATTCTCGCTCTATGAAAGAAGGCACGTAGCCACTTCCTGAATCCCATTTATCACTTCGTTGCACTTTATTCTTTATGGACTCATTTTGCCATTCAATAGGCGTCTGAAATTGGATATTGGAGAGGTTGACGTCGTCAGACATATTACTTTGATGCAGAGGTCCAATACTGGATATATTAAGCCGATTGTTATTAGTTTTCTCAGATTGTTCTTTTGTTTGTGTTTTGGGCGATTCCAATAGGAATATATTGGAATCGATACTCTCCGATGTACTGTTACTACAGTTCTGTGGTTTTTGAGTGACAATGGAGTCGATTGGACATGCTCTCACTAGATCTCTACTTGATAAATCTGTCGACACGTCCAGTAAACATATATCACTTTGGGCTTTTGGACTCCGATCCTGTAACTGGTCGAAATTCATTTTTGCATTTTCTGTTTCAGATTTTATAGGGTCCAATTTACTGTTGTCTGATTGGGTACCACCACTCTCATCGACAGACGATATGGCAAGCCCAACATTTGTAGGCATACCAGTAGTTTGTGAATGGTTGTCTTTTAATATATTACCAAGACAATGCTCTGCGGGCATTCTCCCTTCATTTTCAAGTTTATCAACTGTGACACTATCAGAATCACTTTCACTATCACTATCAGTATCAATACCGATTTTTGTCAACTTTTCTTGTATGTCGGCGTCTACTTCTACTTTATTCCCAAGTACTATCACATTGGCCTTAATAAACGCTCTAACCATATCTACAGTCACACCGTTGTAGAACGCGAACACAACTTTCGGGTCAACAAAATTGACCGGATGTGAAGTAGAACATAGAACGTAATCTTCAGCTTGAAGAAGTATATCTCGCTCCCCATACTGTCCTTGACCTAGAAATAAAAGTCAAATTAAAACATCGATCATATTCATATCACCCACTGTTTTTCATAATATTACTTAAATGTGTTGATGTGCAAAAAAGCGTGTAAAATGTATACATGTATGTATATGTAGGTAGTATATCATAACAGGATCTTAGGAACAAAAGAAAGAAACTAAGATGAGGAAATAGCCATCTTCGTTTTATTGAGTATGAAAACTGTTGAAACAGGTTGCTGGGATCGTATTCGCTAACAATTCTTGAGAATATTCTATGACTTTAGCTTTAATTCCAAAATTTCAACCTTATAATGGATAGAATTATTTTGAAAGTTTATTTGACTATGTATTAGGTGTCCATAAATATTGGTTTAAAAATGGTTTCATTGTGTGTTTTTCAAAATTTAGTCTTGAGTTCAAGTCTAAGAATATTCTTAAGAATGGTTGATAAATACCACCCCAGGTCGCTAGCATGTATTGTTATAATTATGTGATTCTTATGAATTACAGATGTGTTATACATGTATATTAATTCATTGATTTATCCATAAATAAAAGCTCTTCAAGACAAGAACTGTATAAATAAGCTATTAAATTACATGTACATCATGCATTGTTTTTTTAGTGTATGTTTTTTCTTGTGTGTGTGTGTGTGTGTGTGTGTGTGTGTGTGTGTGTTTTGCATCGTTATAGTGTAACATGAATTTTGTTTCAGCATTATTTCTATCTTTAAAAAACTATTTCACTTAAATGTTGACCGTTTCTGTATTAGTTTATTAATACCCGTTATAACAGTTATACCAAATGTAGTTTGTGCTGGAGTCAGTCCGGACTCAGGATCACCACGTATAGTTATGTCAATTTTAAACTACATGTAGCTTGATTGAAAACAGAGCTGGGGGAACCAGTACTGAGTGCCGTTTATTAGATGACATCGGGTCGAGTATGTGATTGAACCAGTAACCTCTGACGTGGGCGACAAACACTCTACCCTATAAACTGCCGATCCGCTTTCATACAATGTGTGTAAAATATAACACGCATGCGACTGATCGACAGTTTCATATAAAATAAAGAGCAGGGTCATACCCAACAATATTTTGAAAACAATTAAAATCGCAAAAAATATATATTAACTAAGTAATGTTTGAAAATCACATTTCTTTAATATCATTTTGTATTAAATTAAGTAAAAAGATAGAAATGCGTCCATGGGACACATATGCCTCTGCTTTGTAACTACATTGTAGATATCAATAAAGCCAAATATCAACATTCATTAAAATCGGTCCATCAATAAAGATTTTAGAGGTAGGAAACCGTCAGCCAATCAGAGTACAGATCACCTTATTAATATGCGCCAATTCTATCTATTGTCGGACTTGACCTGGGTCTTGTTGATACAAAGCCAAGTATAAATTTTCGTCAAAATCGGTTCATAAATACATACTTTAGAGGTAGTAAACCATCAGCCAATCAGAGCCCAGAACACCTTATTAATATGCAGGGATTTTAACGGAAATTGAACTTGAGCTGTAGTTTATCACCATACATCTTTCTACCAAATATGAATCAAATCAATCCAGTCCTTCAAGAGATATCTAGTGGGAGGAACCAATTTCTTGACATTTGTCAATAATTAAGGCCACAAAGGGGCATAACTCCATTAAAAATCATCAAACCGGAACGAAATACGAAAATGACCTGTATAACCTGTATGTAAAGCCACACACCAAATTTGGTTTAAATCTGTTAATTAAAATTTAAGATATAAGTCGGAAACAATTTTCATACGTACGTACGGACAGCAGTGGTACTATATGCCCCCCCCCCCCCCCCCCCCCACCCCTCCCCTTAAAATTGCGGGGCCATAAAATACTTTTTAACCCCATTTTCAGACTAGAAAATTCGATAAAAAGATATGGTCGAAACAGGAAAATCATAATAAAACCACTCCCTGCAATTAAACCCAATTTCTTAAATATAAATTTCTAAGAAAATACCTTTGGTTTGAAATTATTCATCCAAGACATGTTTGCATGTTAAATGCCCGATTTACGTTTTATTGATACTTCCTTATGTTGGATTTTCCGCTAACAGAACTAAGTGCTATGATTTATCTTTGAAAACCGTTGAACTGAGTATAAGTGTATATACTGAAAGGATAACGATGGAACAGAATGAACAAAAGCAACATTTTTATATTAAAACACGGCAATCAATACCTTGTGTACGTTACATATCGTAAGAGAACGGTTTCGGTAGGATCTGTACAACTATTTTACTTGCTACATAGAAAATTTCACATTAGTTTAACTTTATTCATACAACCTTAAGAACAATATTTGCATCGGTGCTAAGCCTTTAAATACATAAAAAAAATCTTTCATTATACTTATACAATATGTTATTTTGATTATTTTATTTATTTAATACATTTTTAAAGAATACTATATTTTCATTGCTAGTGTCTAAAGGAGATTTACAATCGCGTTATATGGACCCCTATTTGAACTAAGACCTCGGATACCAGTTACAGGGATTTATCTTTTATTTCATTTTTAGATTATTTTGTCAACTTATGAACTATTAATAATAAATTTTCAATTAAGATACTCAATTTGTGAGTGTAAAACTGTGGTAAGGTTTATAGAAATGAAATAACAAATCAATAATAATTTGAGATAAATGATCACATTAATGTAACTAGCTACGTTTCATAAATTTTATAAATACATAATTATATAATAGATATGTATGCTGAATATAACTATCTATCTGCTCTCGGCAGTGCTGAACTCATTTAAATCACGCATCTGATCTGTGCACATTAATGGCGACGTCATTATATGCGTGAGAATTTATCAAAATTAAAATATTCCCTTTAAACACCACTTTTACTAGCGACACAACACACATGCTATTAGTGTGATCCGTCATCATACCTGCCCAAATTAAATGCAATGCCTGGCCTTTCCGCGCGATGACTTTGACCCATAAATGACCCTGACCGGCAACAACATCTACATGAAGAGGTTCACTTCTTCCAGGACATCTAAACGCCTGTAAAATCTGCGTCACTTCCGGGAGATTTTCTGCAGCGTGAACAACCCCAAGGTAATGACTTAGATTACTGCTTCTTAGATGACTGACGTCAAACCCTCCTCCGCGTCTTGACAACTGAAAAAATCAAGATAACAATGTCGATATGCATATATGACACATATTTTAAACTGTTTGTATGTTCAAATATCTAGCCTCGTTTTAATGCCAACAGGGGTTTAACAAACGATCAGTTAACCAAACCACACTTTCCTTGGAAGGCTAACCAGTACTCGAGCACTCTCATCTCAGCAAGTAACTGATAACCTTCTCATTTAAATCAGCGATAAGAGACCAATGACAATGTTACGCAATATCGTATATCAACAATCACGACTTACCCCGCAAACATGTGCGTAAACAATTCTAAATACAAGAATAACGTAACATTGCCCAGGACCTTTGTAATGGTTATTAACTTCTATTTCAAGACGAAAGTTCAAAAAGCAGTTATTCTTTATATAGAAAATGGTTGCATACATATTAACTAGCCACCTTCTAAGAGAGCTATAATGAAAACAATGAACAAAAAAGTAAATGTCAACTGATATGTTTGATTGAGTTTCAGAAAATTAGGGAGGCAATTTCAAAACTTCCACTCTCGCACAGAATGATTTGACAAATGTGAAGCCAGCAATTTTGTTTTCAAACACATTATTTAAAAAAAATCAAAAAAAATCAAAATACAAGTTAAGTTACCACTGTTTGCAATGTGACGAGCCCGGAAGGAGGCAGTGTAATTAATGAACGGACATTTAATCATTAAACAATTAAGCTGTTTGAGGCAGTATTCAAAAGGCTGCCACACTGGTGTACTTTGACAAAACACATGGTATGATTCCCAAATCTAGTCATTCTATACTTGGCCGACCAGTCCTAGAACATTTTTTTTAAAAGCTGAGTGTCAAGAGAGAAAAGTTACCGAAGCCTATACTAGTCTTTTTATTCTTTATATTTTAACTGAAACAAACTGTCAATCCAGAGGTTAAGAGTTCGAATCCCTGCCTCTGTGATAATTGGTCATAAACTAAGATCTATTTCCGTGCTCCTCCCAGAAGTCTTAATATATACCAGCAGACTTTAACTTTCAGAAAGCAGGGGTAATACTCGTATGCTGAGAAACGTAGGTGGGCGCTGTTTGTTGATGTTCGTAAATGAGAAAAATGTTTTTGTTTTGTTTATTTAGCAGCAATATTTCATCCCATTATACAAAACTTGTAAATGGCACCATGTAAAATTGAAAAGACACAATAAAAAGTATTGGGTGCAATATTTAGTCCCGTGTACACCTAAAATGGCTCCATTTTAAGTTAAAAATGATAATAAAAATCAAAATTAACCTCATACAGTCCGGTATTTACCTCAGTGCAATCAAATTATTCCTTCGGAAGGCCCAACGAACTAGTCAGTGACTAACTAGTCAGTGACTTGCAGCTATACAGAACTTGCAGATATATTAGTATGGTACTTCCATATATAAAGTGTGTCTTGTACTAGTTAACCGCAAAGCGGATTCCAAGATCGATGACAGCTGTTATACGAGGGGTGTTGTATAAATAATGCAACAGTTACGAAATCTCGAAATACACGTGCACTACGGCCAATTAAACCAGTTATAATACATGGTCAATTATTTAACCAGTCCTGTGTGAACGTTTGTACATACGTATTGAACTTTTTTGGAGTACAACCATTGTCAAAATGGTCACTTGATACAACTGTATACAAAAATGGTTGGAACACGGCCTGAAAAGTAGCTACAAATTCGATCACATATTCAAGCTAGGCATAAAATTGCAATCAGTGCAATAAAACATTTTCAATGAAATTTATGATATATACGGACACACTGAAATTCCGTACAGCAAAGTTACGACATAAATATCTCGGTTCATATCTGGAAAGGAGCAGTCAGAAAACGTTAGCCATTGTGGACGTGTTTATTTCATTCTACGCAAAATCTTGCTTGTTAAAAATCAATGTGCACGTTTGGATACCCCATTTGTTGACAAAAGAGAAGGAACAAGTACGTGTTAAAAAGGCCAGAAAATTATTGAAGTTGTACCCGAAATGTGACAATAATAGTTTTTTTCTGACATAATAACTGGTGATGACAGTTGGGTACACTTTTTTTAGCCGAAGCGAAAGTGTTCGAATCGTGTATAGGCTACGAAACATGGTAAGAGGCTAATTATTGCCAAACAAACTGCAACGGTGAAGAAGGTGTTGTACTGTATTTTTCTTCTCAATTCACGGACAAGTGCCTGTTCCCAAAGGTTGAAGGGTGACTGCCAAATTTGATAAAAACGTTGTTTTTAAGAAACTGAACAAATACGATAAGGTGCGTCGACATAAACACGGCATTTAGTTCATTTGCTTCTTAATAATAACGCATCCTCACATAAGGCTCATAATTACTGTGAAAGATTATTTGAACAGAGACAAGGTGCGAGTGTTAGAGCATCCATCCTTTTCGCTAAACCTGGCACCCTGTGACTATTTTCTGATCCTTTGGTTGAAATCGATTTTGCTTGGAAGCGCTTTGCTTCACGGAAAGCATTTGGATCCTCTCTTTGCCAGTACGTGAGACGTGTTCCCATTGAAAGCTATAAAAAAAGCTTTCAGAACAGGATAAAACATCTGAAATTGTGTGTGAAGGCATAAGGAGAGCACTTCGGGGGAAAAATCGATAAATAAATGGTAACACGGTGAGTTGATTTATTTATAAAACAGAAAAATTGTTGAAAAAAAGTCAAAATGTCAAAAATAAAAAAAACAAAATAACTGAAACAACATTTTATAGCTCGATCAATGACAAATCACCGTAAAGAAAACACGATGCTACCTCACGCAGAAGTAATGTTGATTATCGTTGATTATCCCTCTGGGACTCACGAACTTGTCAAACTCACATCGAATGAGTTTTTTTTTTGTCATTCAATTAAGACGTTTTGTCAATTAAAGCCGCACTTAACTGTTAAATGTTCCCATAACAACGACGATTTCTGTGTGGGGGAGAATATTTTACGTGGATATTATTATATAGAAATGGCAATAAAAGAAAGACGTGTGGTAGCAATAAATACAGTATTTAATAAAAGTCCACCATTTAGATGTTTATGGTTATAAATGTATAAACTGACAAGAAATATGTTGTCTACAAATTCTACTTCAGCTGGTATAAAACGTATTTTCAGATACAACGTCTACAAACACATTCATAAAATACAATTGTTAGGGTTTCATTTCAAAACAAAGCAGATTGTATTTGTCTTTATATTTAGCGTCATTATTATATCGTCTAGGGCTAACAGACGATCTGTTAACCTAACCATTTTTACATGAGATCCTGGTTAACCGGCACTCAAGTACAACAATGTCCGTCAGTAACTGATAAACTTCAAACTTGAATCCGACGAATGATTGCAGATGAGAATGACAATAAGACGCAATGTCATGGAGACAGTGGCCGGGTGGGGATTTGCACTCACGACCACTGTATTGATTGACGCGCTACCGAATGAGACTGAGCTTACTAGGAAGTTGTTAACATGTGTCAATGGAATTTGTAACATGTTAAACCATGAACAGAACTGTTAACTATCTATCATATAGGTAAACTAGGTTGTTGCAGTATTTAATGTAGTTGTTTTTTACAATGTAGTTGTTGTTGTTTTTTTAAATATTATCGTCCATTGATGTTTCCCCGTAGTAGTGGTTTGATTACTGATCATTCAAGGTGGAATGACCATTGACTGACCAAGGTGGTAGCCACTTTTGTTATTTCTTCTGGATTCTTATCTTGCACTTACTTTTTTTATTACAAGACGTCGTGTTTGTTCTGATATGGTGATTGTGCTATTTGAACAAGAGATAGTGATAGTTTGTAATTTTGCTTTTACTCTACTGCCAAAAAACACCATGTATATTTTTTTTGACAAAAGGCAAAAACTTAAATGGTGACTGTTTGCTCCACCTCTCTGCCTACCACTAAAACACTGCATACACAAACTGCGTGTAAGTTATTCCTCTTTTTGAGACGAATATCAGTGTAATCGTATCATTCAGGCGATAACATCCATGTATGCGCATAACATGAATTAGATTATTTTCTGTTTGATGACATTTTAATATTAAAAAAAAAAAAAAAAATTCAACTTACATGCACCTACTCAATTTCGAAACCTATTACCAGGGGGAGAGTCAATAAACATTGTTTAATGTTGCCCAAACCTAGTTTTACTAAAACGACTTGAGTCACGGTGAAACAACACCTATTTATAAGCAATCCATATATGAATCATAACAGTTCGGTTTAAGATCGCTTAATGAAATATAAGACTTAACCAACCCGTAAACAATAACGCCGCTTTGGAAATCTGACACAGTGTTCGAGTCTAACAAACCTACTCAGTTGGCTAGACCATGCTGCAAACACGCATTCTAATCAATTTATTACAAACCCTATCAATTATATATTTCTTGCCAGTAAAATGTTCCATAAATGTCTCATATATCGGATAATCTAAATAATTCAAACTTCCAACGTTACAATAAAATACAAAAGACACAAGGTAATATCATCCTGACAAATGACGGTTATATTTTATGGTCATTACGATATCATTTTCGGATACTAAGCATTATTAATGAGCTCGTAAAATGTCTTCTCCTTAGAAATGATGGCAGTGTTTCCTGGCATATTCTTGGAGTTATTAAGTTCAATACTGGCTTTCAAAGAAAAAAAACACAATTCTAAATGGAATTGCCTATTTGCGACCATGACTGCTGATTAATGAATAAGGGCAAAACGGCAGATTGACGTCAGATTTTGTTCGTCTTTTGGTATTTAACTTGAAATTAGTCCTAACCCTAATCTTAATTACCTTAATTCAAGAGTTACATTTCTTGAATACGGAAAGACGAATAAATCAGAATAAAAAAACTAACTTCTATCTCTACCAAGTAAAATAGACATTGTTTTTTAAACTAGAGCTATCACTGAAGGTGATGAATACCCCCCGAACGCCGCCATGACAGAAAATGGTTTACCATTGTATGAAGTTTTATTAAATTATATCCAATAGTTTTAAAGTTATGCTCCGGACAAGGGAAATATATCAAAGGGCAATAACTCAATAATTAGCAAGAATAGAGTTATGTTTCCTGTACACTGAACTTCCTGTCATTATATTCTACCATTGTATGAAGTTTGATGAAATTCCACCCAGTACTTTAAAAGTAATGCTCCGGACAAGGGAAATATATCAAAGGGCAATAACTCTGTAATTAGCAAGAATAGAGTTATGTTTCTTGTACACTGCACTTCCTCTCATTATATTCTACCATTGTATGAAGCTTGATGAAATTCCATCCGGTACTTTTCAAGTTATGCTCCGGACAAGAAAAAATATCAAAGGGCAACAACTCTGTAATTAGCAAGAATAGAGTTATGTTTCTTGTACACTGCACTTCCTCTCATTATATTCTATCATTGTATGACGTTTGATGAAATTCCATCAAGTACTTTTCAAGTGATGCGGCGGACAAGGAAAATTGCAACGGACAGACCGACCGACCGACAGACCGACAGACCGACCACAGGGTGACTCCAATATACCCCCTCAAACTTCGTTTGTCGGGGGTATAAAGAGAGCTATTTACAGAAGTGGGTATGAATGTATTGGTATTCATAGGTTGTCTTCTTAGTAACGACAATGAGTGTATGACGTTGTTCATAAGCAATACACATTACATTTGTCCAACGTTCATGAGATATGAACTTACCAGTTTTCATGAAAATACTCAATAAAATCGAGACTGCTATTATCCGTTCTAGGACGAATTCTTTGATTCTAAGAAGCCCTTTTATAAAATAATGTAGTATTCACTATCACATATTTAGCTGGCATGCTGTGCGGATGCCGGAAAACAACTTTGACCCGGTTTCGTTATTATTTCTGATTCCGCGAAGCCTTCAAGCTTACTCAGTATTGTTTAAAAGTAGATACCACTGAAGCCGGTGCTAAAGGAGAGGGGGTGTAAATCAATTATTCCTCAGTAACAAACTCAATAAAACTGAGCATGCTGGATTCTTTTTCTTTGGACGCCATCTGGGCTTCCAGAGGATCCTATTTTATCAGATGCACCACGTGTAAAGTAAGTGAACGTAGACTTTATCCACAACATGAGTTGATATTGCACATATAACGAACGTTCAACATGAAGTTCATTCTTTATATCCATATCAGGGGTCTTTGTTCTAGTTCATCTAACACCTATAGATTCATAAATGATGCAGTCCACCCTTCAGTTAAAGTTTGTAAACAAAATACAAAAATCATACCTCTTTTACATAAATCAAATCATAATTGCTCGTTGTTTCATACACCCAATTATTACACGTGTTACTATATATAATAACAAAACACCCTTTTTTATATGATATAGCTTTAGTCTACAGGGCCAAAAATCAATATGCGAGGGCCAAAAAAATCCATATTTATATCCGTCTGTGGTATAGTGTTTTAGTATAAATGTTTAGCATTTATATGAATGAAATATATGCCAAATCCGTCTATTCACACACCCACACGCTCATCCAATCACGACAACCGTTAGCAACAGTTAAAATGGCGGAAGGAGTCATCCAATCACGACAACCGTTAGGTACAGTTAAAATGGCGGAAGGAGTCATCCAATCACGACAACCGTTAGGTACAGTTAAAATGGCGGAAGGAGTCATCCAATTACGACAACCGTTAGCAACAGTTAAAATGGCGGAAGGAGTCATCGCCTCTGTCTAACACACTTTTGGAGTAAGACCAACCGATAGCACAGAATAAAAGTAATGATTGTGCCCGCTTGCACTGTGCAATTTGTGGAAGACATCAAGGAATTAAATAGAGTATATAATACAAGTCCTTAATGACATGAAGAATAAAAATACAAAATGCAAAACAAAATATGACGTGAAAAGTTGTGCGACTGGCTCGGAGAAGTTACACCAAATCCCGCTTGAAGAACTAAATATGCATTTAGCCATTTTTTTCCTGCAATTCACTCCTTGGCACAGGTATATTTAGCTTTAATCTTTTGAATAAACCCCCGCTTTGTAAACTGATGTCTAATGGACAATGCGTCGTCATGACGTGCATAAAACTCTCGGTCCTCATATCGCTTTCTAGGGCCAATATCACCAAGAGGCACACCGATCCGAGTAAATAACCTTTTAATATGTAAAAATACAGTATTGTTGACGTTTCTGGGTACCCGTTCATGATATATAAACCGCGCCTTGATATACCAGTATATTATATATATATATATATATATTATAAAACGCTTAACTCTAATAGCCGGGCCCGATAAGCTCAGTCGTTAGTGCGCCTGACTATCATTTCAGGGGTCGTGAGTTCTCTGTGATGGTTGACATATGACATTGCGTCTCATTATCATTCGTCTCTCATCGCTGATTCAAGTGGGAACTTTATCAGTTACTTGTGGAGATGGGGTGTGCTCGAGATCTGGTTAACCTTCTAGGATCCCGGTGGTTTGGTAAACTGATCGTCTGTTAGCACGTGATGGCGTATAAATGACGCTAATTATTCAACATATCAATCAATTAATCTAATTAAATTTAAACACTTACAAACAACTTTTGGTGACAAAAGCGTACAAAAACAAACCACTCAACAACTCAAATAACAGGAAGCAATCAACAATACTGGTATTATAACAAATGCTGTTACAATATCGTGACACTTAAGCAAAACAAAACTATTCAGCAACTATGCTTTAAGTTATTACAGTTATAAACGCATTTCCTTGAGAATATATGACAGAATTATCAGACGCACAACGTGTAATACAATAGTTTACAAACAAATCACACACTCGTATCTTCATCTAATACTTCATTGGTAAAACGACGCCAGGATGCTTACGCTATATTAACAAAGGTATCTATAAAAACAGAATGCAATCTTGAAATTAGTAAAAAATAGAAATGGGTGCAAAATTGTTGCAGAACTCAGACGTGTAACGTTATTATAGAATGTTCTCCTAAATGGCAAATATTTGAGGAACGGCTGCATCATTTGATAAAGGTTAAGCAAGGTACAAGGGCATATTTACCTTTTTATCAATCATTGTGGTTCCAATAAAACATATGAAAACAGTTTAATACATTAAGTCATTATAAGTTTTCAGTTATTTGTGTAAAAATAACAAATTGTGTTGATACTTTCATAAACTATTGCTCTAAGACACATTTTAAGTAAAACTACTGTGTTTAACCTTGGTGTCCGGTGGATTTAAGAGTACGTGCCATGAGTACATACCTAACTATATCTACATATGTACGTTAGTGTAATGAAACATTTTGTTTTAATAATATAATAACATGTGCAATATTCATTTCACATATTCCTCAAATATATATTTGTAAATATACTTATATTTGAGGGCCACAAGGGAGATTATTAACTGATGTGATAAGTGTGTTACATCTCGACATAATTTATTTGTTATTGTTATTATTATCATTATAATCATCATCATTATATTATGGAAAAAAACGACAATTCAAAACAATTGTGTTTCGGTCGTCTTCAGGTAATCACGACGCATATACAATGGATAAAATTAGCTTTGACCATTGATGACTAAACAAACAATATACAAAACTAGTTAGATGGAAACCGTTAATAATTACGTTACGGCCATTTGCAACAAATAAAGCAACACCTTAGAATAATTTAAAAACAATAGTATAGGACGCCACTTTATAAAATATAAACAAATACATGATACAATATTCATTTCGCGTACATCCATTATATGTTATAGTTATATATGCCTGTCTGCGTACGTGCGTGCGTGTGAGTACTTATTATGTTCATTTTATATGTTGATTATGTTTTAAATTATGTCGTTGTGGTGCGTGTATCATTTATAATTATTGTTAGACACATATGTATCATTATTATAATATTAAGTAGTAGTCGGTGTGGTAGAACTTAATCAAGTACTGTGATTTATTCTACCTAATTAAACACAACCACCGCAATATAAAACATGATCGACAATTATTCCATTGATTGATAAATCAAATCACAGTTGTTCTCAAAGTCCCGCAAAGGAAGCACACCAAATCTGATATGACTATATAATTATCGCCAGAGTTGCTGTTTAAAACTGCCGTTATATTACTATACCACTCTGTATCGAATAATATATAGGTTCCGCAGTAAGGGAACCGTTTTCACAATTTCTCCGAACTCCGGCATCGCAGGATCAATACTCGCTAGTGTGGCTGGCGTGCCGTGTTAGATCATATCTGCTTCTCCGTTATTAAGGATATTTTATATTGTTGTTGGTGTGATTTTTTTTAATATCATCGGGCACATTATGAAAACAGTTTTATTTATTTACAGTATTTAATTAAACGTTTTGCGTTAACAACGAAATAAATATTTACATGTCTGGCAGTGCACTGTGTCTTGAGGAATATTTTGTGCAAACCTGTCGTTTTTAAATTTGGTTGGATTTTGCTATAAACTCGTCATGAGGAGCTGATCAAAACAGAATAAGGTAAGGACAAAGCTGTTTTTCGTTTTTGTCATCCATGGTTAGCTTTATGAAAGAAACAGTCGGTTTTTGTGTTTTTTGTTAGCTTTTATTAATGGGGTTTAACGCCATTTTCAACACATTTCAGGTTATATATGGCATATCAAATTTTAAATTTGGGGGAAGACCTTAGAATGAATTTAGCAAACTTTCTCACATAAGTTTTAGGAGCGAGTGGGACTCGAAGGCACCTTAGACCCCTCACGGAGGACCCTAAAAAACCCATTCGTAATCATTCAACGAACAAAAATATTACCATAACACAACAAAAATACCTAATACCAAACTGTTTGATTTTTATCTGTCGTGTTTGTCGTGCACGGTTAGCTTCATTAAAAGTATCGCTCGTAAGCCTTGAATAAACAAAACATGTCACTGAGCACAACAAAATGATTGCTTAACAGAAAACACGACGTCACACGGACACTAACCAAACAAGCAAAGTCTTAACATGGTTTAGTTTACACTGTTTAAACTTATTTATTTTATTATGAATTTGAAAAACAAATCTTCCTGGGAAGAACCAGTACTAAGCATATGCGGAAAAAAGGTGTCTTGCTTAAAGACACCATAAAAAGCCGCGGGGAGGATGCTCTACCACAGGACCACGAGCTCCACAATATCTTTACATTGGACACGACTTCATCCACTTCAACACATCTGACTAAAAATTATTAAAATGTCAATCAATAGCTTACACAATGAGCACTGGGAAGCGCTGATAGCGTCAAAGAAACGAAAATATCAAACTCTTGTTTTGTTTTTAAAATAAGATGAATGAAACCCAAGGGAACATTTAGAAATGTAACAAAACACTGGAGTATTGCAATACATAAGTCCCCTACAAGTTTAATTGTGTTGCCATAGCAAAAATAAGTTTTGTCCGACTGAAATTATAAGGACATGCATTATCTCCATATTGCCCTCTTTACACATGCAAAGTTTCACACGCTGAGCTTGGTTATTTTATGGATGTTTTTTTTTCCGGACAGACAGACCGAAGGTCAACCACAACATCTTTATAAAACAAAAGTAGCTTCTGTCCGTGGTGCATTCCGCCAATGTGTTTTTTTAAAGATTTTTAGTAAAGAACACATTATACTTTTATTATAATAAAAGTCCTGTTGAGTGATATAACACGTTGTTTTTTTAATCAGTTGAGAATTTTTCACAAATAACACAAAAAAACATCATTTTGAGGTGGTCAGATTACAATGCAAAACTTTGCTGTAATGATTTCATTACTGACTATTGATACACCCATATTACAATATTTTGTTATGAACACCGATATAATGATAATACAGAGAATTGTATTGGGAGTGTTTAGGTCAATCTGAAAGTACAGCAAACTATATAAACTAAACTGCTTTCTTGACAACACAAAATTTCCATTGATAATTATATATTAGATATATATGTACTGTAAGTAGTTTCCACTAATTCTGAGATTCTGAGCAGATTTGCCAAACAACAAACTTGGCATTCAAAAGACACAGCGATCACCACAAATCAAATATTAACTTCTTACTGCAGGGGATATTTTCTTAGACTTTATTGAGTATTTGAATATTTATCATCATTATATGCCACCGAGGGCTAACAGACGATCAGTTAACATAACCACTGTTTCCTGGGATCCTGAAAGGTTAACCTGAGGCTACACCTCATCATCGCAAGTAACTGATAACTTTCCCACTTGATTCAGCGGTGAGAATCGAATATCGCTTATCAATCATCACTGAGACTGCTACCGGGCGGGGATTCGAACTCACGACCCCATGACTAATAGTCAGACGCGAAACCGACTGAGCTTATCGGGCCCGGCTTGTCTTAGAATGATTAATGGGGGAAATGACACATTGAAACTTGAACCTGGTTTACGAATGGCACCAAGCTTGGGTATTAGCCACACATTCACATTATATAATACGGTGTAACAAAAGCAACTCGTGTCCTCTTTTAAATACAATAACATTCACAAATGTAAAACACAAATGTTCTGCGATTTATCCAAGAAAAATGGCAATCAAATTAAAAACAAATACGAAGGAAAAGCAATTTCAGATATCTGACTGTCTGCTTATTCTAAAACGGCACCGAACAAGTCGACTAGTATTAGATATAAATATCTATATGAATATTTTATTACATGTCTATTGTTCATCAGTAAAATTTTCTTCTAACAATTTTACCGCTGTTTTGTCTACGTTGTTGAAAATATTTTAATATTTTTTATTTTGTTTCTCACTTTATTCTTGTGACATTTATGAAACTAAGAAACGAGTCTTAAAATTAGAAATAAATGTTTACTAATGCTTTTGAAACATTTTTGATTAAGTCTTGACGTTGAGAAAAGTACATGCTGACTAAGGCTTATTAAATTGGGATTTATGTCACTTGAAACCTTCTTAAGATTGTTTACCCTAATGCAATTGTTTTATTTCTATTTGTTTTGTTTCTCATTATAAACTAGTAACATTTATGAATCTCAGTAATTGAGATTTCAAACACATTGACGTTCAACAGTTTTATAACGGCCGGAATTTCGTGTTTTCTTTTAAATAAATTTGTGCATGATATCATTGACAAAAAAAAAGAATAATGGATGGGGATTTTCGGCGTACCAACACATTATAGGTTATTCGACGCGTACAGGAATGAAGATTCCAGGTTCACTCTACATGCACAAAAACAACAAATTAACATTTAGATATAAATCATCAACAAACGAATATGCAGAATGAACCTAGAACCTTGATACCTGCATAACTGCAGAGCTTCAACAAATTTTATCTAATCACTCAAATTGTCGCTTCTTACGACAGGCATGAGCCACAGTGATCCTATTCTTGCCATCTCTCATAGCTCCCTGGAATCACACAGGGGTTGGTTATGTAACCACAATAATGATGATGACAAACAATGATAAAATGAATATGACAACCAATCGCAGGATTCCTACCCCTCTGCAGAGATCGACAGTGATGCTATTCTTAGCCGGAACCACACTGGCTACATAAATATAAATCTAGGATTTAATAGATCCACGGAAAAACAAAATCCGCCAGAGTTCTAAAATAACTACTACTATTGCGTGCAACGCATTTTCACGATCCATGGCGTCGTTAAGATGCCAATCGCTTCACGTGTTGCTTTATAATCTATTAAATTAGTGTCCGATACTTCCACTCTGACCTTTACCCCGTACACAATTTTTTTTAAAGTATACTTCCATAGCTTGAACGTATCCGCTTATAAAATTGTACATTAACTGTTTGTTAAAGGGAATATATCAACATTTTTCTTTTGTTTTAAATTGGCTATAAACAGTTTCTTCCAATAAAGTGTGCCTATGTATACTCCCTGACGCCGTATTGCCAACTTCCAATAAAGAGTGCCTATGTATACTCCCTGACGCCCGTATTGCCAACTTCAAGTAAAAGCGTGCCTATGTATACCCCCTGACGCCGTATTGCCAACTTCCAATAAAGCGTGCCTATGTATACTCCCTGACCCGCATTGTCAACTTCCAGTAACGCATGCCTATGTATACCCCCTGACGCCGTATTGCCAACTTCCAATAAAGCGTGCCTATGTATACTCCCTAACGCCGTATTGCCAACTTCCAATAAAGTGTGCCTATGTATACTCCCTAACGCCGTATTGCCAACTTCCAATAAAGCGTGCCTATGTATACTCCCTAACGTCGTATTGCCAACTTCCAATAAAGCGTGCCTATGTATACTTCCTGACGCCCGTATTGCCAACTTCCAGTAAAGAGTGCTTACGTATACTCCCTAACGTCGTATTGCCAACTTCCAATAAAGTGTGCCTATGTATACTCCCTGACGCCCGTATTGCCATTTTCCAGTAAAGCGTGCCTATGTAAACCCCCTGACGCCGTATTGCCAACTTCCAATAAAACATGCCTATGTATACTCCCTGACCCGTATTGCCAACTTCCAATAAAGTGTGCCTATGTATACTCCCTGACCCCTATTGCCAACTTCCAATAAAGCGTGCCTATAATTACTCCCTGACGCCGTATTGCCAACTTCCACTAAAGCGTGCTTATGTATACTCCCTGACGCCGTAAAGGGGCATACATTTGTGAAACGTTTATATAGTATGCCATCTTGAAAATGTTGAAAATCTCACATTTAAATTAATAAACAGACTTTGGTTACGATTAGGCCTGGGTTGTTCAAAACTCTGATAGCTTAACGCTGATTTAGGTAAAATATCATATGTTCAATATCTTTAAATGTCAAATGTTTTAATATCAAGTTCAACGGATTTTAGAAACAGAATGATATTTTTTTCGATTGCCAGTAAATTGTTACCTTTACTGAATTACGTCTCAAAATACCATATTCGAAAATGCAACTTAACCTTGTGTTAACCTAACAATACTTTAACATTATACAAAATAGCATTTGCAATGTCTTAAGACTATCGATTAGACATGCGTGAAATGAAATATTTAATACTTAAACAAACTCTCCTGACAATAAAGGCATTGTGTAAAACAAATTTGAGGAGCCGTTCTGAACCAGACGAGTCAAGTAAAGAAGTCGGTTTCCAAACAACAAAGTAACAAAAGCTATTTTAAGCTTCTAAATCCATCCAGCAGTACTTCCAATAGTACATAAGACGGCGGCTTTCTAGCATAACGATTGCGGAAGTTACGCTACTTTACTTGTTATTTTTAAGGGTATTTCTCCGTGGCGGCAGAGTGATCTGAATTACCGTCTAAAGATCACTTACCTCTCACGACTGAGGGAATAGGTTCGAGTCCCACTCGTTCAAAAAACTTAACTGGTTATGACCTATAAATCCGAATATGTGTTGTAAATGACGTTTTTATTTTTGAGATCATGTTTAAAATTAATATTTCAGCTTTATGTTCATCCTATGTTATAAAAGGTCGTTATATTTCAATACAGAACATAAGTTTATTGTATAGACAAATCATTACAAGCCAATAACTATCGTTTTCCTAACCTGCAATATACATTTCAAAAATAGAGTGAGACTCGACAAAGAGACAGGTGGCTTATTGTTCATTCCATAAATAACAGCATAATAAATTATGTCAGCAGAATGGAAATACAGAACTATACCTCTAATCACGTACTACATGTAACAACCTGTAGCAAGACACGTAAAATGTACGCTTTGAATTAACACAAACAAGTGTACTACATGTAACAACCTGTAGCCAGACACGTAAAACGTACGCTTTCAATTAACACAAACACATGTACTACATGTAACAACCTGTAGCCAGACACGTAAAATGTACACTTTGAATTAACACAAACAGGTGTACTTCATGTAAAAACCTGTAGCCAGACACGTAAAACGTACGATTTGAATTAATACAGACACGTAAAAAGTTTCAGCACCTTTTGATAGTATGTTTAAATTATTACAAGAGCTAGCATACAATAGTTTCAGCTAACAAATACAACGATAGTACATTTAAATTAACACATGTACTAACATATAGTAGTTTTAACTATCACACCTACTGATAGTGCGTTTACAGTATTTTCGGTGAGAGCACCTAACGGTGTTTAAATTAATACGCGCACTAACATACACTAGTTTCAGCTAACACACCTAATAAAATATTTAAATTACCATGCACACTAACATAAAACAGTTTTAGCTAACACGCCTAATAATATGTTTAAATTACCCTGCGCACTAACATACAATAGTTTCAGCTAACACGCCTAATAATATGCTTAAATTAACAAGCGCACTAACATACACTAGTTTCAGCTAACATACCTTATAAAATGTTTAAATTACCACGCGCACTAAAATACAATAGTTTTAGCTAACACACCTAATTAACAAGCGCACTAACATACAATAGTTTTAGCTAACACGCATAATAATATGTTTAAATTAAAACGCATACTAACATACATGAGTTTCAACTAACACACCTAATACTATGCTTAAATTAACACGCGCACTCACTAACCTACACTAGTTTCAGCTAACATACCTTATAAAATGTTTAAATTACCACGCGCACTAATATACAACAGTTTAAGGTAAAACGCCTAATAATATGCTGAAATTAACACGCGCACTAACATACAATAGTTTTAGCTAACACACATAATAATATGTTAAATTAAACGCGCACTTACATACAACAGTTTTAGCTTACACACATAATAATATGTTTAAATTAAAACACGTACTAAAATACAAGAATTTTAACTAACACACCTAATAATATGCTTAAATTAACACGCGTACTTACATACAATAGTTTCAGCTAACACATCTTATAATGTGTTTAAATTACCATGCGCACTAACATACGATAGTTTCAGCTAACACGCCTAATAATATGCTTAAATTAACACGCATACTAACATACAATAGTTTAAGCTAACACATCTAATAAAATGTTTAAATTACCACGTGCACTAACATATAATAGTTTCAGCTAACACACCTAATAATATGCTTAAATTAACATGCGCACTTACATACACTAGTTTAAGCTAACACATCTAATAAAATGTTTAAATTACCACGTGCACTAACATATAATAGTTTCAGCTAACACACCTAATAATATGCTTAAATTAACATGCGCACTTACATACACTAGTTTCAGCTAACACACCTAATAATATGCTTAAATTAACATGCGCACTTACATACACTAGTTTCAACTAACATACCTTATAAAATGTTTAAATTACCATGCACACTAACATACAATAGTTTTAGCTAACACACCTAATAATATGCTTAAATTAACACGTGTACTAACATACAAACGTTTCAGCTAACACGCCTAATTATATGCTTAAATTAACACGCATACTAACATACAATAGTTTCAGCTAACACATCTAATAATATGTTTAAATTACCATGCACACTAACATACAATAGTTTCAGCTAACACACCTAATAATATGCTTAATTTAACACGCGCACTAACATACACTAGTTTCAGCTAACATACCTTATAAAATGTTTAAATTACCACGCCCACTAACATACAATAGTTTCAGTTAACACATCTTATAATATGTTTAAATTACCACGCGCACTAACATACAATAGTTTCAGCTAACACGCCTAATAATATGCTTAAATTAACACGCGCACTAACATACACCAGTGTCAGCTAACACACCTAACACTACATTACTGTAGATTCAATAAACATACGCAATTAACATACACCATAATGACATCACAAAATTACATCATATATTTTGAATAAGAAGTAAAGTGTTGTAGTTCTAATATTAACTATTGTAAACACATTGCACGTAAGTTTTAATTTTTAAACTAATAATAAATTAAAAACTGAATTAGATATACATTAATCAAATAAATGCGTAAGTACTATTAATATTTATTTCATACCACCATGATTTCAAACAAGTTGCAATGAACGGAACTAATTAATAGTAGAAAAATTGGTACCGAAAACTATCTGATAATTATTAGAAGATTTACAGTTTAGTCAGACGCATGCATTATAGATAAATTCAAATTGCGTAATAAATAACCATAAAGTAACGAAAAAAACAACAACATAAAATAATAAGACGTATGTCCATTATTTAAGTCAACTAATGCTTTATTTCAGTATAGAATTAAACACAATATTGTGTTAAAGTAATAACATACTTAAGTATTTCGTAAAACCGGGGCCATGAAGGCCAAACAGTACTCACAGCACTCTCCGTAAGTAAATGATAGCTTTCCTATTTGAGTCAGCGATGAGAGACGAAAAAAATCATGGTGATTTTTGCCCGGTGTGGATTCGAGCTTACGACCATTGGGTTGATATTCAGACGTGCTAACGATTGAGATAACCGCTCCCAGTACAATTGCGCAGCAGTAATGAAATATGATTACGGACATATTAATCTAAAAACATATTTTCATTATAGCTATAGATTTAGTCGCTATGATAATGTTTCATGATTCACCTGTCTGCTGATTTATTATCAGCACCAGTGGATGCTATGGCAACAGCATGTCATCGTTTACGTGTTTCTTACAGTTATTTTACAGTAGTATAGTGTCAGCTGATGCTTAGTCAAACATCATCAACGGAGTCACAGCACAATTCACAATAATAACGTTTCGAGCATAAATAGTTATATACTACTTTATTTCACATTGATTGTGAAACAAATTACCTACGTCATATTACGATCGAAGTATTCCTGGATAGAACAAAATCACTACACTTAACCCACGATTACCCGATCATGGCTCCCATGCCCTTGCAATGGACCACACGCTCAACGAAAATGGGCATATTTTTTTCTTTTAAATTTCAACCACCAGATAGGATATATTTTTGGTAATGAATGTACATACAAACCATGGCAACCACATGATGCACGATACAACAACACTGATATAGAAATTATCATAACGATACACACATGTAGGCTATAAAATGTACCCGAATATCAAGGATGACACAAACAAGAGAATATGCCAACTATGAAAATGGTTAAAGGACACCCCTACTGTTGGGTGTTCCTGTGAGTAATTTAATTACTATTTCAGGGACAACAATGATTTATATGTTTAGTGTCTATGATTGAAAGCATTTTGTACCAGTAGGTACAAAACATACACTCATTGACTTTGAAAACGCTACAGTTACACACAGTAACTTAGATAGTACAGAAAATGTCATCCGATTTCAACGAAAGTCCACTAATGTTAAGAGTGTCTTCTCTGTCTTCTATTGTCGTAATTTCACGACTGAGACTTGAATTTTTGACGCTTTTTTTCAATTTTTCGAAGCTACCCACAAATGGGAAAATTCATAGGCGTCAATAACGAGTGAATGAACTATTCGCCTGGATACATATACTCGTTATTGACTCTGTCATGAAATTTTGAAAGTAGAAGACAGAGATGGCACTTTAAACGTATATAAACTTGCTTTAAATTCTGATGACATTTTCTGCACAAAAGCTACCTGTATGAAGGTGGTGCATTTTCAAAGTGCCTGTGTGTATAATAAATACTACTACTACAAAGTACAAATAGGTGAATTTAACTTCAG
Organism: Panopea generosa; assembly: GCA_029582155.1. Lineage (NCBI taxonomy): Eukaryota > Metazoa > Mollusca > Bivalvia > Adapedonta > Hiatellidae > Panopea > Panopea generosa. The sequence continues at coordinate 38,003,608 of CM055909.1, read as the reverse complement.
AAATTTTATTGTTATTTGTGCGTTGGACGTGTTCATTATTTTCAGATTCAATTTATATATTATGTTAAAGGCAGTTTTTAGAAGTGATAAATGGGGTTATATCAACATCATGCTTTTCTTCCCATCCAAATATACATAGCTGGAATCAAGGAACACAAAATGAAAATCAATGCACTTTAAATATATACTGTATGTATAGGTTAACATAAGTTTATCAAATTAATCTAAAATATAAAAAAAAGGCAATAAAAAAAAAATAAGTGCTATTGCTGTCGACCCGAACTCTGAATTTGTTCGTCTGCATTTAAAAGCAATAAGCTGACATGTGTTAAAGATAAATACGTTAATCCATAGACAGTAGGCATTACAATCTAATTACAGCCAAAAGAATCAATAATAATACCTTAACAGTATTTTATTTTTGGCATCCCAACGTATCATCTTGACTGAGGCATTTCCTCCAAGAATTTTTTATCAATACGTAACTAGGCAAGACAACGACCAGGTTAGACAAAAATGACATGTTACCACTCCGCTTCAGGGACGTGTGCGTATTAAACTAACATCGTATTCAGACAACTTCAGTAAATAGCGCAGCATCACTGTGCTATGACGCAGATTTTATTTTATAACAAAAGTTAATCCTCTTAGAAAGTGACTGCACTTTAAAGTATTGTAACGTACACGGTTATAACTAGAATACCACTCGTTGGTGCGCTTTCTGAACGGAACAGCTAACCTGCAACCTGACATTTTATGTACTTGATATTTTATGTATTTATCTGAAAAAAGTATCGAAGCAATTTCCTTGAATTTTGTACTTGAATAAGAAAAAACATTTAGGCTGTTAATGTTGTATACAAAGTTTGATAATGCTACTCAAAATACGAATCCAGGGGTCATGAGTACGAATCCCCCGCCCGGCAACAGTCTCCGTGATGACTGATATATGACATTGTGTCTCATTATCATTTGTCTTTCACCACTGATTCACGTGGGAAAGTTATCAGTTACTTGCGGAGATGGGGTGTGCTCGATTACTGGCAAATCCCAGGAAACAGTGGTTAGGTTAACTGATCGTCTGTTAGCCCTCGATGACATAAAAATGACGCTAAATATTCCATCAATCAATCAATCAATCAATCAATCAATCAATCAATCAATCAATCAATCAAAATAGGACAAAGTTATTGGAAATACAAAAGTGACGGGTTAGCTGGTTCGTTCAGTATATAAGGTTATGGTCCCCTGAAATAATGTCCATCTGAATTAGATTTTTGTTGCTTTGAAATTAGGCAGTTGTTGATTTCACAATATTATATACATTTATTAATGTCGCAAAGGCGTTGCAAGAGTATATACAGTCGACATACATTTACGTGCAGAAGAAAATGTTTGTCGAAAAGTATAAGTATATGTCATATGCAACAAGCGAACCACGATGGCACTAAATCGCTCATCTGTAGCATAAGGTATAGTGTCAAATATAGCAATCTTCGAAAACTGAAGAGCTAAAACTAAGACATTTATTATCAAATAAGTAAGTTCTTTCGGTATTTACATAGTATATTCGTGATGACTGATGAGAAATTTTGTGTTAAAGTGCGCACAAGCTAAAATTTGATATTTGCTAGAAACATAAGCTTTACTCTGATTCCGTCAGCTTAAGAACTAATTATAGTTTATAGATATTTTAGTAAATAACGGATGTGTAAGTTTGGCGAATGTCCAAAACTTGCTGATGCTAGCTAGAGTATAACACAAGACCATTACTCAGATTTAATGTATCTGATTCGGTCAATCGGAGATATTGCGAATATTTAACCACTGTGTAAAACTTGGGGCGGACTTAACACAAATTACGAGTGCTTTAGTGCATACCAGGTCAAATAGTGCAAACTTTGACGATTCAACGGCCATAACTCCAATATTAGTACTCTGATTTGGCCAGTTCAATAACTGATCCGAGATCTTATGATTATATAACTTATACGGATATCTTGACAAAGATCAATAACAAATGTAAGGATGCACATCTCATAAAGGCTTACAGACTAGCGACGAAGCGATCAGAACAGCTCAAATTGAGCGTCATTCGGATGAACTGGATTCCCGACTTGTGCCGCTCGCTAGAGAAGAACATTAATCTCTGTTCCACTTCAGATGTTCATTTACGATAACATCATTAGCTTGTTTTACCGGGGAGCAATCGCGAAACGTGTAATATCAGAATCAAATTAGAAACAATTACTGGAACATAAATAACTAATTTCGACTGCCATCCAGTTGGTAAGCTCTCGTGAGAAATCAAAACTGATATATTACTTTGATACAGAAATGATTCATTAAATGGTAGTCATAAACAGTTATCTTTACGGTATTGTAGCCTGTACGAAAGGTGCCATTAAACACAATTAGATAACCAAATTAATATAACATGGAGACTGAGTTTAACATGACAAATTATGTAATACTCAGCTGGGCCCGGCAGCACAGTCGGTAACGCGTCTCGCAGTCAATCCACTGATCGTTAGTTAGAATCCTCGTCCGTCCACAGTCTCTGTGATGTGTATGAACTCTAGTCTACGGTCATGGGTATCTCCCATCTAAGTATGTGTGGAAGTAGTCAATGATTTCCGGTTACCGGATCCCACGACACTACTGTTGAAAAAGGCGACAAAAAGCCATTCAAGCAAACGATCAACCGTAGTGTATTCCTTTCTAACAAAATTCAGAAAATATTAAACAGCATTAAATCGAGCACGAAAGTTAATTATTTATATTTTACGAGCTAACATCCCCAACACACGTGGTGCATTAATTAAATACTAATATTTCTTACTGATTTATGTGGAATTTCAAACCATGATATATGTGACCTTTAGAGATGAGCATAAATAAATTTGGATTTTGATATTATCGTGTGAATTCCAATTAAATAACTTGAATTTAAAGAACAGGGCAACATGTGTTAATTGATAGAAACACATAAAATCTGACATTAGGTATTGTGGAGTAATATAAGGACTTTGAAGTGCCGGCGTGTTGCAGCAGGTGTCCGTGTTAGCAATTACGATATAACATTATTTATGGGAAAAAAATCATATAAAGTACCCTTTGAACACGGAGATAACAAAATCTTTAAGATCATTAAATAAAGTCAACCTATCACACTTTTCATGTAACGCTGTGTCAAGCTATTCTCTAAACGCCGCCCAATGCAATATACAACTGTTGTATTTAATGCAGTTAATTGAAATTTAAAAAAAAAACTACTTGCAATCACTTAGCTACAGTGTAATAGTTAATATCATGGAATAAATGAAATAAATATTGCTGAAGATAACTCAATTAGCTCTGAAAAGAAATCATAAAAAGAGGAGAAAATAATTAATGACAAAAAGTGGAGGGGATTATAGAATTATAAAAAAAGTCATAAAAATACTCATCCCCCGTAAAATAGGTTGTGTTTCCTTTAATCGATTTTTGAAAACCTTAAAATAAGGAATTCATTCTGAAGACAACGACAGCTAAGACAATTTTCCTTTTTAATGATAATTTCTTAAATCATAGTTAAATCAAAAGCGACAATGGGGACGACTGTTCTTTTTAACTATCCATAGTACATGTGTTCTGGACAGTTTACGACACAATTCTAGCAAAGAACACAATTGAGAAGTTGATACAAAACTGAAATTGCAATTATTTACGTGTATGTTAACTAAAGTAGCTAAACTGCCAACTTTTGTAGAAAGATCATTATTTTAGAAACAAAACTTATGAGGTGTTCATAAATGATGAACACAACTTTTATTATAATCTTTGGCGGAAATACAAACAATAACAAGATATCCAAGAGAAAATCGCTCTGCTGGCAAAAGATTCCACATGTAAAATATCAAAGGTCTAGGCCTTAAGCTTTCAGAACAAAAATGTTTTTAAAGTTTCGCTAAAATAGTGCTTAAAAGCCCTGCGGTAGAGGTAGAGGCATTTGTTTTCGAATCACACTGGTTCGAGTTTTGTTAAGAGTCAATGAAAAATGAGGGTGCTATCGTGACTACAAGAAAAAGGTTAACGGACGGACGACAGACAATTTATCATGACATAAGTCCTGCTGGCCTTTGGCCAGTAGAGCTAAAAAGCACGTCGAGAATTGTCATTGGCATGATTTCGGTAATATACCGGTTATAAGTAATACGTGCTAATTTTATTTCCATACACAATGCTTTAGTTAAAACGTTATTACTGTCAAAATGGCAAACTGACAAAGTCTTGGTGCTTGGTGACTTGGCAAACTGACAAAGTCTTGGTGCTTATGTGACTTTGTACGAGGGACGTTCAATAAGTATTGTTGTATTGCTAACACAATAAAAACAACGCCGAATATCTTGATAAAATGTGTTCACTCCTTCAAAATAACCTTTTTAAATAACTTCCAAGATATGTCTTCATAGTTGGTTTTGTATATACCCAACATACACTGAAATACCACAATTCTGTTGGCAATACAAGACCTTCGTCCGTCTTTGGTGGCCATACTTTGCGGCCATTCTTTCTATACGGTTCGAAATAGTGAACAACTGTTCAATTTTCTTGCTATATATCATAAACACATAAAAATCTGCGATACACGTACCCCTCTTGTTTGCTTCAGCTCTGTATAACGCATCTAGCAGCTATTTTCCAACAATATTTGACTGCAGTATATACGACTATATGTTACCAAGACTACGATAAAAACAACTCTCGAACTCGCACGATTTGTATGTTGGTATCATCGTATGCGCAACAAATAAATATGTTTGACTGTGAAATTTCACGATTAAAATGTTCACTTTTCATATTTTTTTGGGACGAATAACAATACTTTTTGAACGCCAATCGTATATTAACGTAACTCCTGCAAACGGTTGAAGAAATTGCTAACAATACGTAACACAGTCTCTGATAAGTAACACTGCGCATGGTCCAGTGGTAGGGCATCTAGTCTATGGTCGGAGGATCGTGGGTTCGATCCTCCGTCATGGATAAGCATATGCTTAATACTAATTCTACCAAGGAAGAATTCGCGTGCTATGCGTCAAAGCTGTCAGAACTTGTTTCACAATCGATGTTAAATAGATATTTCTATAACCATTTATGCCCGAAACGTTATAAGTGTGCGTTGTACAGCGACTACTCCGGATAAACAATTGATGCTGTATGACTAAGCATCAGCAGGCACTGTTTCACAATCGATGTAAAATAAATAAACAATACGTCACAACACTGCTACCACCACTGCCGGCACTTCAGCAAGATGAACAGATATCAGCTTTGAAATTGTGCAACCTCATGTCAACAACCATTACACTGCAGTTTGTTGAAACCGCAAACATATTGTTAACAGTATCGATTACATCAATAATTAGCGATGCTGTATTGGAGTAGATAAGGAATTATCAAAGGAATTTATTTAACACCATTTACAACAGATTACTGGTTATATCTGGTATATTCAGTCATTCTTGGTGAAGGTAAACCTCACTGTAATCAACTTGAGCAGAACCTCCGTCCCTCCGAAAGCAACTGGCAAACCTTGTAAATAATCATATGTTTTAGGATCAAGTTGATTATCCAAGTAAGCTTGTGTGAGTAGTGTATTATTAAGTACGGTGTTAAAATGTGTCTATTTGTTTTTAGAAAAGCAAGCGTCGAAGAGTAAAAAAAAACTATTTGTGCAGAAAAAAAAGATTGAACAAGGAAGTAAGATTTGATTGGCTGGTCATATTGTTTTTTTAACGAGCACGCATTAAAGATTATCTATATATTCAAAAGAGTTATCTGATTAACCAAATGGCTTTATTTCTAACAGTGCAATAACTATTGACACGTTTTAGGTATTCGATTCGTTTTATTGGTAGATAAAAAATAGAATACCATTTATTTTGCCAGACGATATATGTGTCAATTAGGGATGGTCTTTTGTAATATGAATATGATATGACGTAGATATCCGCTAAATTTAATAATACCGCTCTTATCTTGTTTCATCAAAAAGAACATTTCACAGTAAGATAAAATTGAATTAGAATATGTGAATCAACTGGAAATGACACGGAAACTGAGGAGAACATAACGACAAAAATACCTTTAAAACGTTGATTAGTAGTCGACAGAGAATTATAAACAAATCCGTGAGATACAAAACAGCAGCATGAACATCTTTTAATTCTATACTTTGTGTTATTTTGCGCTTGGCGTTTTTGTGTTTTTATTAATTGCATTATAACATTTGTAACTATAAACTGTAGCATGTGTCACTGTAAATAGTAATATATGACTATAGGTGAAAAATAATATCGGTCAATTCTAAAGCAATTATTGGCACAGCATGCATAAATAACGTTATTAATTATAATAATTGGCACAACGCAACACATTCCTTGCACCCAACACAATGGATTTGCGTCACTACACATGGCAACTTCTAGATGTCTGGCGAAAACGTAATTCTACTTCCGAGGCGTTCCTCTCAGAGATGTTCGTACGATAAAATGTTGACACCTTCATTATACATTTCACTAATGGAAAAAAATATTGTGACATTTCAAAAGATATATTATTTAAAAGTTTTAAGAAAGTGTCTACTCGAGTTTCCAATGGGAAATTGAGAATTGGGAATTACAATTCTCAAGTGGAAAATGATGCCAATTGGAATTGGGTGTGTTTTACCGCCTTTACATCGTTATATCTCTGAAAACTTAAACTATCTACATGTATAAACAAAATCGGTATTTTTTTCAGAGAATATTAGGATAATATCACAATTGTCCTTAATAAAAAAAATGTTTTTCCTAATGTGTATCCTGAAATTCACTGTTATGTTTCAGGATGATTTTGCTGAAATGTTAGGTTAGTGAAACGACCCCCATCCACAAATTTTATTAAAAACTATTCGTCTTGCCATGTTTTCTTCTTGTTATATAATCGATCCAAGAAGCTGATATCTTCAATGAAAAATCAGGGAATTGTATGGCTATCCCAAAATTCATAGCAACTGAACGCTTGCTAAACTGTGACGTCATTCAAACTTTTAGTTAAAACAACTGACCAATCAACGTGCTCAGATGTGGTTTTCCCACGGACCAACTCGTGAGAGCTAGATCCGTATTACAGACTACCTTATTATATGTATTTGAAACACCTGCGTATATAGCATGACAAAACAAACATGTGAATGGAATTTGACATTGTCTAAAACAAACAATTACATTACGTGTAACATTGCATCACATTCTTTGTTTCTAAAAGTAATAAGAAGTGTTTTTATATTTGCAGGTCAAACCAAAAAGTGTGATATTCAAAGCAAGGTCTCGAAACTGTAACAAACTTGATCCAGAAACGAACCATATAACAACGACTCTTCAAGGAAAATACAAGATAAATGGATTATTCGGACTAAAAAAATCAAATTGCCAAGCAGGCATGAATTCATCCCAAGTTTAACATCGAGTAATCGTGTCATCATCATTATAATGAAAACATTAACCACTGACAAAAGCCACAATGACGACAATAACACTGCTGTAAATATTGTCCGGTGTCTGGACTTCTGATATAAGTATGCACTATTCAGACTACTGTCGGGATAACGAGCAATATAATATGACCATAAGGCATAACAATGTGTAATTATGAAATATATTGCTTATACCAATACATATTTAACAAGAATATATGCCACTGTCGATTACGCTGTACATTCAATGCGGCTGTGTAATATCATTTCTAACTTTCAGGAAAGACAATCAAATATATATTGATTTATTCAAGACTATAAAACTACAACCTGTGATTATACATTATTGAATAGCTTCACACTTATTTAAAGTATCAAATCCAAATCGACAGCGACGTGAAACACTACACTAAACAACAGGAAAGTGTTCATGACAGTGAGAAAATTTGCCGCTTTTGTTTTAAAGTAGAAGATTAACAGAGATACGGAACAAGTTGTTCAATTACATCGTAAGCTGTCAATATCAATGGTCGTAATAATGCACACAGAATCCCCATTTGAGGAGAGCTTCTTGGAAGCATTTGAAGTGTCTTCTTCAACGGCTTCATCAATACACGTGGGTTGGATAATATCCAGTAACATATTGCCCTTTCTGGAGGGATTTCGAGTGCACTATCAGAAAGTGGCTAGTACGTACATACAGTACGGCCCAAAACTTAATCCTGCTCAGAGTGAGTTTGAGATTGTCAACCTAGTGGCAGATACTTATTATAAAGTATGTCTTGTAATATATCGTAATGACACAAATCCATTCCGAGAATGCGTGGATGCGTCAACAACGAACTGGCAGCTACCTGTGTCAATTGGCAGCAGCATAGGGGCGATTCTTGCGCTGTCAATGATCGTGCTAATTGTGCTGTTATCAAGGTGTCAGCTGCCAATGAAATACCGACGTAAGAAGGCAAAGGGCATGAGCAAATATGACACGATGTCATCTAATTACCACGAAGATCATTATGACTTTAGTGAGACTATGACACACGGTAATGACGATGACTTCACGTCAGAAATTGACAACGAAGAGGACGCGTTTATTGACTCATCTAATAATGAACATAATAGACCAAAACACGGTCAGACAGAAAAATTCTCTATTGCAAACGGTTTAAGCCGAGGTCACGTACATCCTCATCCTCATGTTCACAGTCAACACCACCGTAATTCTCTTGGACGTATCCAGTGTCCATCTCATACCAGTCATCATCACAACAGACCTTTCAGAGCATACTCCATACAGGCTGATGGTCAAATCTGTTTCTTCAATCAGCCCCGTTCACCTCTTGCAAAGGACCCGCGCAAATACTCGATCGGCAAGGAATGGAACCATGTCGAGGAATTGTATCCAAGAACAGACGAGTGCTCATTAAATAGCTCAAACACTAAACGAATACCGCTGAAAGAACATTCCGCAACAAAACATGATGTGCTCAATCAGGATTCAGAACAACAGAACTCTGAGTTCAATATTTGCTCACATCTTCCTCAAGGGTTTGCTTATATTGACGAGGTGGTACCCGATGCTACCAACACAAAGACACTATCAAATCGATCTCAAGATATGTCACTTGATTCAAACAATGACATTCCTGACGGCTTGCTTATTGCTGATTTAAAATATGAAGACATAAGTGCTTTTGGTGCTGTTGGTGGTGCAAAGGACACAGTGGTTCGCCATAAATCGCTTGGACAATTTGGAAAAACAAAATCCGTGGAAATGACATCGAAAAATAGAATGATCGCTGTTCCTGAAAGTGTTTCCTTCGACGAACATGCATTATAAAACGCACAAATACCGGCAAAAACATCTATGACATAACATCGAAAGAAACAAGTTTGCTTAAATGTGTTTTCCTTATATGAAAAATACAAAATACGAGGTATGTGCTTGGAAATAAAATAGTGAGAAATTAGACTCTTGTGAAATGATAATAAATACAATGTACTGTTTCTGAAAGTAGTTTCGCAAGGCCTGCGATTTAAGTATAATGGGTTGAATACGAATAGTTAACACGTGCTGTATGACGAAGCAAACAACATCACTTTCTTTTTTCGATAGGACAACAAGCGTGAATTACAATTGTTATAGAAACGTTTCAAGAACGTGTAAACAATGTAAAATCAGTTCAAACTAAAATTGGAAGCATTATATGTGTGCAGCAAATATATACGTGTCTAGAAAAGATAATACACTAACCGATTGCAATTATTGATATGAATAGTGTTTATAAAAACGAAAAATAATATGTTCATCTAATTCAAACATTTTTTTGAATGGGGTTTAACGCCATTTTCAACACATTTCAGGTTATATATGGCATGTCTAGTTTTACTGGTTGAGGAAGACCTCGGACTGATTTAGACTGAGTATAACCACCGTCTTTCTGCAAGTTACTGGTAACTTTCTCACATAAAGTTTTTGGAGCTAGCCGGACCCGGACCTACGACCTTAGCGGTGAGAGGTAAGTGATATTGAGACGGCGGCTAAGATTACTCGGCCAGGGAGGACCGTCTTCAAACAACAATTTGATATGATGCAAACATGTAACTACGCAACGCAGTTTTCCTTTTTGTCTTGTTAAGTTTATTTAATCCGTTATCCTTTATTGTGTTCGTAATAAAACTAAACCATAAAGTATGGCTGTTCTTACTCTCGTCTCTAATTGCGGTACGATATGAAGCAAAAACGCAAAATGGTACTTGAAATATCTTATACTTATCATAAAACTGAAGTATTCAGAGTGGTAAGGAGGTTTGCAGATATTGTATAAGAACTGTTAGTTACGTCTCAATTTTAGGCTTAGATTTTAATATACATGTTGCAGGTTTTCAAACAAATTGCAGACATTCAAATTAAAATAAAATGTTATTTGCGTCTTTATTTTAGGCTTACATTTTAACATACGTGTTGCACAATTATAATCAAATTGCAGACATTCAAACTAAAATAAAAAGTTAGTTTCGTTTTTGTTTTAGGCTTACATTTTGTTTTAGGCTTACATTTTAACATACGTGTTGCACAATTATAGTCAAATTGCAGACATTCAAACTAAAATAAGTTAAGTTTCGTCTTTGTTTTAGGCTTACATTTTAACATACGTCTTGCACAATTATAGTCAAATTGCAGACATTCAAAATAAAATAAAAAGTTAGTTTCGTCTTTGTTTAGGCTTACATTTTAACATACGTCTTGCACAATTATAGTCAAATTGCAGACATTCAAACTAAAATAAAAAGTTAGTTTCGTTTTTGTTTTAGGCTTACATTTTAACAGACGTGTTGCACAATTATAGTCAAATTGCAGACATTCAAAATAAAATAAAAAGTTAGTTTCGTCTTTGTTTTAGGCTTACATTTTAACATACGTGTTGCACAATTATAGTCAAATTGCAGACATTCAAACTAAAATAAAAAATTAGTTTCGTCTTTGTTTTAAGCTTACACTTTAACATACGTGTTGCACAATTATAGTCAAATTGGATACGTAACGGGAAAAACACATTCATAATAAAATCAGTATTTTGCAAAAGTCTTTTTTAGGATATGTTTGTCATTAAAAACATTATTTTCTATGACATTTTTTTAAAAAAACAAACCCTCATTTAGTTAAGATTCAGCCATATAATTGTCGATAAGTATATAACTTACAGCTTAGTACATTGTAAATGACAAATTTTGCAATGGTTTCACCCCCCTAGCATAACCAGCATCTGAAGATATTTTAGAAAGAAAGAAATAACTTGTTTATGAATGACAAAAATGATCGAAAATTTTCATGGTCTTGGCGCATTTATCACAACCGAGATATCTCTTACACGTGAATACATCGTGTTTTAAATCTATATTAACTGGTTGGTAATTCTAATACGCAGATAAGCTGCTTCGCTGAAGAAAATTATTGTAAATGTTCCAATTTAACCGTATGTACTCGACTAATTCCGCTATCATTCAGTAGTAGAACGATCGCTGAATACGTGCAAAAAGTTTAATGCATAAATGGACCATTATTTCTTTTTCATTTTGTTGGAACCTTTTATTTGGGATATGAGAAGCCGTTTGGGGAGCACTATAGGAGTGAAAATAGTGTTGGTTGGGAAATGAACAAAACAAACTCATTCTTGTCACGGGATTCGAACTAGGATCGCCCGATCGGCAATTAATTTGCAGATGTAACAACTGCGCTATGTAGGAATATAACAAGATCGGTGATATGTATCTTACTTTAAACTTAACCGCTTATTTGGATTTAAACGATAGTGCCCGGGCATTTTCGGACGTTTACGGATATAACCATAACCCTAACCGAGATCATATAATAAATGCTTAATCATTTACTTAATTCCACTGGTCAAGTCTAATTCAAATTGACGATAAAAGCGATTTTTAATACATGTTTTGACGATAAGCAATGGTATTTAGCACAAAATATGGTCAAGATAGTCACATTGTATGCTAAATATGACAAGTATAACAGTAATGAATTAAAAGCCAAGAGTAAAACTAACAGAGAATGCCTCCTTCAGACAAACCAGGATTTTGGTAGTTCTGGTGACATAAAAGAATAGTAGATTTATAATATTTTGAAACCTCCAGTCTTCATAGCATAATCAAACACATCATCGTATTTATTATTACTTCAAAAATTCTTAGTCTATAGCCGGGCCTGATTATCTCAGTTGGTTAAGCGGCTGACTATCAATCCAGGGTCGTGAGTTCGAACCCCCGTCTGGCAACAGTCTCCGACAGTGTATCTCATGAGCATTCGTCTCTCGCCGCCGATTCAAGTGGAGAAGTTATCAGTTAATTGTGGAGATGAGATGTGCTCGAGTACTGTTAACCTTTCAGGATTCCAGGAAACAGTGGTTATGTTAACTGATCGTCTGTTAGCCCTCAAGGGCATAAAATGACGCTAAATATCCAATCAATCAATCAGTCAATCAACCAATCAATCAATCAATCTAAGTCTATAACGAGTGAAGACTAGTTTTTGGACCAGGCCCTCGGTTTAACATTATGATATTGGTGGAAACTATATCATGTAGATGCTAGTCCCGGTTACTTTAAATACATCTCTCAATGTCAATACTTTGATTATCATAAACAAATACGACGAGTGCACAAGGCTTATAATTAATCCACAATCGTATATCATAATATACAATAATAGGATTAGTTCTTAAGTAGACAAAATGACACTATTTATCTGCTTATCTTGACAATACGTATTCGATTGTATTTTTGTTGTCATTGACACTCATTTTATGGGATATGCATGGAATTCCCTTTTTGATTTGGGAAAAATAAACCAGATTCGGGAGAGAACGGGTTCTGGGATAGACTACTGCAACAACACTTAATTCCCCGCCAGAGACTAGCACATGAACAAGTGCAGTCTGAACACGTTGGTCATTCGTGTGATGTTTGTTGTTTCTAGTTAATACTGCAAGATACGAGATTCACGACGTAGTTCTCGGGATTTTATGAATAGGAATAATTGATGGACATACTTAAACTTCAAAACAAATGCGACAGTGACAGTGTTTGAGAGTTGGGAGTAGATGATGGAGATGTATCAAAACAAATGTGACAGTGACAGTGTTTGAGAGTTGGGAGTAGATGATGGAGATGTATCAAAACAAATGTGACAGTGACAGTGTTTGAGAGTTGGGAGTAGATGATGGAGATGTATCAAAACAAATGTGACAGTGACAGTGTTTGAGAGTTGGGAGTAGATGATGGAGATGTATCAAAACAAACGTGACAGTGACAGTGTTTGAGAGTTGGGAGTAGATGATGGAGATGTATCAAAACAAACGTGACAGTGAGTGTTTGAGAGTTGGGAGTAGATGATGGAGATGTATCAAAACAAATGTGACAGTGACAGTGTTTGAGAGTTGGGAGTAGATGATGGAGATGTATCAAAACAAACGTGACAGTGACAGTGTTTGAGAGTTGGGAGTAGATGATGGAGATGTATCAAAACAAATGTGACAGTGACAGTGTTTGAGAGTTGGGAGTAGATGATGGAGATGTATCAAAACAAATGTGACAGTGACAGTGTTTGAGAGTTGGGAGTAGATGATGGAGATGTATCAAAACAAACGTGACAGTGACAGTGTTTGAGAGTTGGGAGTAGATGATGGAGATGTATCAAAACAAACGTGACAGTGAGTGTTTGAGAGTTGGGAGTAGATGATGGAGATGTATCAAAACAAATGTGACAGTGACAGTGTTTGAGAGTTGGGAGTAGATGATGGAGATGTATCAAAACAAACGTGACAGTGACAGTGTTTGAGAGTTGGGAGTAGATGATGGAGATGTATCAAAACAAATGTGACAGTGTTTGAGAGTTGGGAGTAGATGATGGAGATGTATCAAAACAAATGTGACAGTGACAGTGTTTGAGAGTTGGGAGTAGATGATGGAGATGTATCAAAACAAATGTGACATTGACAGTGTTTGAGAGTTGGGAGTAGATGATGGAGATGTATCAAAACAAATGTGACAGTGACAGTGTTTGAGAGTTGGGAGTAGATGATTGAGATGTATCAAAACAAATGTTACAGTGACAGTGTTTGAGAGTTGGGAGTAGATGATGGAGATGTATCAAAACAAATGTGACAGTGACAGTGTTTGAGTTGGGAGTAGATGATGGAGATGTATCAAAACTGGGGGCAGTATAAAAAATGAGCAGACTATGAAAGAGAATAAATAACCGATGAAAATAATTAAACAGCATTTATATTCTGCTCTACATCTTCGTCTGCGCAGACAATACGATACAGTTCAAATAAACAAAAGGCCAGAATGGTTGCCCATCACTTCTCATTTCAAATTTTTAATGGACTAAGAGTAATGAAGGTTTATCTTTATGCCTATGATATATAAATTATCTAAGTTTTGGCAACCATACGTTCATATTTTCAGAAGAAGACGTTTAAAGGTTCCCATATATACTGGTAAGCTCATGTATATTACTAAACTCAACATTTTAACCGTTTTGTGTCGATGTGGACCCTCATGCAAAAATATCATAAAACGGTGAAAATTTGGAACACTGGGTCATGATTTGAAAAACACTTGAGAAGTTTTACTCCAAACTGGCCATAATGTGTTATTCGGTTTCAGAAGTCGTTTGAGGTAGATGTTTATAACAGAAGATGGACGACGAACACAGGGCAATCACAAAAGTTCACCAGTGAGCCTATGGCTCAAGTGATCTAAACAATGCATGTAATATATGCAGATATATTAGTTGGCGAATGCTTGTAAATGAATCTGAGTAGACCCCGCACCCATCCTTCCGCATGGTAAGTTTTGAATGAACTAGGCGCGGATCCACGACTCAGCAGTGACACGTGATTTCAAACCGGAAGTTTTGACTACTTGGTCACGAAAAACGCTCTCTAGAAAGAAAGTACTGACAGATGATGTTTAACTAATATTCAACCGCCTTTCTTATTTGATTGATATTATTGTAGCGTTTGGGGTATTTTATGCAACATTTTTAATAAAAAAAAAATAACATAATACAATATCAACAACAAATTATTTCATTGTTTTATTTGTTTTCACTTGCTTACATCAATACATGAAAAAATGAAATTCGAGGAATAAAAAGTAGTCTCTATCGCGTATGATCATTTTGGCGGTGATCAACACTGCATACTTGATCACGATGACATACGCAGGGCTGTTCCTATTGTATAAAGACCGGTTAAAAAAAAGTGTGTAGCATTAAACTTTATAATGCCGACTTACAGTCCAAAATGGTAGTCAAAAATATATAACGACAAAAGAAATGACAAAACGTTCATGTTTTTCCTAATTAACATAAAAACCAACGCTGTCTTTCCATGATTAGCCTGTGTACTACAAGTAAATATTGGCAACAGATCAAATACAGCATGTATGAGATGTCATCATTCGGAAAAGTACATATCTTACTTCCCAAATTAACTCCACTCCCTCGAGCGACAACGACCTAGACCATAGTCAAGTAAGTATTTATCCAAGAAACAGATAGCAGGAAATGTAAGCCGACACGTATACTATCTCCTGAAACAATCCTGTCATACTTAAAAAGAACAACTGGGGAACCGAATGTCATTATGGTCAAATTAAAATGAATTATAATGGATCAGTTAGGAACTGATTGGATGTGTTGTTTGTACAAAAGTTCGACTTAATCGATATACTTTGCCATCAGGTCGCACCACACAAGAATTTTGTTCTTTGTTCTATATGAAGTAAGGTCTAGGATTTCCATAGCATTTTTTACCAAATTGAATAGATTTTTTTCTTAATTTAAGCATGTATCCGTACATAAATATGAACAATAACTGGAAGGTTGCCCAGCGCAGTGACACCCTAAGATTTATTTTACATAAGAAGTCCTAAAATGCTCATTAACCACTAGTGATGTCGTATTGCAGTATATGCTATGACAGTTTTTGCTTTACTCATCTGAAACAAGAAATCGCAGCTCCTATGAATCATTTTAACTTTTTCAAACCAAATTACACAGAGCTTTTCTTAAGTGCAAGAATATTGTTACTGTGCAAAAAAAGAGGGCGTAAATGTGTAGTGAGGCCCATATGTCAATTGTTAACCACAACAATCATCTTCCTGTCATACAGAGCTGTTCCTGATATATTTATCAAGGGTTGACCATAATCTGAGGGGGTTCCAGACAGCAGGAAATATCTCAGACAGTTGTCCATCTCAGCTGTCTAATCAATAGGACTCAATATTGAACTGGGTTTGTTCAATGGTAGAGTAGGCCCGCAGACTGCAATGAATGTGCCAGTTACCAAAGGTTGTCTCTGGATAGTATGGTTACCTCAATATATCACAGGACAATGTACAAGATGGCAGGGAATGATCGAAGACAGCGACTGATGTAGTACAGTTAGTTATATATATATTTAAGTATAATTTTGGAGAGTGCAGCCGATAAGAACTTATCACCCGCTGATTATTCAAACATATCTCAAAGTAGAAAGACAATGAAAATATGTTCACAGGACTATTTTTTTTTTAAAAAAATGTGAAAAACAGTTAAACAAAAGATGTATTATACACATAGATATAATACACATAGATATAATACACATAGATATAATAGATCAAAAAAATATAATACAAGGGAGTTAACTTAATCAAAACTTAGCTAAAAGTTTGCACAGAGTTGTCCTTGGAGGTTAGTTTTGTTTTGTTAGCATCATTTTTGCCATCGAAGGCTAGCAGATGATCAGTTTACCTAAGCACTCTTGACTGGGATTCTGGAAAGTTACAAAATACTCAAGCACACCCTAATTCTGCAAACCACTGACAGCTGTCCCACTTTAATCAGAGTTGGGAGACGCATGACAATGAAACACATTTACGACAATGAAACACATTTACGACAATGTTGTATATCACCAAGGAGACTGCGACCGGATGGAGATTCAAACTCACAACTCCTGTATTGATAGTCAGGCACGCTACCGACTAAGCTAACCGTGCTCGACTTTGGAGGTTGGTTAAGTCTTTAAACATTTAAAAAAATCAATGATAATGAAGCTTGTATTGAGTACGAACAGCCACATGCTGCCTCTATGCACACATTTAAAAATGAAACATTTCTGATATCATACTGTACAAATACAAATAGCTACGAAACCTGCTTTTTTCACTTTTTAGATGTCGTTATATATATTTAATGCATAATTATCATAATTACTCTGTGCTTTGAACAACATTTCATTCATTATCTGATCAAAGAGAATTTGAAATTTAAATGATCTCTTTCACACCCATGAGGTGTCATCATTCTGCCATTTCACATGGTATGCAACCATAGTTACATGCGGCATGGTTCCCAAACATTTTGCTATAAAAGCAAGTTTGCAATACCCAGACTGTGACACTGCGGTTAATAAAAAAATTGCACTCTTCCTTGAATATTTAGTCTATCCCAGAACCCAATATTTCCCGAATCAGGTCTATTAACCCCCAAAGAAAAAGCAGGAAATTCTATGCCTATTCCACAATTTATAGCAAATGAACATCTATTAACTATGATGTCATTCAAACATTCAGTTGAAGCAACTGACCAATCAACATGTTCAAATGTGGCTTTCTCAACATTATTATTTAATGGAGCCAGTCAGCAGAGCTAGGTCCGTGCTACAGACTATTCAATATTGCAGTTTATTTGGGTTTAAACTCCATTTTTTTCATTAAATGATGGAACTATAAAGGAGTTTACAATATAACCATAACAAGCAAATTCAGAGAATATGTTTACGGCTGTTTTCAAAGCATATGATTCAAGCATATTTCAGTTATTGCATGGAAACCCAACAAAATACAATTTTTCACAAATTAAAGGGGCATAACCGTAGAACGACAAATGCCACCTAAAATCGAACGCTTAGCCTGTGTTTTGTGATTATAAACATTTTATCAAAATTTCAAAATATTTGATTCAGGCATTCTGTACTTAAGTTATTGCACAGAAATCTCCAACTATATGATTTTTCACAAGTTAAAGGGGCATAACTGTAGAATGACAAATACAAAGTTTGACAGACAGACCCAAATTATTGTCTCCCGCTTTTCGCAAAGTGGGGGACAATAATAAGTGGGCCACAAATGCTAAAAATAGACACGCCACTGCTATGTAGGACAGCGTCTTACCCAGCTATAGTGATCAACAGTGATACTATTGACAACCATACAGCTTGTAGGTTATTTAGTACATTGTACTTTACAAAATATTAACAAATGGTGTCTAGACAAATATGCAGAGAATCTATATATAATATACTGAACGACAAAAACACAACCCACATATTTGTAAGGATCATAAAACCATACCAAGTCCATGGAGGGAAATAATACTGACCAATTATTTACCATAGGACAGTATACCAATAATTAGCAAGTGTTTACATTCCTTAATGGTTACACAAATGCCCATATCTCTAACAGGTATTGTTAACACATTATCTGCATGTGCACCAATTAGACTTAAAAATTCCGTGTAAAATGTTTCACATAGACACGTTGTCAAGTCACAAAGTAAACTACTTGATTTCGTTTGTGAAAATTTGAACAAACATTTTTAAGTTTTATCTTTTAAGAATTAATAAATTCAATAACAAATGAGTACTTATTTCAAATTTTAACTTTTAAGGATTAATTAATTCAATAATAAATGAGTACTCATTTTAAGATAGCCCTCTCTATTATAGAATATTAGAATGTTATGAACTTACTGATCTGAGATACTTTAACTCAGCAAAACATTTTCTCTCCAGTTTCTGGGCTCCCGTGATATGACTGAGATCTCTACACTTGTCCATCAGATACTCGGCACACTGGACATATCTGCAATCATGATGAAGTTATAGTAGCAATAGTAGTAGTGGTGGTGGTGGTGGTGGTGGTGGTGGTGGTGGTGGTAGTAGTAGTAGTAGTAGTAGTAGTAGTAGTAGTAGTAGTAGTAGTAGAAGTAGTAGTAGTAGTAGTAGTAGTAGTAGTAGTAGTAGTAGTAGTAGAAGTGGTAGTGGTAGTGGTAGTGGTAGTGGTGGTGGTGGTGGTGGTGGTGGTAGTAGTAGTAGTAGTAGCAGTAGTAGAAGTATAAGTAGTGGTAGTAGTAGTATTACTAGTGGTAGTGGTAGTAGTAGTGGTTATAGTAGTGGAAGTAGTAGTAGTAGAAGTAGTAGTAGTAGTAGAAGTAGTAGTTTAAGTAGTTTAAGTAGTGTAAGTAGTAGTAGTAGTAGTAGTTTTGGTAGTGGTGGTGGTGGTGATAGTAGTAGTAGTAGCAGTAGTAGTAGTAGTAGTAGTAGTAGTGGTGGTGGTGGTGGTGGTGGTAGTAGTAGTAGCAGTAGTAGAAGTATAAGTAGTGGTAGTAGTAGTAGTATTACTAGTGGTAGTGGTAGTAGTAGTGGTTGTAGTAGTGGAAGCAGTAGTAGTAGAAGTAGTAGTAGAAGTAGTAGTTTAAGTAGTTTAAGTAGTGTAAGTAGTGTAAGTAGTAGTTATAGTGGAAGTAGTAGTTTAAGTAGTTTAAGTAGTAGTAGTAGTAGTAGAAATAGTAGTTTAAGAAGTTTAAGTAGTGTAAGTAGTAGTAGTAGTAGTGGAAGTAGTAGTTTAAGTAGTTTAAGTAGTAGAAGTAATAGTAGAAATAGTAGTTTAAGTAGTAGTAGTAGTAGTAGTAGTAGTAGTAGTAGTAGTAGTAGAAGTAATAGTTTAAGTAGTAGTAGTAGTAGTAGTAGAGGAAGTAGTAGTAGTAGAAGTAATATTAGTATAAGTAGTAGTTTAAGTAGTTTAAGTAGTTTAAGTAGTATTAGTAGTAGTATTAGTAGTAGGAGTAGTGGAACTAGTAGTATTACTAGTGGTAGTGGTAGTAGTAGTGGTGGTAGTAGTGGTGGTAGTAGTGAAAGTAGTAGTAGTAGTAGTAGAAGTAGTTAAAGTAGTTTAAGAAGTTTAAGAAGTTTAAGTAGTAGTAGTAGTAGTAGTAGTAGTAGTAGTAGTAGTAGTAGTAGTAGTAGTAGTAGTAGTAGTAGTAGTAGTAGTAGTAGTAGTAGTAGTAGTAGAAGTAGTAGTTTAAGTAGTAGTAGTAGTAGTAGTAGTAGTAGTAGTAGTAGTAGTAGTAGTAGTAGTAGTAGTAGTAGTAGTAGAAGTAGTAGTTTAAGTAGTAGTAGTATTACAACTGGTAGTGGTAGTGGTAGTAGTAGAAATAGTATTAGTAGTAGTAGTAAAAGAAGAAATATAAGTAGTTTAAGTAGTAGTAGTAGTGGTATTGGTAGTGGTGGAAGTGGTAGTGGAAGTGATAGTAGTAGTAGTTTCAGTAGTAGCAGTAGTAGTAGTAGTAGTAGTAGTATTAGTAGTAAGAGTAGTAGTAGTAGTAGTAGTAGTAGTAGTAGAAGAAGAGGAAATATAAGTAGTTTTGGTAATAGTAGTAGTAGTAGTAGTAGTAGTAGTAGTAGTAGTAGTAGTAGTAGTAGTAGTAGAAGAGATATTAGTAGTTTTGTAGTAATAGTTGTAGTAGTAGAAATATTAGTAAATTTAGTAATAGTAGTACTGTAGTAGAAGTAGTAGTAAAAGGAATATTAGAAGTTTTAGTAGTAGCAATAATAGTAGTAGAAGAAGTATTAGTTTTAGTAGTAGTAGTAGAAGCTGAAGAAATATTAGTAGATTTAGTAGTAGTAATAGCAGTAGTAGCTGAAGAAATATTAGTAGTTTTAGTAATCTTAGTACTGTAGTAGAGTAATATTAGTAGAGGAATTATTAGAAGTTTTGGTAATAGTAGTAGTAGAAGAAATATAAGTAGTTTTGTAGAAGTAGTAATCGTAGTAGTAATAGTAGTAGAAGTAGTAGTAGAAATATAAGTAGTTTTAGTAATAGTAGTAGAAGTAGTAGTAGAATAAATATATGCAGTTTTAGTAGTAAAAGTAGTAGTAGTAGAAGAAGTATTAGTTTTAGTAGTAGTAATAGTAGTAGTAGCTGAAGAAATATTAGTAGTTTTTGTAATATTAGAACTGTAGTAGAGTAGTATTAGTAGAGGAACTATTAGTAGTTTTGTAGTAGTAGAAGTAGTTGTAGAAATATTAGTAGTTTAAGTAATAGTAGTACTGTAGTAGAAGTAGTAGCAGAAGAAATATAAGTAGTTTTAGTAGTAGAAGTAGTAGTAGAAGTATTAATTTTAGTAGTAGTAGTAGTAGTAGTAGTACCTGAAGAAATATTAGTAGATTTTGTAGTAGTAGTAGTTGTAGTAGTAGCTGAAGAAATACTAGTAGTTTTAGTTATATTAGTAACTGTAGTAGTAGTAGTAGAGGAAATATTAGTAGTCTTGGTAATAGTAGTAGAAGTAGTAGTAGAGGAAATATTAGTAGTTTTGTAGTAGAAGTAGTAGTAGCAATATAAGTAGTTTTAGTTATAGCAGTTCTGTAATAGATGTAGTAGTTGAAGAATTATAAGTAGTTTTAGTAGTAGAAGTAGTAGCAGAAGTTGTAGTAGCAATATTAGTAGTTTTAGTTATAGCAGTACTGTAATAGAAGTAGTAGTTGAAGAAATATAAGTAGTTTTAGTTGTAGAAGTAGTAGTAGTAGTAGTAGTAGTAGTAGTAGTAATAGTAGTAGTAGTAGTAGCTGAAGAAATATTAGTATATTTAGTACCTGTAAAAGTAGTAGTTACTGAAGAAATATAAGCAGTTTTAGTTGTGACGAAAAACGCCTTGTACATATAGAAATCCATAACATCGGTGTATTTTGTTACGCCGCTATACTTTTCTGTTGGTTGGTAACTTTATATTTACCTTTTATATATGAATAGTCTAAGTATTCCTTATTGTTTATTAAGTTACATTAATAAACGTACAGAAAACGTAGTAAATAAACTGTCAGGTAGACGCTTATTGAATTTGATAAGGATGGTAATTCAATTGAATCGCATTATCTCGAAAGTCATTATGTGGTCGTACAACACTAAGGATGCCCGATTGAAGCCATGTGACTAGGTCATGTGACTTCTGCTATATAACCAGCTGACCCCCTGTATTTTTGTCAGTCTGATGTTACAACTCGACGGAGAAGGAGCTGCAAGAAGACTTTGCATAATTAATTTATCAATTAATTATTATTATTTGGTAATACAGGCTGGGACTTTGGACCGAGGTAACCAGTGAACGAGGGATTCTCAGAAGTGCAGTTTTCAACTCAGAGTTGCAGAACCCTCTGAAACTTGTGAACAGTGCTCCGGGTCGTAGTCTGTTGGGTGCCATTGTTTGCCTCAGACAGGTTTTGGGACAGGCTTGGAACATTGCTGCAGAACTAGTTTTATTTAGTTAAAACAAAGTCCTGAGCAAGTGTTTGAGACGTAAGTCTGATACTTTGGTGCAGCTCGGAGTTTTGAGTTTGGTGTGCTGCAGGACTAGTTTTATTTATTTAAAACAGAGTCCTGGGCATTTGTTTGGTGTGCTGCAGGACTAGTTTTATTTATTTAAAACAGAGTCCTGGGCATTTGTTTGGGCATTTGTTGGGAGTGCTGCAGAACTAGTTTTATTTATTTAAAACAGAGTCCTGGGCATTTGTTTGGGCATTTGTTGGGAGTGCTGCAGAACTAGTTTTATTTATTAAAAACAGAGTTCTGGGCATAGTGTTGTGCGGAGTGCTGCAGAACTAGTTTTATTTATTTAAAACAGAGTTCTGGGCAAAGTGTTGTGCGAAACGTTTGTTTGAAACGTTAGTTCGAAACCTTTATAATTTGGTTTTATATGTAGAAGTTAATTGTACGTGATTTTTTTTTTTAACACGAATCATTTGTTCCAATCATTTGTCATCCAATCATAAAGCAAAGTAGCTGGAGGAAACTTATTTCACTATTTATCTTAAATCAAACGGCAAGTAGTCCAAGGAAAATTCTTGTATATCATATTTATTAGTAGTTGTGTGCATAATCCGCTCGGTGCACGTTACATAGTAATATAAGTACTGTAGTAGAGTACTAGTAGCTGAAGAAATATCAGTAGTTTTAATAGTAGTAGTAGAAGTAGTAGTAGAAGTAGTAGTAGTAGTTGTAGTAGTAATAGTAGTAGTAGTAGTAGTAGTAGTAGTAGTAGTAGTGGTAGAAGATTTATTTGTAGTTTTAGTAATAGTAGTAGAAGTAGTAGTATAAGAAGAAATATTAGTAATCTTAGTAAAAAAAAAGTACTGTAGTAGAAGAAGAAATATTTGTAGTTTTAGTAGTAATAGAATAAATATAACTAGTTTTAGTAATAGTAGTAGTAGTCGTAGTAGTTATAGTAGTAGTTGTAGAAGAAGTTTAAGTAATAGTAGAAGTACGATTATATTTTAAAGACTCTTATTTTTGAAGTAATGATTATATTTTATGGAAAATAAAATTAAGTGCAAATTACATTTATTCGCATTAATATTACAAACTGAATTCAATAACAGAAGACATAACAGGTAACTGTGTAAACTTCATCAAACATCTTGCTCAGATTGTTCCATTTTGATATAAAGTCATGGAAACAGTTGGACTATACTGTTTTAAAAGCTTTGGTATTCCAATTAAAAATGCCATAGATTGGGTCTCGGACTATAAATCTATTTATGGCAGATTGCAAGTTTTAACATCAAAATGAGATAATTGCATTTGCAATTTTAACAAACCTTTCCAGGAGATCCTTTGTGTCTTTTTTGTCCTCTGACTCAAAGCTAACTGATCCGGACATTGCCATCATAAATGCCTTGTTTGTCTACAAAAGAAAAAAAAAACATACAATTTTCAGCTTTCAAAAGAATGTAAGATTTACTGAAGTAGTTTGGAACAAGTAAATATTGATTTAATCATCTTTAAAGAGAGGATTGATATTTGAATTTTATAACTGCTAGCAAGTTCTGTTTATACTACCATTATATAAAGCTTTTTTTTTTAAATTTACATGTGATAAAACAATTTCTGTTTCTCCCATAGTCTCTTGATTTGAAGAAACGCTTGCTGAAGAGAAGATAATTTATATCAAATATGAACACATTTGATAGATTGTTTATTAGAATTTTGAAAAATATCAATTTAAACCCTGTGTGTCAGGTCATGATGATGAAGATCTGATAGATTGCCAAGGGCTCAGTACAATGTCGACCGCGCAAGAACAGACCTATGATCAAACGTTATTTCATTAATTAATCAAATATAATTTATAACTCTTTCACTTTCTCATAGCACTAGCCAACCAATAAACATCTGAATGTAGCTGTATGTAGACAAGTAGAATTTAGAATTTTAGCAAGTTTCCAAGATGAGGAACTCTTTCAGATTTTAATGGTTATATTGTGTACATGAGTTATTTAACTTGAATCAAGGAATTATATAGAGAAGGAAAGGTAATTGATTGAGATTTTGTAAACACTCGCGTATACATGCAAAATCTTGCAATATCTTGTTTCAACTATCTTAACCTCCATTTGTCTTAGGAACACAAATCAAAATTCTTACATTGCAGAATGAAATTCTAATCAAAACAATACGATTCCAAGAGATTTCAGTTTAAAATTGTTGAAGTAGTTCTGATTACTAAATTTGTAAACTGCAGCTAAAATAATTACAAATTATGATTTTTTTCAACATCAAACCACAATATCTTTACTTATTAGATCATTTTGTGTGATCGAAACATGTTTAAACATCATAGATTACATACAACTAACATTTTATTTACAAGAAATCAGTTCCCTGTGAATTATAAATAAGTTATTTACCAAAAAAGCTAATCCTTTGTGTGCTATTTTATCAACACATAAGTGTCTTATCCTTCTAGATACAAGTCCTTGCTTGAATGAATTTAATTAAAAGTGAATGTTAAAGTCACAGTTTTTGACTATTTGTCAAATCATTTGTCCCCAATATTTTTTTTAATAAGAATTATAAATTAAAGTTATACATTTGTGACAGCGATAAATTTCTAAAGAAATGGAATTGAGCAAGCAAATCACCCATATTTAACCCTTTACTTCATATAGACGCCTTTGGACACCTATAATATAGATGCCTTTGGACACCTCTAATATAGAAGCCTTTGGACACTTCTAATATAGATGCCTTTGGACACCTCTAATATAGAAGCCTTTGGACACCTCTAATATAGATGCCTTTGGATACCTCTAATAAAGACACCTTTGGACACCATCTTATAGAAGGCTTTTGAAATATTAGGTGAATTATGTTTATATTAACTGACAGAGTGGAAAACAGTGCAGGAAGTGTTTAGATTGCTCGTTACGAGCAATCTGAACTCTTCCTGCATTGTTTTTTAAAGGCCTTCTGTGATTGGTCGGGAAAACGTGTATCTATGGAGTAAATGGTTAAAACAGATGGCAAATATAATGCATCAAACATCTTTATTGTGTTTTATCTCATGCCTACTTTGTATTTTATATCCTTTTTCACTCACATGTATCCTTTGTAAGACAATAAACAGAGGCAAATACAGGATTTTAATTTAGAAGGGGGTGTACTAAGTGGGCACAACAAAACATCTAAATGGGTACACATGTTTTTCAGTAGAAATATAGTGAATTTTAATAGAATGTGGGAATTGAGGGGTGGCGTGCGCTGTGTTTTTTAAAGAGTAGGCCTGCCATTGATAAAACATCATCCATAGTCATAAACTTTAACTAACAATGCAAATTATATTAACTCCAATGCAGCTTACATGAAAAGAGACTTGACAAAACTTACATAAGATGGTTGATGAAAATAATAAATCAACAAACAGACTATGTAAAAAATTAACATTGTAAATTTTTCACACTTCAATCATGTTTCTGTATGTTTGTCATGCATTTGAATTATGGGCTGGTGGCCTGCATTTATGAAATAAAATTTGTATCTTGTATCTCATATAAAATTATCTAGATTTTAACAAAGTTGCCCATGAAAAAAATTTGTTTATATATATGTTTATTATATATATATATGTTTATTATTAGAAAGTTAATACTTTCATGGATCAAATATATTTTAGACAATAAATAGGATGTAGTTTGGTTTTTAGCATCGCTTTCAACAATCTTTCAGTTGTCGCATTGGTGTCTAAATGAGACAGTGTTCTAAGGGCTGCCACAGTTGAGAATCATGCCACAGGCACATGGTATGATACCTAACCATGTCACTTTATACTGACACCAGTTTGACCAGACCTAAAACTATGACCTAAAAGTTTGACCAGACCTAAAACTATGACCTAACACTATGATCTAAATTCTGAGCGCCAAGCGAGAAAGCTTCTAGTACCATTTAAGTCTTTGGTTAGACCCGGTCGAGAGTCGAACCCTTAATGCTCTACCACTAGACTACTGCTACGGTGTCTTAGACAATAGAACACAAAAAGTACTTGTGAATAATCTGCTCAGAACACATATCAGTTTCCTCTGGCAGGGCTGTACTCTTGGACCACTTACATAAACAACCTATCAGGCAACATTCAATCTAGAGTAAGGTTCTTAGCAGATAATACATCCATTTAACTAGCACTAAGTGCACTGACTCAGTCGCCCTACAAATTGCAGACTGGGGTAAGGCTTGGGATTTGGAGTTTAATGCTTCAAAATGTCAGTTTATAGATGTCAGCAAGTCTCGCAAGCCACTCCCCATACACCCTACATGGCATTCAGCTGGACTCAGTTTCCTCAGCTAAATATTAAGGTATAGGCACTGTCTGACCACACATTGCTAAATCTCAAGAAAGCTAGACAAACTCTTGGCTTCCTCCAAAGAAATATCAAAGTTAATCAAGGGAGAGCTGCTTGCTGGGTGAAAATAAATGATCAAAATGAATCAAGTGTTTGAGCCATGGATATATCTCTTGCCTAGGGATGAACCGACATGAGGAGGGTTGGCGGCAGACTACACATTTTGTATAAAATCACATATTTATGGTCTTGTAGCCATCCTTATAACATTATCTCACATCCGCAGTTCAGAGGTCAAGAACAACCCACAACTTAGTTCACAAGAATGTTCAAAGCTCATATGAACCTCATTATAATTCATAGCGAATATGGGTGCCATCATCAAAAAAAAATATTCTCGTAATTTATTCAAGTCAATTTTGCAATGTGTTTAAATAAAGTTTTACAATAACTTCTACATTGTCGCTGTTGATTGTAGTTTTTAAAATAGAATTGTAACAAAATACACCAGTCGTCCGAACATCATTAAAGAAACGTCAATGGTATTTCTGAGTAAAATCACTGCCAGCTTTTAATGACCTGCTCATTAAAATGAAATTATTTGACCTTATTTAAATGGAACTTTTCAGCAATACCCCACCCACAGACAGTGTCATTAATGAAAGTAGTCCTTTTCGAAAAAAAAGATTTGTTTAAGAGCTTTGAATACATATGTTGACTTTCTTAGCATACACAAGAAAGCTTTACAAAATACGCAAATACTGACATTCTTTTTGAAGAGGTAAGTGCTGCACATCTAATGTATTAATGCCTGATTTTTGTAAATTATCATCATAGTCTCCACAAACGCTTATGCCGAGCGTTTGATGGTCTCGATCACCGGAAATGGATAGGTGTAAAACAAGGCGGTAATGTTAATAGCTGGCGGTGCATATTTACTTCTTTATCTATAATCCGATTTTAATAATGTTTCTATAAACTTTATATGTTTAGAAGGCTTACGATATACTTTCCAAAACTATAGATATAATTAAAAAGTATTATGAATTGATTGCTAAGCAGACAGTTGAACTGAGCTGGTAATTGCGATTAAATTTATACACTTGAGAAGAACTTTATGAATAAGATTTTATCTTCCGTTATAATCCATAGTTTTAATTTGTATGTATGTAAATTTGAATGAATAAATATGTTAAAACCAAATGTGTACATTATTTTTCACTAAAAAATTGGCAGTGCTCTTTAACATTTTCATTTTCATAGGATTTTAATACCCATTTTCTATGTTGGAAACATAATGTAGTTCTAGGAAAGCTATTCAAAGCTATAAAAATCGGCCAGAAGTACAAAATATATGATCAACCTTTCAAAATACGTGCTAGAAATATATTATTTCGCATTAAATTTTGCTTTTAAAATAAAATTGATGGTACCACTTAAATTCTTTATTGTTTATTGCTTGTTTCTTTTCAATTATATTTATACTAACCAGAAATGACGATGGCTGCCAAAGGTCGGGATCGGGGCTATTTGATAATATCGCAGGGGTGTTGCATCTGCAGTATCATGAAAATCAAGAGGTGTTAGAACTTCACAATGGTTTCAATGAAGGGAGAATGATTTAATTCAATTATCTTTTATTTCGATTGTGAAACAAGTTACTACAACTTAGACAAATCACACTCGAATTCTTCCTGGTTAGAACCAGTATTAAGCATATCTTGCTCAAAACCCCCACACATCTGACTTGGGATCGAGTAAACCTTGCCCAGCCACGCCTAGTTTATAGTATCCCTTTAGACTATCAAATTACCACGGACCTCTCAATTTTTATTATCATTATGAAGAAAAAGAAGAAATAGAAGAAGAATATTTTATTAATTTAAAGTGACACATCTTTTCGCTATAACATACATAATAATACCAAGGACTTGATATATAAGTCCTTGATTATCAGAATGTTAAAAACGTATATTATCATTGTGTTACTACTAGGTGGCACTTACGCACTGACCTGTGGTCCATATGCGTGAACCCTAGGATTTATTTTCATTAGAAATATTTTATTTCGAAGTTTTCCAGTAACAAGTCAGGAGTACCGCATTAAAGTCATTCTCCCCTGAAACGGCATTCACACACTCAATTTGTTCTTTTTAAGTGGTTTTGTGAGTCTAAGAGGTACCAAATACGTCGTCTCTTTCAGAAAACTTGTCAGGATCAGCAATATTTCCAGTACGAAAATGGTTCATGGCGAAGTTTATATGTTTGTTAAAATTCATGAACTACATACCTCATGTATTTAGAAATATAAATTTCCTTATTAAAATATTTAGTGATGTTTGTAAACATTTACTACAAGGCAATGTGAAACCTGAAACACATTATACAAGCCAAAACAGATTAGTGAGGTGTAAATCGGAGCTAGTGAAGTCATCTGGGGAAACACAGAGTTATGAGGATGGTCTTGCGCAACAACTTTACAATACATACGACTACTTAGTTAAAAATGAGTAAGTATAAAGTTTAAATTGATATATTTAAGCATAAAACTACATATCAATGTTACCAAGGACTTGTATAGAAGGATAAGAAACTTGCATATCTCTATTAAATGTTGATAGAAAAGCATGCGAATAAATGATAATTTGGCAATTATTCAAATTTCATAGGCAACTGATTTCTTTTACATAAAATGTAAGGTGTATGTAACCATAGATGTTTTATAGTGTTTTAAACATGCGAAATGATCTTGAATGTAAAATATTACAATTTGAAGTAAAATTCCAGGTAATTTCCTTGATTTCTTTAGTTGAAGTATACACATTTTGTCATTATAAGTACTTCAACAATTTTAAACACACTTTGCTGGAAATGGTCTCGTTTTGTAGATAATTCCATGTTGTAAAGAAATATTTTTTATTTGTATTTCTGAGATGAATTGAAGTTAAGACTGATATTTAAAAAAAAGAGATTTCTCGAAATTTTGCGCGAATACTCGATCGTTCATAACATCTCAATCAGCTTCCTTTTGTTCTTTATATAGGTCCTTGGTGTTACCTATAATTGATTTTCTTACTACAACAGCTATTCTGTATACTTTATATCTGTCTAAATCTTAATTTGTGAAAATCTATATGAGTTCACTTTTATTTTGCTAAATCAGTGTTTACTGGTAATTCCCTATCTGTTTACATATCAGTAATTCATTAAAACGTTTGTGTATCCGTCTGTCCGACCGCTCAACCAAACCAGCCACACCCACATTCATCCATCCATCCATCCATCCATCCATCAACATAACCATCAATCCTAGTTGATTCTAGTTGTAAGTGCATATTGTATTCTATACAGGTCCTTGTACATATGAAACAGTTTGTTTCCGCTTAAAGGCGTACAATCCCTATTGTTCTAAACACATACATGTACAAGCAAATATTATTATATAATTCACTTAGCACATCCTTAAAGATGCATCTCCAATAACTTTCTGTTTAGTAACTAATGGAAAGTGTATTGAATAATAGAGAGGAAGGTCCCATTTGAAGATAATTATTGATTCTGTGCTTGTTGTTTATATTATTTATGAGAAAATCGCATATACACATGTACATAAATGTTACAATTGCGTCCTATGGGCAATGTAATACGTCTCACACCACTATCACATTTCCAATAGGGCTCCATTGTAACATTTATGTCAAAAACACAGTGAAAAAACAAAATCTTCAGCGTGTGTCTGGGCTCAAATTCTTCACTGGTTCAAGATATGCAACTATAAAGGGAAAAAGGCATTCCTTGACCAGGTTTTTATTTATAATTCAATGCTTTTGTGAGACCTATCAATTTCCAGAGTAATAATATGTCAACTATTCGCCTACGATGCAATTCGAACCAACAATTCTGAAATGACACAGAATTGTCCAGAAAGCTGGTATCAGCATCAAATTTTCAGTGGTGATTTCTAAAATACTGACCATTTAACTCATACCAGGAAAAAATAAATCATTTCAGTACAAAGTCCTGAAAAAAAGAAGAAAAAGAGAACTAAAGTTCGGAGTACTCAAGGGAGATAATAGTGGTACGTGTCCAATAGCAGTGTGAAACGTGTTATCGTTGGTGCTGTCGTTGTCGTCATCGTCGTCAAAGATTTATGCCTAGGTCAGCTCTTTATCCAACATATATATTTAATATTATTGATTCTGTAAACTAATCACCATATTATAAAAAACTGTTACATCATTGATCTTGACCTACTTAATAGATTCAGTTCAATTGTCCCGTACCAGTTTTCTGTTTAGCTCAGTGTTTTCTCCGGGCTCGATCAGCTCAGTCAGTAGCGCGTCTGACTAACAAATCCAGGGGTCGTGTGTTCGAATCCCCGCTCAGCCACATTCTCCGTTATGATTGATATACGGCATTGCGTATCACACCGCTGATTCAAGTGGGAAAGTTATCAGTAACTTGCGGAGATGGGGTGTACTCAAGTACTGGTTAACCTTGCAGGACCCCAAGAAACAGTGGTTAGGTTAACTGATCGTCTGTTAACCCTCGATGGCATTAACATGACGCTAAATATTCATTCAATCAATCAAGCAGTGTTCTTTATTTCTCAACAAATTACTGATGTTATACAAACATTGCATGTAGCTCAGTTACCCCAACTTCTGACGGTTAAGTTTCTTTGTTTAACTCGGGTTTAATATTTAGTTTATTAAGTTAACATTTTCATCACATACATCTCGTATATGTAATACTCATAGTTCAATGAATGAAACCTAAAGATGTGTTCTCAAGCCAAGATTTAGAAAAAAAACAAAAACATTTTTATTTATTTATTTATGTATCACAGTAATTGTCAGATAGAAGTGTATGTATTATTAAGGTCTCACTACACAGTTGAATTTTGTTCTTTGTTCTATATGAAATAAAGTCTTGGATTTCCCTTGTAAAGTTTTTTTGTTCATAGCAGGAATGTAAACCCACATAAAAATGCACAATAACTGGAAGGTTGACCACGTTGGTTTTTTTTAAAAGAGGGTGCAGTGACACCCTGAGATTTTTTTGAAAAAAAAGAAGTCCTCAAATGCTCATAAATACATGCATATGTTGAAATCCTATAAAAGTCAGCTTTTTAATACCAGTGATATCTTATTGCAGTAAATGCTAAACAAACTTTTGCTCTTCTCATCTGCAGAAAGAAATCACAACTACTACGAACCATTTTGAAAATATTTCAAAACCAAATTACATAGGCCTTGTTTTTATGCGTAAGAATACAAGGGACGTAACTGTGTGGTGAGACGTTAATGGGCAAACCATAAAAGACGAGTGTCATTTTATTATGACCTGCCCGTTATATAGCAACTTCAGCAAGCAATACATTTCTATGTTTAATACACTTTTATATTAATTGTTTTATCATTTATTTAATAGTTATAGAGTTAAAGTCTTAAACGTATCAAAATTTATATACCTTGCTCTCATACTAAAATAGACAGTATCAAAAAGGTTAATAAACAACAAGTATAGTTAAATAGTTTAAATATATTAAATATGTATGAATTCACTGTATCTATATGATCCAACGGGTTTTTAAATCTGTCCTTTATATAGCATGTGAGTAGTCATGAATCCTTAATTGGATCTTACTCATATAAAGCTATCAGTTCATGTATGTAAATTTGTCCACCCTGTCCAGATGTGTTGCATGTAATTCGTTAGTATATAAGTCATGGTCGACACCAAATTTATTGGTTTGGCAGAGGCCTTGATATTGTATCTACGGTTTGCATTGTAGCTAGGCGTAGTCTGGTCTGTATATATATACGTATTTTCCAGGATATGAAATTACAATACACATTGCAGCTACAAAAATGTGAATGTCTACACCCGTTTGCGGTGGTTTTGTTTCAAGTAGTTTTGGATATCCCAAAGTGGGTGGGGGGGCCGGATTTCCTTATTTTAAGTTCCTTATTTTAAGTTCCGTTTAGGCATATCTATTGATTATAACAATACACTTGCATAACACAAGATAATATAACTATAGCAATATTTAGACTACCTAATGCTCTTAAATAAAACGAAACAATGGAATGTAACGTTACATGAAACACTTGAAGCCGCAGCTGTGCCGAATCCGGTTAGCTCAGTCGGTAACGCGTCTGGCTTTTAATTAAGGGATCGTGAGTTCCAATTCCCGACCGACCTTTCTCCGTGATGGTTATTATACGGCATTGCGTCATATTGTCATTTAGTCTCTTACAGCTGATTCAAGTGGGATAGTTGCTTGAAGAGATACATGTGCTCAACTTCTAGTTTACCTTCAAGGGTCTAAGGACATAAGAGGTTAAGTTAACTGATCGTCTGTTGGGTTTAGATGGAAGAAAATGACGAACGATAACTGAATATACCAACCAGCCAGCCAGCCAGCCAGCAAACAAACAAACAAACAAACAAACAAACAAACAAAATACACGGCTGTGCAATTCATACAATATAGAACAGTACGGTACCGTCCTGTGAAACCCAACTTTCTAAAACTAACCGCCAACTTGAAAACAGATTTGTCAATGATATGTTATACATTAAATATAAGAATTAATTACATAAACGGAAATATATTTTTAAAATGCAGTTGTAAAGTTTATACAAGTATCATAATTAAGCAACTTTAAATATACAGGCTCGACATACCGTTCCATTGGTGCAGAAAAATGCTTGGCAGTTGGCACCTTTTGCACTACTCGGGCGATGTACATGTAACCAAGTCTGGTAATTGCCGCCTTTAATATGTTAAACCAGCAACAACAGTTTACCAGTCTATTTTGTCAATGCTATAGTAAAAGGTCATGTGCAACATGTGTCATATAGGTATTTTTTCTTACAAGTTCTTAATATATAGTTTGGTACGTCTTTAACCAAGTTACCAAGGAAACCGGACCCGGCTAATTCAATCACTGTCAATGTGGATAGTGAGTTCGAATCTTAGCCAGGCGAGAATCTATGTAATGTTTATTCACGACGGCCATGAATATCCGACGTCTGAATACGTGAGGAAGTAGTCGGTGATTTGCAGGTTTAAGCTGGTCTAGTACTTGTTAACAACCTAGATGAGTAGGTGTGCTGTCCAACAATAAAATAACTGACATACTGTTGGAAAAGGCGAAAACCCCCATACCGGTAATCAAAAACACTTTAACAGTAGTCTCAAAGTACATTCATAAATTATCATACAATGTCACACCATGCATCTGTTGCCTAATCATCAACAATTCAAGTCTCATGTTATCAATGCAGATATTTATGTAACTTTTATTTAGATAAAAAAGTAGAATATAATTCATTTATTATTTGAAGATAGTAATAAAACATTTTAGAACGTTTCCAAATACTGTTTTATCTCTCTCAACGTATATGGTCTTAATCACAGGCACTGGTCACATTCTCTTTTTGAGTATATATTGTTGATTGATTGACTGATTGATTGATTGATTTGAATATAAAGCGTAATTTATGCCATCGAGGGCTAACAGACGATAAGAACCTAACCACTCTTTCCTGTTATTCTGAAAGGTTGACCAGTACTCGAGCACACCTAATCTCCACAAGAAGCTAATAACTTTCCCACTTGAATCAGCGGTCAGAGACGAATGATAATGAGACACAATGTCGTATATCAGTAATCACGGAGACTGTTGCCGGGCAGGGACTCAAACTCACGATCCCTGGACTGATAGTTGGCGGGTTACCGACTGAGCTTATCGGGCCCGACTAGTTGTATAAAATGGTCGTATAGTAGTTCTACAATATATATACCATATAAACATATATACTAAAAATGAGATTGTAACCAGTGCCTGTGGTCTGAACAGAAGGCTGTTAGTGTTGTCACGGAGTCATCAACCTCTCCAAACATATCCTTTTTCAGGTTTTATTCGTTTGAATAAACATTTGCACTTAAAAATGTATACGTCTCTCTTAAACGTTTGTATTACTGATCCTACTATTACTAGTATATATAAACATTATACTAGTATATGAATGTATGTATTATACAGACGACACTAAAACCGAAACGAGGATGAAATTCCTACTTTCGGAATGAATCAGAAATGTTAGGGAGAGCGAATATGCGATTGCCTGACTATGTATGGTAGTACACGATAACAAGTGTACGTACTGTTTCCAAGTTTAAAGACCCATTAGCCAAACAGAATTGTAATTATTATTGCGATCGATACAATTTCATAAAAAAAAAATGAATGGAGTTTAATGCCATTTTCAACACATTTCAGGTGATATATGGCATATCCAAATATCCAATTTTAGTGGCGGAGGAAGACCTCAGAATGCATTGGAGCAGAACACCTTTCTGCCTTGACACCGGCCCGAACTGTGGACCGAACCGGCCACCTCTTGTGTGAATGGCAAACACTATATCCATTACACTACAGCCCCATTTTCGTCTAAGTTGACATTCACAATCGATGTAAAATGAATTAGATTAAAACAAAACGATAGGTTCGAAGAGGATGAGTGAGGATGTCTCATTTAAAGTTACACCTCATGCCTTGATAAATTAACTACCGTGTTTTTCTCTTTGCTGAGTTTGTTCGTTGAATACTTTTATCCTATCAAACGCTATTGACTCTCACAGCAACAGTATATCGTGACATTTGGCGAGTTGATAAGCATGGCAATACGTTGTCTCGGCGTCGTTATCATTTTTGGGTCTTTTGCATCACAGAGCATATTCAGAGTGACCAAAAAATAGCATAGTGTGTGTGTGTGTGTGTGTGTGTGTGTGTGTGTGTGTGTGTGTGTGTGTGTGTGTGGAGGTGGGGGGGGGGGAGGGGGTGCGGGTATTTACATTAACTAACATGAATAGACGCAATAAACCCCAATCTGTTAGTCTGTTATTTTCTTTTCTGGACTGAGTTATGTGCTTCAAAACGATTACTGTAATCATATACATATATATTATTCAGATAATGTTAAAATTGCCTACATTCCCTTTAAATGAATTAAAAATCCGGAAGTAGTGAAACAAGGTTTTGTGTTAACTCTTCATTTCACCAACAACTGTATATAACATAGGATTATATTTGTGGTTGATAAAGTGTTGAAAATCTCAGTTGATTTAGTTTATATATCTAATCATTTAATTTAAATCAAATATCTGTTAAATGATAAAATTATAATGGATTTACGTTGTTACTAGACGAACATTCAAGAACATAAAGTCGCTTATTAATCAGAAATGTTTTATTTGGTTTAACGTCAAAACGTCGGCAACATTTCCTATACCTAAAAGTGTAAGAATAACAACTTAAAATGAATGTATTAAGGTGTGTTTATGTGGTTTGGAGTGCCTACCTCGCTGCTGTACAGGGTTACAATATAGAGGTCAGTGAAGGAAAGGTTGGCATTTCAAGGGGGGAAGCAGGGACCCAGTTTGGCTACACTGTAGGGATTGTCAAGGCTCCGGGATGGGACACGTCTAACGTTGAACACCCAAAATTGTGAGTACAAAAGTGATTAGTTGCTATTCCAGGTCCCTGTTTTATTAATCGTCTCACTTTGAGATTTTCCTCAACTTATAGTTTTAGATGTTGTAACTTTAATGACATTAACATTTTTACAAAATATTCTTAACCAATGAGTAATGGTTTGATATGTCTTTATTCCGACTAGTTATTTATCGTATAATGAGTTCAAGAGATTTTTATAGTAACTGTTAATGAAACCGGCCAAACACGTGTGTACTCGTATTGTTTAAATAGTATCTAGTTAAGCGGTAACATATCGTGTGGTTATGATAATGAGGAATTGTTGAAAATATCGCAAAAGTTTTAACACTATATCCATTTCTTATTGTCTTGATGAGCGTTCGAACCAACACAATATATACACACCAATGATAACAAGATAACAAGTCGAAAACATCTTTAGTATAGAATGTATTGCAATGTTACTATATAAACACAGCTGATAAAACACTATTTTATGATTACAGAATTATATATATTATATAAAAACTGCAAAGCATGGTCATCAAGCCCTGTAAGAAGTTCTTTTTTTTAGATAAGAGCAAATGATTGAGAGAGTGGCAATTGAGCGCAAGTGTGTAATGTTTGACTAAGCGTTTTTCCTCTCGTAGTTTGAAAATAGAAAAGAAAGACATGCTAGACGGAGGCTAGAAAATAAAAACACTTTGTAAGTGTTTTGGAAGGCGAATTCTATTTTATCCTTGATTGCAAAGCATATATATGTATTATTATAAGAGAGAAATATATTAAAATATATTATATAATCGGCATTAGTGTGTTTTATTTCTGATGGTTATTGAGACAACCAAAGGTTTATGTTATTGTTTTAATAATCAACGCAGAAGCATCCAAAATAAGAAATGCAATTCCGGCTAATAATGCACTTGATTTCATCCTCTATTTAAGATTTTATATAATAGATACATGTACTATTATGTTTTCGATTTAAATTGTATATGACCTACAAATAGGAAACCTAACTGTTACATAACATAAAACAACGATTAAAAAAATATAGTGATTGAAACACCGGTCAAATCTGACGAGTATACATTTTAAGTCGATAAAATAATGTTCTGTTCCGTTCTGTTCTGTTCTGTTCTGTTCTGAGTAATCAGCTTTAAAGAAATCAAATAAGGAAAAAATATATGCGAATGAATGACAAGCAAAATAGCGCACTCTCAAAAGTAAACATATTAAAGCGACTAGAAAAAGACAGTCATTGCGGCAACCACTTACAACTCTTAAATGTTAAGATAAACACACAAGGAAAATAAAGCATACCATTGTGGTGAAAGCTTAATATCACATTACAAAAAAGGAAAATCAGAGCGAAAGCCTTTAACAGGAGTCACAGATGTACAACTTTCAAATGTACAAGTAGAAGCAACATTTTCCCATAACAAATATAATAGGCAACAATTCATGATACGAAGTCCAGGTACGTCACTCCAGTCAAAGCATTCAGATGAAATAGATATGCGATGTTGCAGAGTATGCACGTGCAGTCGTTGTCATATAAGCAAATATCCTATATCTAAACTGGTAAGTTCTTAATTCCTCTGGTAGTAAATTCCCTGAAACAGGGGCATTATACCTGGAAACGTTCTTACCGAACATCATATACTTCATCTGAGGGACCTGAAATAGATTGACATACATTATAACGTTTTTCTCCATTGGCTAATACATTATTAAATACTGGCGAAGCAATACCATTAAAGAAATTAAACATCTCACTACACAGTTGCGCTCCTTTTTGTCATGGTAACATGACTCTTGCGCTTAAAAAAGTCGTAATTTAATAAGTAATTTGGTTTGAAATACTTTTTAAAATTGTTAACAGTGGTTATGATTATTTTACTGTAGGCGAGAAGATCAAAAGCAGGAATAGCATATACTGTAACAACACATCACTGGTGTTTAGAAAGTGATATTTATAGGACATTTACAGATACATGTATTTATGCGCATTTGAGGAATTCTTTTTTAAAATATTCTTAGGGTGTCACTACACTGTCTTTATAAAAACCGTGCTGGTCAACCTATCTGTTGCTGTACATTTCTATGTGGGGATATATTCCTGCAATGTAAAAAAATACTTACGTGGAATTTATTTTTACCTTGGAAATCCTTAACCTTATTTTATATAGAACAAAGAAAAAAGGTGTAGAAACACCTGAAGTATTCAATCACCATTGTTGTCTTTCTAGTAATATGTAAATTAAAAGCTGGCAAAATATCTTGAAGTTGTTGCGTAATAACTCAAAGATAATCCTCATTAACAAATCTAAGAGCTCAAGTTTTAATGTATTACCTTTTGTACAATACTATCAAGAAAAATGACAGGCTTGACAAGTTAAGATTGGGAAAATAGTCAGTCGGCTTTATCTGCATACCAATAGGTACCAAAATCTTAAAGTTTAAGAACTTTAATTGCTGGCTTGCTTTTTTGAAAATATTTTGAATATGAGTGCCGAAAGATAAAAATCAAATCTTATAAGCTTACTACATTATTAAATGGTATTATACTGTTATTGATATTAAAATTGGTCTTTTTTTGTTATTTTTTCTGTCAACAGATTGAATTTTATTAGAGTTTGCCTCCATGCAATTTAGTAAAAAAACAGTCAGTCAAACTTGTGCAGAACTTCAGCCAACAAACCAAAATCTGTATGAAAAGACAATGTGTTGTCATCTACATAATAATATAATGTACTTTTCAAATTATAATATATAATTGATGGATATATTAAGATATAAATTGTTCAAGAATAGATCCTTGAGCGTGGACATTTTTTCTTATATCAGTACATAACTTACGACTTTGCTATTTTAATACTGTTTTCGGGTTGATAAATAGGACGACATTAGCTTGACAGACTGTTTGTTTTATACTACCAGTTTACTTTAAATAGAATGATAATAATACCATGGTGAAGACAATCAAACGCTTCCGAGAAATCTAAAAATAAAGATGGCTGAACCACAATAATTTGAAGCAAAGCCTTTTTCCGCTCTTCAAGTAGTCTTTTCTGAATGCACACAGACATTCATGAAAGTTGGAGATATTTAAATAAATAGTACTGTATTTCTAGATTGTTGATATATGTCAGTGATAGAAATGTTCTAAAATGTATTTATTAAATATTACTTTTGTCACCTAAAATAGTTTGAGCTTCATCTGAAGTAAAATCTACGCCAAGATATGCTAATGAATAAAATGGGAAAATATTTAAATAAAAAAAAAAAACGGCCGTTTTTCTAAAATGGATAAAAAGCATCTCATTATTATAAATAGATAAACTCCCAATGGTTTGGTATGTCAAATCCAACAAAACGTGACAAAAGTGATATTTAAAGAATATTGGAGTGGTAAACTTGAAAAGAAATCCCAATTCTAAAAATAGACAGCACTTATATACTGATTCGTATCGTCATTCGGACTCTTTCGAAGATAAATAATTATAACGACATGTAAAACTCTGTAAACCTGTGTACTTTTATAGGTATTGCAAGAGTATTTCAATGTGAATTTGTGTGGAAATTTTATCGCTCTACGTTTATGGAAAACTGATGAAATGGTTGATTAAATGTGGTAGGGGTCGTACACCAAAATCACACATTAATACCGGGTATGGCCACCTTGGGCATCGAAGACTGCCTGGCATCAGTGTCGCATAGAACCGACAAGTGTGTTGATTTCGGCCTGCGGAATGTTGTTCCACTCCTGAATTAAGGCTTGTGTTAGTCCATTGACGTTCGACGGTGGGATAGGGCGACGTCTAACACGCTTGTCCAAATTATCCCACATGTGTTCGATGGGATTCAGATCTGGGCTTTTGGCGGACCATTCATCAATAAATGCAATGTTGATTCTCCTGAGGAAATTCACAGTATATCTAGCTATATGGCTTGTGGCATTATCCTGTTGAAACAGAGTGCTGTTGGCATTATTTTGAAACAGTGGGATGACGTGCCTCGCAAGAATCTCATCTCGGTAGCGTTGGGCATTCAAATTCCCATCGATCACAACGAAAGGTGTGCGATAACCATGTGCAATGCCTGCCAAGACCATGACGGAACCTCTACGCCTAAAACGATTTCGTTAAAGTACACAGCAGTCGGCATAACGTTCATTTCTTCTACGGTATACTCGAACCCTGCCATCACTTCGATGAATGAAAAATCTCGACTCGTCGGAGAAGAGTATGCCTTACCCAGCAATGGTGTGTACGTGACCAATTAACACGATTTACGCAGTGACGTCGCGTCATAACACAGCCAACGTAAGGACGACGTCCACGTAGATCACCCTCTTGCAGACGATTGCGTACAGTTTGGTCAGATATTCCGTTGTTATGTGTACCAGGGGTGTTAGCAGCCGTGGCAGTTTGGAAACGATTGCGTAGGTGGGTGTTCATGATATAGCGGTCTTGCCCATGCGTCGTGACACGCGGACGTCCACTACGTGGTTTATCTTTCGTACGTCCTGTTGCTTGAAAACGTTGCCAAAGGTTTCGAATAGCACGGCTAGAACTGCAAACAACCCTAGCAACCTAATTCGTCGCAATACCAGCATTAAGCACGCCATTGGCACGTTCACGTAAATTTGGTGGAATTCTGTGCATATAAAAAATAATGAAAATTGAATAAATTTCAATTCTTTTTCTAATTGACAACAAAGTCTATAAAATCAGACTGAAAGGTTGGATTTCATAAACACGGATAATGCTGGTCAACGCATGCACAAGGGAATCGACGTAAACGTTTTCTTTTTTGTGTAACTCTAGTTACAATTGTTTTTTTTTGACACATAATCGTTCGCCCGAGCATATATAGGCCATTTGACATGTTGATTTCTTTTTATAACAGTAAAAAGAAATGTATAGAAATCGGAAGTTTTTTTTGTTCAGTAAATATAGGAATGTTGTATTGGAAATATTTAGCCAATTTAATTTTTTGTATATATTTGGATCCATCCGTTCATAGTATTTTCAGTGATTGGTTGACAATTAAACTTAACCCCACGATTGTTACGATTGATTGTTTTACTTTTTCTTAGATGTACTTTGTTAACACTAAATTTGGTTTATACTTGCAATGCTCCTTCCAAAACGGAAGTTAGTCAGATGTACATAATACGTTGTATGACAAGTTTCGCAAATGTCATTTATAGATATCAACATGACAAAGAAATCAAAGTACATGTACATGTAAATTAGCTTTGGGTTTTGATTAACACATTGAGACCACACTGCTGATCTAGGAGTAGAGCGTGTGCATTGCATGCGGAAGGCCGTGGGTTCCATCTCCAGGCGGATCATACCAAAGACTTGAAAATGGTACTACAGCTTCCTCGCTTAGCGCTGAGCAATAGAGGATAGTTCTATGTCTGTTTAGTCTGGTTCTAGTGTCAATATAAAGTGACTGGATCGGGTATCATACCATGTGACTGCGGCATGATACCCCAGCGTGACAGAGCTCAGAATACTGTCTCAAGTAGGCACCGTCGCTATATGACTGAACAATTGTTAAAAGCAACATTAAGCACCAAACAACAACATTGTGTAATATAGTTTGTGTACTTTTAATGCGGTGTATACAAAATGTATTGCCGCTGTTAGCGTATGTAAATATACATATTTATTCTATATTGTATGGCTTAAGCTGACTTTTAACTTAATATATAATGTTCATGGCGTTTTTAAGCAGCGGTATTCGTTTTTTGTCTTAAGATACTAATATTTCAACCGGAACCAGGTCCGGTTATTCGCCTACGTTGAAACAGAACTCGGAAACCATTGACAAGATCACTATTTTCAATCACGTGATTAGAAAATAGTGATAGGTTGCTAATGTTTGCACTCTTTGTTAAATTACGGACGATTCGAATGTATCAAACAAAAACAAATATTCTTAAATAAGTGTTACTTTAAATTATTATAATTGATCAAAAAGGAATCATAGCACGATTGAATTGCCGAGCGTTGTTCCGAATGAAAAAATAAGTGATAAGATAATTATTTATATGACGATTTTGTGATGTTATCGCGTCAGAAAGATTTCAAGTCACGGGTTTATATTTTGATAGTAAATAAAAAACGGTTACTGTCAATTATAAATGTTCTCACTATGAATTACAAAATAATTATAAGTTGTATTGGATATGTGTGTAAATCTAACAGTTTACGTCCTGCTACACAGTTGCGTCCCCTTTTCCCCACGGTAACATGATTCTTACGCTTAAAAATATCCTATGGAATCTGGTTTAAATATTTTTAAAATGGTTCATATTAGTTGTGATTTCTTGCTGCAGATTAGTAAAGCAAAAGCTGGAATAGCATATACGGTGGTGTTAAACAGTGACTTGAATGTAACAGATGCATGTATTTATGAACATTTGAGGACTTCTTTTTTTTTGAAAAAAAAAAAGTAGGGTGCCACTGCACCGCCTTTATTAAAAATAACCAAGCTCGTCGACCTACCTGTGGAATATTTCCTTTACCATCGAAATCCTAGACCTTATTTTCTATAGAACAAAGAACAAAATTCAACTGTGTAGTGAGACGTATATCGAACTAAGGCGAAAACGACCGAGCGTATCTTTAAGTTAGTCTTGATCGTATGCGACACTTGCTTTTCTAAAAGATAAACGTTTTAACAAATTGTGCAGAAGAAACGATTTGGAAGTAAGATCTGAGGGGCTGAAACAAACACACCTCTGCAATAGTTATGTTATAATAAAATGCAAAAAAAATTATTCGAACGGAAATCATGGCAGTTATCTTGTACGAGATGTTTGTTGCAGTGTATCACTATGAATCTATAAACTGTTATATCTTCATCCAACAGTACCTAATGTCATCCAAGCTTGGTAGAACTCATTGAAATGTTTCTTATATTTAAAGAAAAATGGTCATTTTAAACATTTTCAACAAAAATATTGCAATCATAATACCTAACCGATTAACAGCTCTAATTTCTTGGGCACAATAGTCTTGTTACCGTCGCTAAGGGGAGGTTATTGGCAAGTAAGACTTAAGAGTGTCATGAAAAGTATCTAAAGATTTATGTAGATAGAAAAGAGTCCGTTCTCTAAATGCCTGCAGTATGTTCTTTCGTCTTATTCCTTTGAAAAAGAAAATTATGTAACATGCAAGCATTTTCTTTCATAAAATGGTTTGGCACATATTCTGTAGCCTAACTTAAATACATTTCGAAAAGTTCGTTTCATAAATGCATTTTCGCCGTCCATTATAAATTTGATTTAATTAAATATGATCCAAATAATCACATTCGGTTAATAAACCACTTTTATTTGATTAATCACGTGTACATAATAAACCACAGTCACGTTGAAAACCACGTGCATTTGTTAAATCACGTGTATGTAATTATAATAAACCGTTTGTACATTATGATAATTCTGAGGCTTACACTAACTTAAAATTGCTTATTACCCACACTAATGTAATAAACTGTTTTTTGCAATTTCAGACTTCTGGTCGGAGCACCTAACAGAACAGTTGTTAAGAACGGAGATACTATTAAAGGACATGGCGACCTGTCAAACTGTAATAACCCTGCCGGAAAAATCATTAAGTGTACCTGGATGGATATAAGAGAAAAATATAATGGAAGAACCCTGTGTGGTAAGTATAACTGACTCTTCCATAATTTTATTACTGCCGTCGCGATGTTTTTGTTAGGGAGCTTCAGTGCTTAAGTCCTTATATGTCGGCTTACTCAACAATAAGTTTAAGTCTTGTTCCAAACGTGCATGCCTGATATTGCTTTATGTGCAATTTTATGTTTATCATGTTTTGTTGTTCAATTGCAGTATTCATTGATGTAATCAATTGAATGTCTTCTCTTCTGTTGTTTTCAAAACTTAACTTACTTTCTGATGAAATAACGTCTGCTCAAACAAAATGCTTACTAGTCTTAATCATATGCGACGCCTTCGTTTCTAGAAGACAAATTGTTTAGAAAAAACGTTTGGATTTGGAAGCAAAATCTGATTGGCTGAAACAAACATACCTCTGCAATGGTTATGTTATAATAAAATTCAAAAATATTTATTCGGAAGGAAGTCATGGTAGTTATGTTGTGCAAGATCTTTGTCATAGAAAATATTTAACAATATAAAAATAATGAATATAGAAATAAACATCTAACGATTCTCTTTTGAAATAATATGAAAATCTCTGAGACAGTCCGATTGTTTGAA
The DNA here is from genome assembly GCA_029582155.1 of Panopea generosa. Taxonomy (NCBI): domain Eukaryota; kingdom Metazoa; phylum Mollusca; class Bivalvia; order Adapedonta; family Hiatellidae; genus Panopea; species Panopea generosa. The sequence goes on along the minus strand of CM055909.1, from coordinate 37,959,082 downwards.
TTAACCAATCAAAATCGTTATTCGAGTTTTGCTAAATAAAACTGATTTTTATTTTCGGCCAAGACGTTCGTCTTTAAGAAATGCAAGCATCGCATATGATCAAGACTAAATGCTTACATTTAGGTATTAAAAAATAAACATGTCACAATAGGTGGTAGACGTGACTTTGTGTCGACTTTCACATTATTTGGTGCTAGTTTTCTTTAAATTCGCCAAGTGCGGAAAAGTCATTTGAAGTCGCTGTGTATTGGTTAATTAGTCGTATTCTGTATTGAAATATTGAGAAGAAAAAAACAAACATAAAAACATATTGTGTAAATGTGAAAATTAAAGAAAAAAAATATACCTTACTCTATATTATACTTTTCTTTTCCGTTAATAAATTAATATGCCACTAGTAATTTCAAAATGGAATACGCCATTAGTGAGTAAATTAATAGAATAAAATATTGTTAGTTTTCTCCCAAAATAGCATGTGTTTGTTTCTACATGTAGAGCTGGTGAAAAAACCCAATAACATACACTGTGAAGAAGATTCACGGATGGGTGCATCATTGGCCATTAACAGAAAGTTCGAGTCAATACAATCCAGCAATGTATATACTCCAATGGTCTCGGTAAGAAATGTAACACTATAATGTTTATTTATGTTTCAATGCCGTTCTTACTGAAAATGACCAGAGAAAGCGTATCAATTTGCATCGATAAAACATATTGTGGCACAGTCGGAGAAAATGTTAAAGACTTCGTATGTAGGCATCAATAAAACATAACGCGACATAGTCTGAGACAATATCACATTTCGTTAAACTTTATGGTTACCATGCATCGATAGAACAAAATGTGATACAGTAAGAGAAAATACCAAAGACTTCGTACGCTGGTATCGATAGAACAAAATGTGATACAGTAAGAGAAAATGCCAAAGACTTCGTACGCTGGCATCGATAGAACATAATGTGATACAGTAAGAGAAAATGCCAAAGACTTCGTACGCTGGCATCGAGAGAACAAAATGTGATACAGTAAGAGAGAATGCCAAAGACTACGTACGCTGGCACCGATATAACAAAATGTGATACAGTAAGAGAAAATGCTAAAGACTTCGTACGCTGGCATCGATAGAACAAAATGTGATACAGTAAGGGAAAATGCCAAAGACTTCGTATGTATGTATCGACAAAACATAATGCACTGTCGTTATTATTTCTAAATAACAAAACAGGATATAGATAACACTGTGTATACATTTGTTTCTCGGCAGTCATCATATGACGTAACATATCAAAATAACGTCATTTTACGATGACAAATTGACGTCATTTAGACGTAAAATACTTTGTCACAACGTGTTATACACGTCTCACTATACAGTTGCGCTCATGTTTTCACCACGGTAACATGATTCTTCCTATGTAATTTGGTTTGAGATGTTTACAGAAAGGTTCATAGTCACCACTGTAATTTCTTGCTGCAGATGAGTAGAATAAAAGCTGGCATAGTATATACTGCAATAAGACATCTCTGGTGTTAAAAATGACTTTTATAGGATGCATGTATTTATGAGCATTTGAGGACATCTTTTTTTTTAACAAAAGAATATGCGTGCCACTGCGCCTTCTTTGAAAATAACCAACCTACCAGTTACTGTGCTTTTTAATGTGCGGATACATTCCTGCTATGAAAAATATACTTCTATGAGGATTTACCGTAGAGATACTAGACCTTAGTCTTTATAGATCAATGAACAAACTTCAAGTGTGAAGTGAGACCTACAGACATCACCTGGTGATGAGTTGGTAGTCATGTTGCACTATTGTTAAAGCATAAAAATGTGTCATGAATCTAGTAGATCTACACTTTTTTGTACCGGAAGTGGTCGGGGGTTCGAACCCCTGCCCGGCAACTGTCTCCGTGATGATTGATATACGACATTGTGTTTCATTACCATTCGTCTCTCACCGCTGATTCAAGTGGGAAAGTCAGTTACTTGCAGAGATTGGGTGTGTTCGAGTACTGGTTAACTTTTCAGGAACCCAGGAAACAGTGGTTAGATTAACTGTTCGTCTGTTAGCCCTCGATGGCATAAAAATGATGATACATATTCAATGAGTCAGTCAATGCACGGAAACTATGTGATGAAATAAATATTCGATATATGGCAAGTAAAATACTATCACGTTCAAGCGATTTTAAATCAGGTTACATGTGTATTGTATTTAAATTAGGCTATATGCGTATTGTATTTAAATTATTTTTATATGGTGTTTCAGTTATGTGTGTTCATGCGTATTCTGTTTAAGTTACATGTTTAGTTTAAACTTATTAATTAATATTTACTAATTTATTTTTACTTCGATTATGAAACAAGTTCTTACAACTTAGGCAAATCACGCTCGAAGATTTCCTGGTTAGAACCAGTAATAAGCATATGCGGAAAAGTGTCTTGCTCAAGGACGACACACATAGCCGTGGCGGAATATCGAACCCACGACCCTCCGATCATGGGTTCGGTGCTCTACAACTGGACCATGCGCCCCACGAAACAGTTACATGTATTTATGCTACATCCTGTTTCCTTGCGTTTTATTGCTTTGTTTTATATTAATTAATTTGTTGACACTTGTCAACATCACAACGACAAGGCCCTGTAGTAATATTTACTATATGTAAAACGTGTCCCTGTGATCAACACGGTGGTTTTATAACTACAGGTGTGTGCACCAGGGTGGAAAAATGTATACGCTACAAACCAGAACTACGAACTAGGTATGTGCCTGAAAATGCGAAAAGAGCTAAAAGTTCTGGACTGTCAAGAAAGCGGCTTTGGCAGTGCTCAGCAGTAAGTAAAAAGTTTACTAAAATCTATAAATTATATCTATTAATAAAATTGCAACGGATTGTATTAATTTGATATAATACCTGTCGTAATTATCTTGCCATTTGTCTCCCCATGTATTTGATTTAGTCGCATATTCTCTTATTACTGCACCGTTAAATTTACTAAATAACCGTCTATTTGCTCAATGTAATAAGCTGTTCTTCAAGTACAGCAATGTTTAATTCATTAGGGCCCAGGACTGCGTTTCAGAAAAAAAAAACGTACGACAATAATCGACGTAAACGTAAACCAACAATTATTCATAAAACTTTTAATATTCATCCAAATATAAACCCAAAGTTGGCGTAAATCATGCAGAAAATGATTCATTTTCTGGAAGTGCAATCATTTCAAATGTGAATAAAAATTTAAACATTCCTCGAAAAAAATGTCAAATAGACTTACGGCGATATTTATCGTAAGTTATTTTGTGAAACGCAGCACAGTTGTCGAAAGTTATGTTAGCTTAACACTCCGTTAGGTGAACAATGTCGTTAACATTTGAGGTTTTATTATCAGGTACAATGGATAAGTTTGTTACGATTGCCAAGACAAATTATTACCTTGAATGTTTTAAATTTCAAAACACCACGATCAGACATTATATTTGAACGTGTTGTTAAGCTAGCAGTGCTTCGATCAACTGGGCTTCGATGGGTTATGTTTTGTGACAGTAACAATGCAGGATGAATGCACAAACATGACATATTAGTATCAAACAAAGCTAATGTCTTAATCAAAGTAGGCCTTTGAGAGAACTGATAATCGGGCTTTATAACATACCAATACGCCTTCATTGTTTGATTGACAATTAGTTTTAGTTAAATATATGCTTAGAAAGACAAACAGATACAATTTTCGGCATGATTATTTTTTTATTATTGTCATGAATGTAAAAAATGATTTCTGAAAATACCTCATACTTGGTGGTTGATGACAAGGAAGCTTTTTTTTTTATAACAGACTATAATTTAAGTGCACCATTCAACCTAACATTATTATTCATAAACAGCTTCAATACAATGTCAAGTATCACAATGGTATGCATAAGTATTGTCTTCGGAGGATGTTATACGGTAAAAGTTATCATTCGTTTTTATTTTCATGAAGCAGTTTTATGACTTCAGCTTGAGTATATTTTGACGTTGAGACATTTTGTAAGTGATCGTCTAGGTAATACAATATTGAACAATGTAACTGTCGTTTCACATATAAATGCATGATGAAAAATTGTAACCACTTGTAGGTTACACATTGCATGCGGCTTTATTGGTGTCATTAAAACATCAGATTTGATCGAACCACCGCCTTTCTGCAAGTAACTGGCCTACCTTTTCAGCTGGATCTCACAATATCAGCGGTGATAGGTAAGATACCTTGAGACAGCGCCTTGAACCATTCGGCGATCAAGAATCCGGATATAATCACTTTAACGCTGGGCGTTAATTGTATCCTTCCATGGATAGCCTTTTATATAAATTATGAATAAAACCCAGAACCAGTCATAGCATCTTCAATTAGAATCATGTTAGTTTTTTTTGGGTCCTCCGTGGTCGAGTGGTCGCACTGCTGTCTAATCACGTATAACCGTTCACCTATGAGATCGTGAGTTCAATCGCATTACGGTAAAAAAACTGTTTGTGATAAGGTTTGCTATTCACTTGCGAAAGAACGGTTAAATAACTCTGAGGTCTTCTTCCACTAATAAAACTGCCACATACAACCAAACTATATGTGTTTGATATGACGTCATGCTCATTTACAAAATGTCATCGTGCTTTATCAGGTACTGTTGGCCGTTCTGGCCAACACAGAATGCATTTGTCGGCGGCAGGCCTATGAAAGCGTACTCTCAGGCAGGCCTATCAGCAGCATTTTCATGGGTGAGTTATTTTAAGCAACACTTTTTTTCTTTTAAAAAAGCAAGATTGCCAAATTTATAGTAAAAATGTTATTTAAGAATTGCAGAAAGTGAAGTGTTATTATCATTAGATACTGTTCATTGGACTGTTTTAATATTCAGATAAATTGAGACATTTGAAAGAAACATTTTTAAAAAAAAAAAATTATGGAGGTAACTCGTCGGATGTTCAAATAGCTAATGGATATCTGCACGGTATGATGAAAAAGGCCTTTTTTGATTGGTTCTGTTTGATTGGTTTTATTTTATGTAAATTACATCAAACTTGGGTTAGTGTATAAAAGACAAATGTAAAACAACACAGAACACAACACGTCACTAATTTTGAAGCTAGTCTGACTTTAATCGGTAAAAATACATCATAAGTAAAAAACAAGTCTGAAACACATAAGCATTTCATTGTCAACTATGTTCATTAATTATATTAATTATGTACGCAGTATAGAAAATTACCGTTTTACAGTGCTAAAACGTAATATAAACACATGTTTCACGTTTAAATATATAGTAAATTAGACTCTATAACACACAAGTAAACATTGAATGTATTTATCATTGATCAACATTGACGCATGTTAAGGCGCAAGCCCGCCATTGGTTTTTGTTCTTTATTCTATAGTAAATACAAAACGTTTGCGGGCTTGTCATTCATAGAGAATGCATAAGGTGAATCTTACATATATTGTTTGTCAACTAACTTCTGCACAACCAAATTATGATAAGAAAAATAGGGACCATGTGTCATTCACGTGATTATTTTTTGACAAAATGAAAGTAGACTTCCGAAATCATGTAGTTTTACCCCAATTTTCAATCATCATTTTTTTGTTCTAAGTTCACATTTCAAATATGACACTGCTTTCAAAACATTCAAAATACACCGATAACGTCGTTCAGATAAAAAAGAGCATTAAAATAAGGAAAATGCAATTTTTAAGAAGAAAAAGAAGAATTATTTTTACCTGCGACTTCCCCAAGGAAGCATTACCTGTTTACCATGGTGGTGATATGCCTTAATAATGGCCAGCAATATCGAGGCGCATCTTCCGTCTGTACTACCTTAACTTAAGTATTGCCATGCATCTAAATAGACATTATAGTCAATATAGACATGCAGTACGTCAATAAAAAATTTCAAATTTTAATGATTACGGAACAATATGATAAAGTTTATATGAAATGTTATGGAAGAAGGTTTACACAAGCTTCTAAAGCTTTTTTCTGTATCTTTTACACATAATTAGTTAAACATATGACTTTATGATTTATTGATAAATGTATGCTAAATATATGTACTTATGTGAATAAAATATTGTTTAAACTAAGATAATTGAAGTTATTCTTTATAATTTTAACACAAAGCCTTGTTTGTCGTTTATTTCGTTATTTTTATTTTAAGGTACCATACATAATGAGCTGAATCTTAATAACTTAAAACTAAAGCTGATGATAATCTGTACATAATGATAACGTTATACATATTTGCAGGATGGTAAAAGTGAACTGATAGGTGCCCCCGGTGTCACAGGCTGGAGAGGTTTGTACACTAAGTCTTACAATTCTCAATACGTTTGTTTGCTTTACACCAATGAATTGTTTCGTATCCCAGCAAGTGGACGTTTTTCTCTCTTGCTCTACATTAAATCGTCCGTTAATTACCAAGTGTCTTACCTTTGTCAGTATATATAATGACCAATATCGGCTGAAGACTCTGATTGTTACATTTATAAAACTAAAATGTATAATTACGTCAGTTTTATTAACTGATATGACTGTTTCAGATGAGCATTGCTTTGCAAGCCATATTTTGATTGGTTAATCGATAGTAAGGTGTGCGGGTAATTCTCCGTTAAAATAGAAATAGCATAAGTTATTCGAACAAAGGTAAAACGATTTATGTAACCGATGCAAAGGTGAACTTAATAAATTCTATTACTGATAACAACGCTCGTGCATTGCTGCTAATATGTAACTGCTATTTTTATTATTACTTCGACTTCTACTACAATTCTTACTACATGTGTAATACTACCTGTACTGATACTTCACAACAACAACAACAACAACAACAACAACAACAACAACAACAACAACTACTACTACTATAATTACTATGGATGCTACTACTATTACTTCTATTGCTGCTACTTCTACTACCACTACTACTTCTACTACTACTACCACTACTACTAATACTACTACTACTATTACTTCTACTACTACTACTACTACTTCTACTACAACTACAACTACAACCACTACTATCATTATTACTACTATAAGTACTACTGATGCAACTGTACTGCAATTACTACTACTACTACTACTACTACTACTACTACTACTACTACTATTATTATTATTACTACTATAATTACTACTGATACGACTCTACTACTACTTCTACTACTACTACTACTACTACTATTACTATTACTACTACTACTACTACTACTATTACTACTACTACTACTACTACTACTACTACTACTATTACTACTTCTACTACAACTACTACTACAACTACTACTATTATTATTACTACTATAAGTACTACTGATGCAACTCTACTACAATTACTACTACTACTACTACTACTACTACTAATGATAATAATAATAATAATTATAATAATAATAGTAGTAAAAGTAAAAGTAATTCGTGTAAAAGTCTGATATCTTATTTTTGTTTATGTTAATATTACAGGAGGTTATAGACTTATTGAGAAATCGATTGAAAGGATATTACACGATTCTCAGAAAAGTACAACATACTATGGTAAGGATATTACACACTACTCAAAAAAGTACAACATAATATGGTAAGGATATTACACATTTCTCAGAAAATTATAACATAATATGGTAATGATATTACACACTACTCAGAAAAGTACAACAGACTATGGTAAGGATATTACACACTACTCAGAAAAGTACATAATATGGTAAGGATATTACACACTACTTAGAAAAGTACAACAGACTAAGGTAAGGATATTACACACTACTCAGAAAAGAACAACATACTATGGTAAGGATATTACAAAATACTTAGAAAAGTACAACATACTATGGTAAGGATACTACACACTACTCAGAAAAGTACAACATACTATGGTAAAGATATTACACACTATTCAGAAAAATACAACATACTATGGTAAGGATATTACACACTACTGAGAAAAGTACAACATGCTATGGTAAAGATATTACACATTACTAAAAAAAGTACAAATTACTATAGTAAGGATATTACACACTTCTCAGAAAAGTACAACATACTATGGTAAGGATATTACACACTACTCAGAAAAGTACAAGATACTATGGTAAGGATATTACACACAACTCAGAAAAGTATAACATACTATGGTAAAGATATTACACACTACTCAGAAAAGTATAACATACTATGGTAAGGATATTACACAATACTTAGAAAAGTACAACATACTATGATAAGGATACTACACACTACTGAAAAAAGTACAACATAATATGGTAAAGTTATTACACACTTCTCTGAACAGTACAACATACTATGGTAAGGATATTACACACTACTCAGAAAAGTACATACTATGGTAAGGATATTACACATTTCTAATAAAAGTACAACATAATATGGTAAGGATATTACACACTACTCAGAAAAGTACAACATACTATGGTAAGGATATTACACACTACTCAGAAGAGTACAACATAACATGGTAACGATATTACACACTACTCAGAAAAGTACATAATATGGTAAGGATATGACACACTACTTAGAAAAGTACAACATACTATGGTAAGGATACTACACACTACTCAGAAAAGTACAACATACTATGGTAAGGATATTACACTACTCAGAAAAGTACAACATACTATGGTAAAGATATTACACACTACTCAGAAAAATACAACATACTATGGTAAGGATATTACACACTACTCAGAAAAGTACAACATGCTATGGTTAGGATATTACACACTACTAAAAAAAGTACAAGTTACTATAGTAAGGATATTACACACTTCTCAGAAAAGTAAAACATACTATGGTAAGGATATTACACACTACTCAGAAAAGTACAAGATACTACGGTAAGGATATTACACACTACTCAGAAAAGTACAAGATACTATGGTAAGGATATTACACACTACTCAGAAAAGTATAACATACTATGGTTAGGATATTACAGCCTACTCAGAAAAGTATAACATGCTATGGTAAGGATATTGAACACTTCTCCGAAAAAAGTACAAAATACTATGGTAAGGATATTATGTTTAACTTCAAGTACAGCAAACTATATAGAAACAGTCCGAAGAACAACAAATCATATCAAAATATAGCCCAAAGTACAACAGACTATATATCAAGTACAGCTCTGATTATAACAGCAATACTATTTAATAAAAAGCAAACTAATCGACTTACAATAACTGATATAAAACAGTTCGAAATACCACAAATCATATTGAATACAACCCTGGGCACAACATAGTATACTTAATCAAACACATATCGAAGTACAAAATTTGCATGGTGCGATTTATTTACACATCTCAAATGAACAACATATAAAACCAAGGTTACTCAATAAACGCTTTGATAATGAGATTATGGAAAGTAGATAAAAAGTAAGAAAATACTTTGAAATCATTGTTCATGCATAAACTGACTACGAAATACACTAAAGTTATAAAGTAAAATACTATCTTGGCTTATAAAATGCATTTATATTCAACCCCTACGCTAATAGTGTAGCTTATAAAATACAGTCATATTATACAATACGCTATAGCGGATTAAATATACAGTTATCATATACACCACACTGGTATGGTAGCTTACACAATACAGTAATTATATATACAACAAACCATGGTGGCTTATAAAAAACAGTAAATATATAAACTGCACAAATATGGTAGTTTATAGAATACATTTATATAAACAACATACTATAGCCGTATAAAGTACAGTTAATTTATAAACCACATAGGTATCAGAAGTATGGTAGTATATAGAATACATTCATATATACAACACACGTGTAGCTTATACAATACAATATATAAAAAGCATTAGCATGGTAGTTAACAGAATATATTTATATATACAACACACTGGTGGCTTATAAAATACAGTCAATATATAAATCGCTATAGCATGGTAGTTAATAGAATACATTTATATATACAACACACTGGTGGTTTATAAAATACAGGCAATATATAAACCGCATTAGCATGATAGTTAATAGAATACATTTATATATACAACACACTGGTGGCTTATAAAATACAGTAAATATCTAAACCGCATTAGCATGGTAGTTAATAGATACAACACACTGGTGGCTTATAAAATACAGTAAATATATAAACCGCATCAGCATGGTAGTTAATAGAATACATTTATATATACACAACACACTGTTGGCTTATAAAATACAGTTAATATATAAACTGCATTAGCATGGTAGTATATAGAATACAATTATTTATACAACATACTGGTGGCTAATAAAATACAGTAAATAAGAACATCGAACTATTTTGGCTATAACAAATTATGTTTAATCACAAAACTAAATCTAAAATGTATACTAAATTATGTTTATTTACATAAAAAGTTATGTTAATAATGTTGCTATAGTTTTAGTAATAGTAACTTCTGAAAATACCGTGGTTCTAATTTTGTTAAGCGTAGATATAAAATAAGCTGTGATTACTAGTATACAATTATACAAACACAATACTTTTATCATTCGAGTTCAACACGGTGATTGTGCAGATGTTCTCGAAAAAATATTTGAAATCAATTACACTTGTTTTCAGGCTACTCTATAACATCGGGGAGGTTCAAGGTGAGAGAAGGTAATATAGCGGCGGGGAATCCTAACTACCATACAGCAAATAAGGGACACAACGGAAGAGTAAGTGCCAGTCTGTAAATAGAACATGATATCTCCCGAATCGAGTATATTGACCCTCAATAGAAAAAACAACAACATGGAATTCCATGCCTGTCCCACAGTTCATAACAATTGAACGCTTACTAAACCATGACGTCATTCAAATATTTCCTGAATAACTGACCAATCAACGTGCACAAATGTGCTGTTATTTAACGGACCGAATCGGGAGATCTGGGTTTGTTCTACAGCGCTTTAGCTCGTAGAAGTTGATTTCTTTAAGAAAATCGAAAGGAGAGATCGGCCAGCATAGTACGTGTCACATTCGATAGGCGATTTCGGGGGTGGGTAGGGGATCGAACAAGTTTACGAGTAATGCTTCATCTCCTGCAAAGCGCGGAGTAACATTAGTACGGGATGGTTAAAATGAAATGAATGATAATTAGAGTAAATTTTCACAAAATTATTTTCTTTTGATCGCTTGTTGCCACACACTGGAAAGAAGTAGAAATTTCTCTGCCAATAATTTAATATTTATGCAACCACTATGCTCACTACACGAATGCATACACAATTCATAATTTAAAATGCATCGAATAAAAAAAAATAGGCTCGTTATTTTTTAAGGTGATTTTTTAAGGTATATACATGTAGAACTGTCATTTGAAGATGCACTTCAGTTCAGATTTAGATCGGAACTGAAAACTATACCCCACAAATATTGATCGACATCATAACTCTATCAGCGATATCTACTTCTTGTTGTAATCTTAGAGCGTTGCAATACTCAAAGGACAAAGTTCAAGAACTTCCAAATGACTCTATTTAATGCTGTAATATAAATAAATAAGTCAGAATCAGTTTTTTTCTTTGGAATGGAGTTCAACGCCATTTTCTAACACCTTCAAGGTTATATAAGTACTGGTGGAGGATGACCTCAGAATAAAGATGAGTAGAACCAATGTCAGTGTGCTTCAGATATACACTGAAACTTCATGATGAACACACAAATATTGACTAATTGCATAACTCAATCTATCCATCGCAAGCTTCCATTAAAGAAAAGCCATAAGCCTCTCCGAGCTATAATTTAAATCTAAGAAATTAAAATGATTAAATATGTTTGATTATCCATGATAATTTTCATGAATATTCATATTTATTTTATAAACAATACGATTATTTCAATAGTAATGCCTATTTTCATGAATACGACCATTTTTTTTATATCTATGCCTATTTTACTATTTTTATATCCATGTCTATTTTTTGTATGAAAGGTTTTTTTATGTATTAATGCCTATTTTATGAACATAATGACTATGTTTATGTCTAAACCTATTTTCATGTATAAAACGACTTTATTTAAACCCTTGTCTATTTTCATTACAGGTCGAGATATTAAAAGACACGATGGAAGTAGGTGTACTTGAATTTGGAATGCCAAAGGTATGGTTATTAGTTATGTTTTGCTACTTGGATTTTGATAACACGTTTTTTAGTCTTGTACGTATATTTTATAATTAGACAAGCTTATTTTTTTATTTTGATTATAGACACAGGTCATCGTTTGTCATTGAATAATACTGAAACATCACTTTGAACGAGGTGATTCTATATTATTTGTGGGAGATCTTCGTGGTCCTTTTTTTGTTTTGCAAATGAATATAGTACGTAATGGCGTGGTTAAATTATTATCTGTTTTTGTGCGAGATTTTTAATCTCCAAAACTTGTCTAAATAAAAACGTATTTATTTTAGATTTGTGCAACAGTAAAATATATCCCCAAGACTGATCTGGACTACAAACAAGTTGGCACAAAATTCGGAGCTGTTGTTGCAGCTATTGACATTACTGGCGACGGGTATGACGAACTGTTTGTAGGAGCTCCTTTGTTTACTGGGGAAGCAGCAGAGGAAGGGCGAGTCTATGTGTACACATCCACCAGTGAAGTAATTTATTTCTAACAATCGAAAGCAGGATGCAACAATCTCTTTTTTGTATCCTCAATCGATAACTATGTTAAAAACGTAGGGGACGGGGGAGGAAGGTGAACGTTCGCTGGCTAGGGAGCATGTATATAAATTAAATGTTAATGTTTCTAAAATTTTGATCAATTTAAATCTATGATTTTAGTCTAAAATTTTGTATTTCGCAAGTTTTGTAAAGAAGAATGTTTACATTCATTTGATTTTGATAATTATAAGCTTTAATTGATTCCATTGCACCTTCATTATCTACATTGTTCTAAATTCACTATAAATAAATCATTTTTAGTTTAACCTTGCTTGGAAAACCGTTGTAACTCAGTTGTCTTGATATTTGTGACCCAGAAGAAGTTCAGCTTTTGGATCATCACAATCGATAGCGTACACGTACACGTTTAATTCTATGCATTTTCTTGATAAAGTCACTGTTTTTTCCTAGAAAATATGTGGTCCAATTGGAGTTCTGTCTGGAAACGCCAAAAACCTTTTGCCAAGGTCACATTTTGCACGATTTGGGACATCCATTATATCGACAGGGGACCTTGACAAAGACGGATATAATGGTCAGTAAAACATACAGACAATGACATTTTGGGTATTGTGACACATGTCCCCGATACAAACAAAGAATCTGATTATACACATACACATGTTCCCACAATAGCCTCTCTCGCGGTCTCATTTTATGATGTGACGAACGGTGGAAGAGCGAGGATTCAGCCTCAAACTTTATGTTTCACACCACTATTTCATTTCCTGGAGGGCTCCATTGTAACATCTATGTCCAAAACACAGTAAAAAACAAATTCTGCAGAAAATTTTTCACTGGTTCACGATATGCAATTATAAAGAGAAAACACATACATTGATCAGGTTTTATTTTTGATTCAATGCTTTTGTGATACCTATCAATTTCCAGAGTAATAATATGTCAATTTTCGCCAACGATGCGGTTCGAACCAAACATTTTGAAATGATGCAAAATTTTACAGAAATCTGGTATCAGCATCGACTGTTCAGCGATGATTACTAAAATACTGACCATTTAACAAATGGTAGGAAAAAAATAAACACTGTATTAAAAAGACCTGAAAAATGAAGAAAACGAAACTCAAGTTTTATTACAACCTTCTTCATCTGTACGTCGGGAGTACTCAAGGGAGATAATAGTGGTGTGAGTCCTTAAGCCCCCATAAATAGATGTTTTTTTACTGTTTTAATGCACTCAATTTTTCCATATGTATTGTACTCGATCATGCCATTATAAAAGAATATATTTATTTTAGTTACGTTGGTGGTGTTGGGCTGTTGTTGGACATAACCTATTTATAAACTACCTATAAATGTAGAGCCAATCACCTACTCCAGATGTTACCACGTGACCGTACACTATGTAGAAGATTATTGGGTCCAATACAATATTGTATATTGTACAGTTCAAAATTCAAGATGGAGACTGAAATAAAACGAAATAGATTCAGTAGAAATTTAAACAACTGAAACAATGTTCCACATAATGACCGAGACGTTAAGATAATTAAAAATTCTGTCACAGCAACTTCTTTCATGTATATAGTATATATTTATTAATAATTAAGTAATACTTTTGTTAATACTTCAGTATATATTTGTTAATACTTCAGTTTATATTTGTTAATATTTGAGTATACATTTGAAGGGATCTTAAACTTTGTAAATTGTCTAGATATTGCCGTCGGTGCTCCCTACGAAGACGATGGTGTGGGTGCGGTATATATATACCAAGGTATTGGGGCCTGTGACTGTTTGATGAAAGACGAGCCAATACAGATTATTAAGGGTAAGCTGCTTTTTTATTATTTGTTTACAATTGAAAAAAACGTGTCATTATATGAGACACATAGGACTATGATTAATCGACACTTACACAAGCAACTTAATAAGTAGAGAGATAAATGCAATGTCGGGACAATATGTAATAATACAAATAAAAACAAGAATTGCATTGTAAAACCGTTTATATTATTTACTCGTTTTTATATCAGTTAAAAGCATTGCATATAGCCACCCTCTACAATGGACATTCACAAACACATATGCATATAAACCAGACAGACAGACAGACAGGCAGACAGACAGACAGACAGACAGACAGACAGACAGACAGACAGACAGTTATGTATAAGTTATTTCATCTGAAATGACAATTAATTTACATTATTGAATTCATATTAATTTTGTCTCTTCCAGGAAAACAAATCCATGCCGACATCAGGGGTTTTGGATGGAGTCTGTACGGTGATGACGACATCGACTACAATGAATATCCTGGTACTATAAACAACTTATTATCGTTTGGTTATCACAACTCCTAACCTTGTATGTTATGCCTTTATTCTTCAAGTATCTATGCAGAATCACGGTTGCAGCATGTTCGCACCGTAACAACTTTAAGGGTGTCTGAATAATAACTTTAAGGAAAGCTGACTGAATTTTATTTTTATTGCGATTTTTTTTGTAAAAGCCTTAAGATATTAGATAATGTATAATGTATTAGAATGTAGTCCATGTGTGTATTGTTGTGGGCACTGTGTTTAACGTGTATGTTGTTTTGGACACTGTGTTCCAAGTTTGTGTTGTTGAGGGCACTGTGTTCCATGTGTGTGTTGTTGTGGCTACTGTGTTCCATGTGTGTGTTGCTGTGGGCACTGTGTTGCATGTGTATGTTATTGTGGCAACTGTGTTCCATGTTTGTGTTGTTGTGGGCACTGTGTTTCATGTGTGTGTGTTGTTGTGGGCACTGTGTTCCATGTTTGTGTTGTTGTGGGCACTGTGTTCCATATGTGTGTTGTTGTGGGCACTGTGTTCCAAGTTTTTGTTGG
Source organism: Panopea generosa (assembly GCA_029582155.1). Classification (NCBI taxonomy): domain Eukaryota; kingdom Metazoa; phylum Mollusca; class Bivalvia; order Adapedonta; family Hiatellidae; genus Panopea; species Panopea generosa. The sequence goes on along the minus strand of CM055909.1, from coordinate 37,943,508 downwards.
GGGCACTGTGTTCCATGTGTGTGTTGTTGTGGCTACTGTGTTCCATGTTTGTGTTGTTGTGGGCACTATGTTATATATGTGTGGTTGTGTGCACTGTGTTCCGTGTGAGTGTTGTTATGGGCATTGTGTTCCATGTGTGTGTTGTTGCGGCTACTGTTTGCCATGTTTGTGTTGTTGTGGGCACTGTGTTCCATGTGTGTGTTGTTGTGGGCACTGTGATCCATGTGTGTGTTGTTGTGGGCACTGTGTTCCATGTGTGTGTTGTTTTGGCTACTATGTTTCATGTTAGTGTTGTTGTGGGCACTGTGTTCCATGTGTGTGTTGTTGTGGCTACTGTGTTCCATGTGTGTGTTCCTGTGGGCACTGTGTTCCATGTGTGTGTTGTTGTGAGCACTCTGTTCTATGTGTGTGTTGTTATGGGCACTTTGGCACTGTGTTCCATGTGTGTGTTGTGGGCACTGTGTTCCATGTGTGTGTTGTTGTGGGCATTGTGGCACTGTGTTCCATGTGTGTGTTGTTGTGGGCACTGTGTTCCATGTGTGTGTTGTTATGGGCACTGTGTTCCATGTGTGTGCTGTTTTGGGCACTGTGTTCCATGTGTGTGTTGTTGTGGCACAGTGTTCCATATGTGTGTTGTTGTGGCCACTGTAGTCCATGTGTGTGTTGTTGTGGCCACTGTGTTCCCTCAGTCTCCTGCCTGCATTGTTCTCTCGCATATTCCTAACTGCATTTGGAGTACAACTGTAAATAATCCTAAGACACGCTTATATTTTACATTTCAGACTTGGCGGTAGGCGCATATACTTCTGACATTGCAGTCGTGCTGCGTACAAGACCTATTGTGAAGATATATGTTGACATGGTTATTGAACCAAGTACAATACCCCTGAATGGATCGTTGTTGTCGTGCTCCAAGGATGGCAACCAACTGTGCATGGAAGTAGATGTCACAATCACCGCGTACGGAAACGACGATAAGAGTTCTACTGACGATATTAGTAAGCACGTTTGTCTTGTCATGTAAAATGCAAATAAATATATGTTCAACAGATAAAGTAGCTTTCAAGTGACACTAACACAACGACCACATATAAATACATACAACGTAAGTGACAAATGGTTTATCGCTTTGGAACTATTCTGTAGCATAAATACGATGTTAATAACAAACGGTACAAACGGTTTTTCGCTTTGGAACTATTCTGTAGCATACATACAATGTTCATGACAAAAGGTTTATCGTTTATCGTACAACGTACGTTACTAGAGGGTTTATCACTTTGGAACAAATTTGTAGCAAAACAACTTCTGGGTTTTCTAAACCTGGTTAGCGGGATGCACCAACCAATGGTTTTCTTACATAATCACATAATATAGTGAGAATGCGTTAATGAAAAGTTTCTCACTGGACAAATCTCTTACAAATCCTGCAGTATGCACATGTGTATATTTTGTTGCGGCACATCGCCCTGTACATTGTCTCGGATGTGCTATTATTTCAGTTTCCTTGAAATCATGGAAATAATTCAGTGTTGCCCAAAAATAGAATACCACCGGTACAAAGGTTAATGAAAGGTGATGCATATTATGTTATCTTTCACAGAAAGACTTAACAAAAACGAACCTTTTATTTGTGGGGTGGGGTTGGGGAGGGGGGGGGGCGTTCTGTGCTTCAAATATAACTATTGATCCAGTTTTTATAACCAAACCAGCTTGGAACAACCGGGCGTTTTTAAATAGTGAGGCAATGACTGTGTCAATGCACTCACTTTGGAAATCTTTGAACATAACATTATTAATTATTTTTAGGGATCTGGAGACCATTGGCCATTGCTTTCAGTGATCCAGGGATCCAAGGTCTAATTTTAGAGATTAGAGGATTTACTTTCGGGGGAGCTATGGCAAATACTTTTGGAGATTTTGATAACAATGGCACTTACTTTAAGAGATCCAGGGAACAGGGACCCCCTGTGAGGGTCTCAAAAGTGTGGCAACTTTCGCACCGATATTTAAAGGCCGTACTAGCTATCCATTTGAGTTTCTATATGTGTTTGGATATATTAAACTGAGGTGTCGCTGTCCCTTGAAAATAGTGTCACTCGTTGAGCATATATTGTATATTTTGAGTGAGCTTTTGATGTCTGCTTAGACTTACAGGATCCCAGGAAAGAGTGGTTAGGTTACAGGATCGGTCCTCGATGGCAAAAACGGACACCAAATATATAAAAATCAGTCTGTTTTAATAAATTATTTTAAAAGTTTACCAAACTGCTATATACCTTCATCAATCAGTACGTGTAATATCATGAACACTTTTCAAATTTGTTTAAGTTCTAAAATAAAAACTGTTTTAAAAAACTGACAGTTAACAAGAAATATAGAAACAAATTACATTTAATTTGATGAAATATATGTTTAACAATATGCTATGCATGTATATTAAAAAATATCGCAATTTAATACACATTAATTACGTATAATAAATTATAAGAAAACATTTCATTTATAATTTTTCTCTCTTTGACCAGACCTTAGCTGGGACATGGATCTCGATACAGCATATACACAAAATGGAGACCTATCCAGATTGGTGTTCAGAGATACTGGATTATTCAAGCGAAGAGAAAACATAACACTAACTGCAGACGACCTTAAAGACAGCTTCATCAAGAAAAATTACACCATTGACGTTCTGGTAAAACGGCAGGATTTCTTACATATATTGAAATTGGAGTGCTGTGATGGTTTGTCCAGCGTGACCTTTTGGTTGCAAACATTGTTTATATTTAAAACGAATTATGTCTTATACTAGTGTAATACATTTTTTATCTCGGTATCAGGAAGTTGCACTAAAATATATCAGTAATGCAGTAACAGTATCAGGAAGTTGCATTAAACTAGAATCAGCTAATGAACAATCATTATCCTTTTCAGGCCTCTGGTCGTAAGTAATAGCTTGCTTAAACATAGCACGAGTAACTACACAAGCTTGATATAAATCAACCACTTCCTGTTCCAACGGGTACGTCTCCTTTTTACCACATAGCGTATCAGTCATTGAATAACACCTAATGGCAACTGGCAACGAAGACTTAACACCAACAGTCAATGTTCCGGTTATGAAAGTTGACTTGAAATTAACATGATGGATAGGAATATTAAGCTCTCCCGATTGGGTCAGATTCGTTTGGTATTTCGTGTGTTATGGTAACTGTTTGTGGAATTCCGTGTGTTATTGTAACTGCGTGTGGTGTTTCGTGTGTTATTGTTACTGTGTGTGGTATTTAGTGTGCTATGATCTGCGTGTGTGGTCTCTGAGTGTTATATTCATTTCCTGTGTGTATGGTCTCTGTGTGCTTTATTTTCTGTGCGGTATAGCCTATATGGTATTCTCTGTGTGTTGTGTTTTCTGTGCGGTATACCCTATGTGGTAATCTCTGTGTGTTGTATTTTCTGTGCAGTATTTCTTATGTGGTAGTCCCTGTGTGTTGTGTTTTCTGTGCAGTATACCATATGTAAAAGTCCCTGTGTGTTGTGTTTTCTGTGCAGTATACAATATGTGGTAATCTGTGTGTTTTGTTTTCAGTGCGGCATTCCCTATGTGATAGTCTCTGTGTGTTGTGTTTTCTGTTCGGTATCCCCTGTATTGTGGTCTTTGTACGTTGTTCCTTGTGGGGTCTATCATGTAAAAGCCCCTGTTTGGTTTTCATTGTTTGATAATGATGACTTAATGTCCTGTGTTTTTTACTGGGACAATTCATAACCATCAACAATTAAATACTTATGTTTGTTTTATATTATGTTTTGTTCCGTTCATCAGATGTTCAAAGGCAAGCCCGAACCTCAAGATGCATGGAAAAAGATACGCATAGAAGGGGAATTTGACCTTATTGCTACAAAGCAAGATATCTTTGAAGAGCTCGACCCGGTTCTTGATAAAAATGAGCCGAGACATTTCATTGCTGAGGTAAATGATGTATGATCGTTTTAAATATTTGGTATATTACGGTCAATTATAACAGGAGTATATCAGGATGAAACGCTATAAATGTCATAATTTTGTTATCAAAATAGATAAAAAGCATCTGATTATGAGGGGAATTCGAATATTTAAGATGTTCACAGAAACGCGATTTTTTTAGGGCCAACCGTTCAAAGTATTCGCCCTTCCAAGCACATATACAAGCTTTTGGTGTCTTGCTGTTCTCGACCTAAATGCCCGTTAATATACTGTTCAGACATTGAAAAATTACAGACCCAAGGGCAATTCTAGTAGCATAACGTTTACCTACGAGCATTGTTTTAGCATGGGAAATAGGAAAAAGTCACAGGGGCTTTAGTCAGTGGAATAAGCGGGTGTTCAACCTGAATAATCTTTTCCTTTTCTAAGAAAGAGTGTACACATTTACTTTTGTTGGGAGAAGCATTGTCATAAATAAGCTGCATGCCTTCCAAACATTTACTTGGGCGTTTATTTTGATAAAACGTTTTGACATATTTAACTGCTTTATCTTTGTAAAACTTGCCAGTAATTGTATACCCTCTTTGCAATGAATTTGTACAAAAGGACCACCAGAATTGAATAAAATTGCATATAAATTCCTGGTGCTTCTTGTTCTCTTTGCGATGACCGGCCTATCCTGATATTTACCATGCCATTGTTTGCTATTGATGCGCCGTTTGGGCTCAAAATAATAAACCCAAGTTTTATCCAAAGTGAGTAAGTCAGACATATTTCTAGGATTACATTTTTTATATTTTTTCAGAAGTATCTAAACGCTTGGCCTTTTGACCAGGTGTCAGTCAGTCAGGGATCCATCTAGCACAAAGCTTCTTTAATTTCAATTTGTTAGTCAGAATATGATGTTCGGTGCCTTCTGAAATGCATAGACTATTAACTATCTGGGACACAGTATATCGCCCATCGTCTTCTACCATAGCTCTAACAGCACCAATGTTTTCCTTAGTTGCTGCAACAACAGGCCTACCTGGGCAGTTATCTTCTTGCAGGCTATGCTGACCCACTTTAAATTTCTTAATCCAACGAATTATGCTATTAATGTTACGGTAGAACTGTCATGTATACGACACAATTCAGAATAAATCTATTTAGGCGATAATTATAAAGTAAGCCCTTATTTCTATTTTTTCTTCAGGTTTCATTATGTCATTGAAATATAGCCACTGTACGTTGGTGTGTATAACTCAACAATGAATATCTTGGTCAATTATAATTGGATTAAATTGAGAATTCGAAGGTGTATTGAATAAACATCCCCTAAAAATGCACGAGTTTTTCATGTTCTTACGCAATATTGTTTCTACGAAAAGCCATTAGTGACAGAATTTATTAAATATCCCTCATATCAATAATAAATAAAATCCGAATTATTTGGTATGTCAAATCCACCAAAAACGTGACAATAATGACACAATCGATATCTAAATTGGAGTGGTAAACTAACGATGAAATCCTCATTCTAAAAATAGGTAGCACTAAATACTGTTTGACGACCTTAGCATCTTCATTCGAACTCTTTCTAAGATGATTAACTACGTGTATAGCGGATCAAATTAAAATCAAAATAAAATCACGTAACACCTTTAATACGTGACAAAATATGTTGCCATGTCAAGTTAAGCGGGAAATCTATTTTGGTCTAACCTAGGCGCGTAGCTAATTTGGGAAAACCCTTTTCAGTATATAAATTTAACATGTTTAAATAGATATCTTTTTTGGTAATACGAGGTCTGTCAGTATATATTGTGGGAAATGGTTTTAGCCAATTTTTAAATTTTGAAAAATCCTGATAAATTCCCTTCAAGTACACATGTAATACCATGTTAAACGACTTACATACATAATCCAATCAACAATAAAGAAATAATAACTACAAAATGTATTCTGTAAATGCCGTAAAACAGAATGATGTCAGAATAAAAGACTATTAAGGTTTTAAACTTTTAATTTCAATTCGATTGTGAAACAAGTTATTACAACCATAGGGTAAAACCAGTATCAAACATATGCGGAAATGTGTTTTCCTCAAAACACCGGACATAGCGGTAGCGGATAATCGAACCAGCGACCCTCCGGTAATGGGTTCGATGCTCTACATCTGGACAACTCTAGACTAAATGGGACAGGAAACAACGATTCCAGGAAACAGTTGTTAAGTCAACTGATCGTCTGTTAGCCCTTGTTGGCATAAACATGACGATAAAATAATAAATCGTTAAAAGCAAACACCAATAAATACCGTAAACAGACGGATAACACCGGGCCCGATAAGCTCAGTTGGTAACGCGACTGACTATCAATCCAGGGGTCGTGAGTTCAAATCCCCGTCCGGCAACAGTCTCCCTGATGATTGATATACGACATTGTGCCTCGTTATAATTAGTCTTTGACCGCTGATTAAAAATGGGAAAGTTATCAGTCACTTGCGGAGATGGGATGCGCTCGAGTACTGGTCAACCTTTCAGGATACCAGGAAACAGTGGCTAGGTTAAGTGATTGTCTGTTAGCCCTCGATGGCATAAAAATGACCTAAATATTCAATCAACCAATAAACTATTATAATTAAAATCAATCCTTTCGTCGAATTGATTATGAAATTTATTTTTTGCACAGCAACATCATCAGTCAAGCTTAAAGTGTCATAGTTTATTAAAATAACAAAGCAAATATGATTATTGTGTTTAACTTCTGTGTTAAATGTTTATGTTGCAGGCTGATTTCGACAAGAAGTGTCCGAGTTTATATGAGTGCGTGTCAGATTTAGACCTGAATGTTGATCTCTTTCTTGGCAATTCTGTCCAAGTTAATGCGCAGCCAGATTCCATCTCTAATGACACGATCATTTACGTCGATACATCACGTGATTTACTACAGGTACATTTACTTTACTGATTTGTTTAAAACATAGCAGCCAAGAAAATCCTACACGGAAAATGTATAATAAGTTTTTCTTTTTCTATAGACATCAACCATTTATTCCAAAAATGAAACGCATAAAACGAAAATGTACTACATGCAACTAATGTATGTTAAGTATTTTTCCTATAGGTATAGATAAAACATATATTCCAATAGTGAAACACATACCAAAGAAAACACTGCTTTTAGCTAATGTATATTGAAATTCTTTAGTTTCTTTTGATATAGATAAAACATATATTCCAATTTTGAAACACATACTAAAGAGAGCACTGCTTTTAGTTAATGTATAATGAATATTTTTTTTATTTTCTATAAATATAGATAAAACATATATTCAAATAGAGAAACACATAATTAAAAATGCACTACATTAAGCTGATATGTTAAGTAATTTTTATTTTATATACATATAGAATCAACATATATTCCAATAGAGAAACAAATAATTAAGAATGCAATACATTTAGCTTATATATGTTTCGTATTTTTTTATTTTCTATAAATATAGATAAAACATATTTCAATAGAGAAACACATAATTAGGAAAGCAATACATTTAGCTGATATATGTTACATATTTTTTTATTTTCTATAAATATAGATAAAGCATATATTCCAATAGAGAAACACATAATTAAGAATGCAATACATTTAGCTAATATATGTTACATACGTTTTTATTTTCTATAAATATAGATAAAGCATATATGCCAATAGAGAAACACATAATTAAGAATGCAATACATTTAGCTAATATATGTTACGTATTTTTTTATTTTCTATAAATATAGATAAAGCATATATTTCAATAGAGAAACACATAATTAAAAATGTAATACATTTAGCTAATATATGTTACGTATTTTTTTATTTTCTATAAATATAGATAAAGCATATATTCAAATAGAGAAACACATTATTAAGAATGCAATACATTTAGCTTATATATGTTACGCATTTTTTTATTTTCTATAAATATAGATACAACATATATTCCAATAGAGAAACACGTAATTAAGAAAGCACTACATTTAGCTAATGTATTTTGAGTATTTCTTAGTCTCTACAGATATAGATAAAACATATATTCGAAAAGTGGAACACATAAACAAAAATGCACTACATTTATTTATCTAATGTATGTTAAGTATTTCTTTTTTTCTATTTATAAAAATATGTTATAAAACTGAAACATATAATTAACTCTCTTTTGCTGTGTTATAAATAAACCCGTCATTCCATTGCAGGACAAACCAATTGAATATCATTTATTGTGATGTGAATAAAATAAGTGTAGTAACCCAACCGTAGGAAAGGCTGTGCAATGTAACTAGAACTGTTTTAATGACTTGTAGCCCATCCCATTTTCTTTTGTTATTCTTAATTGACCTGACGTGAGAGCGACAATCGCTCCGCCCTTTGGCCACGTGTCGTTGTTTGTCAAAGCTAATACAATGTAATATAATATAGTGTCTAATTAGAGACCGTAAGTTTGTCTAAGGAAAATGGCCGAGTAGCAACCAATATCGATCGCTGAATGGATAATCGACTTGTTTGGTTGACATCTCGCGTCAGGTCAATTGTGTACACATGTCACGCCACCATTTGAAATTTGTATTTAAATTACAGAATAAAAAATTAAGTAATGCACATTACATATGGATAACGCACATTTAGAAACCCATCGTCAACAGTTTTTTTTAATATGAGATGTTTTACATACGTTTTTTATAAACGTTTTATACGTTTGTTTATATAGATGGAAGTTGACGTCAAGAACATACTAGACTCATCATACAGGGCTAATTTTAGCAGTTATGTGGAGGCCGTCACCCGGAAGACTATAGAGTAATTGTTCTATTTTAAACTTATACAGATATTCTCACATGGCTACTTCAATATGCTAGTATTCAGTTTATTATGATCAGTTTATGCAATGATTGTTCGCGATTTTGTGCTCCTGAGATTTCTTAAATTCTATATGTTTTTTTTCCATCATACATGTATTTTAAAAACAATACCATCAGTTAAGGGAACTATTTGTTACTGTGTCACGTTGGGGCCGTCGCAGCATATCTATTAAAAACAAGTAAAATCGAAAAACGAAACAACGAAACTACGATGGTAGAAAGTCGAAACTACGATGGTGAAAAGTTTAAACAACGAAACAACAATCGTAGTTTCGACTTTTTACCATCGTAGTTTCGCTGTTTCGACTTTTCATCATCGTAGTTTTGTTGTTTTGACTTGACTTAATTTAAAAAGTATGCCGCGATGGCCCCAACGGCACACCGTAGTTTCGACGTTTCATCATCGTAGTTTCGTTGTTTGGTTGTTTCGACTTGACTTAATTAAAAAGAAAATACTAGTATGTCGCAATGGTCCCCAGCGGGACACCGCAATTTGTACGATTTAAATTCTCAAATATTATTTGATATTGATCTAAGTCCTAGACACACCAAACAAAGTTCTAATATACAACTCTGTCACCAATGTGTTTAAGCACGAACTTGGGCAAGATAGAATCTAGTTGTAAGACGATTGATGCCGGCGATTGGAGGGACAAAGGTGTCACCAACATGACTTGCAGCGCCGACAGCAAGCTTGACGAGGATGACAACTTTAAAGTCAGGACGTACTATGACATATCTCAGGCGAGACTCGTGCCGGAGAAGAACATGGATAAAATGCAGAGATGGATCAATGTAAGCCAAATGAATATATAACATTTTATAAATGATATAGAACATACAGTCAAACCTGTGTAAATGGTCACCTCTATTTAGTAGTCACCATTTGTCTTAAGCAGCAACATTTGCTATTTCCTATTGCTTTGCTTGCTTTCTGAGCAGTTCAACCTATATTAAGCAACAACCTGTCTTAAAATGCCATTTTTGCTAATGTTTTTACTAGCTTCTTAAGACAGGTTTGACTGTAGTTGTATTTATTTATTGATACAGACATTCATACCAACTTTATGTTTTAGTATCGTTCATCCTCCCTGATTTAATTGTGTATTACAACTATTTGCATGCCTATTACATGTAGGTGATAAATGATTATTCAGAAATATTAAAGAATGTTGGGTATGGTTGTATATAGTATTTTTTTAAATTCATATATATATTAATATATGCATATTTACTTTGTTACTGCAACCGATGTAAATGAAAAGCAATCGCATTTAGAAGGAGCTAAGACATTATTTAACAGTTCGTATTTCATTGGCGTTAGTCCCCTCCTGACCGTAGTCTCCGTGATGTTTGAATGCACCTCGTTATCATTTGTCTCATACCGCTGATTCAAGTGAAAAAGCTATCAGTTACTTGGGGAGATGGGATGCACTCGAGTACTGGTTAACTTTCCAGGATCCCAGGAAATAGTTGTTAGGTTAATTGTCTGTAAGTCCTGCATGACATAAAGATGACGCTTAATATTCAATCTATCAATCAATTCATTCGTGCCAGGGTCTTGTTTTACTTGAGAGACATTATGCTGTCCATGTGATACATGTGCCTGTTTAACAAGTTGACAACTTAGATGTTCCAACAATTACATTAATTTAGCTGTTAAATGTAAATAATCTGCATTGAAGAAATAGCATTATATCTGACTTCAAAGGTGTACGTTTAGTCCTTGACTACATGTAATCGAAACTGAGTTCATAACTATCCCGATATCAGTGAAACTTCCCATTAAAACTATGCTATTTGTATATACTTGTCAAATATGAGTTGAACGTTTCTGATTATAACTGTGCTATATGATAAAAGAACTCCGTCTTCATATAAGTAGAGAATTAATCTGATTAAAACAATTCTATGCGTGACTGCTTCTTAAATGTCAGTTAAATTTTCTGATTAAAACTCAGACATCAGGTTAAAATTTCTGACTAAAACCTTGCTATTTGTAACTACTACTCGGATATCAGGTAAAACTTGTAACTAAAACCTTGCTATTTGTGACTACAACTTAGATATCAGGCAAAACTTGTAACTAAAACCTTGCTATTTGTGACTACAACTTAAATATTAGGTAAAACTTGTAACTAAAACCTTGCTATTTGTAACTTAGATATCAGGTAAAACTTGTAACTAAAACCTTGCTATTTGTGACTACTACTCAGATACCAGGTAAAACTTGTAACAAAAACCTTGCTATTTGTGACTACTACTCAGATATCAGGTAAAACTTGTAACTAAAACGTTGCTATATGTGACTACTACTCAGATATCAGGTAAAACCTGTAACTAAAACTTTGCTATTTGTGACTGCAACTTAAATATCAGGTTAAAACTTTAGATTAAGCCTTTATTTATGTGACTACAACTCAGATATCGAGTAAAACCTCTGACTTAAACCTTGCTTTATGTGACTTCTACTCAGATATCAGTCCGTGCCGGGCAGGCAAACAGTGATACAGACCCGGCAAATAACGTGTATACGAAATCTTTTGAGGTTCAACTTAAGTATGTGGTGGATTTTATAGAAGAGTAAGTATACCATCTCTTGCCTAAAATACTTTTATACTATATATAAATAAATTGCAGCACCGGTGAGTTATTATTTCTTATAAATAATGACAGTGGTCGTCGATTCTAACCCAACCTTGTCACAAAGAACTTTGTTTAAGAAAGGTTGCCAAGTTTGGTTCTAAAGATTTCTAAAATTGATTCTCCAACAATAAAATTGGATATGCCATGATTACAAAATATGTTATGCAATAAACCGGTTCCTCGTCGTTTTTTTTAGTAGTGTGCTTGAGTACTGGTTAACCTGTCATGATCCCAGGAAAGAGTGATTATGTTAACTGGTTATTTGCACGCCATCAATGGCATAACAATGACAATAAATATTCAATCAAGCAATCAATCAATCAATCAATCAATCAAATCATAACAGCGGTTATGAATTGTAATCCAACGGTCGGCAAGACTTATTTTAATAGAAAGTAATGTACTTTAAGTATCCCATCTCCCTATGTGTGAGGAAATAGTCAGTGACTTGCAGAGATAATATGTGTGTAGTACTGGTTAACCAACGCCACGCAGACCCATTGAGCGATGAGTAGATGTGATGACCACCGTCATTCAACTCATCTACTGTTGAAAAAAGATAACAGTCCTAACAAACAAAACAAAACGAAAAAACAAATCAAAGCACATGGACTAGAAAAGGCAACCTTGAAGCCGTTTTGGATGATATTTTATAAGCAAAAAATAAAGCTATTTTCATTGGGTCATGTTTCGAATCACTTAGACAAACATATTTTGCAGATGTATTTGAATCAGTTTTATAATTGCTTAATCTGACCTGGAATCGTTAATTTTAATATTTGTCTTTTAGATAAGAAATCAGTTGTTTTTTTTCATATTTTTAACAAAGAACAGATCATCAAGGATCCCAGCAGAATCTTAGCGTCCTCCTCTATATTGTTATAGTCACCCTGACATGATTGTATAGTCTGGTACTCTTCCTGTTGAACTAAGTGACGATTTACCTGTATTGTGTACAGGGAATCTCAAAAAAGCACATATAATAATCATTAAGAAATTGTTGTTGAGCTTTTGAAAAACTATAATGTTGATACTTTTATTCACAAACTGAAACTTTGTGAATGGTCTAGTATGTGTACAGCTAAAACTGTATCAGAGTCATGGAGATTCTTTTCTTTTGAATACAATAGGTACATGTTCAAGCAGAAAAGAGATGGATATCAAATATTGTTTAGCAATCACTTTGTTCAGAGAAAAATAAAACAGACCAAGTCAGCGAATATATCGAATAAACTTAAAGATAAAAAAATGTTTCTTAATGGTCGGATTTAAATAAAATATATTAAACATGGATGGAAAATCGTTTTGAAACTTCTAAAATTGCTGATTATTTGAACCCCTTTTTTATTGGTGTTGTTTCTATTTTAGAAGATGTATTACCTTTGGCTTACAATTTGTGTTCTTATTATTCTAAACAATTTAACAGAGAAAAATAAAATTTACTCTTTAACAAAGTCAGTGAAAAATATATCTATAAAGAGCAATGCAAACTCAAACTGTTCGAAAAGCATTTGTTTAGATACACTTTATTTCATTACGATTATTCAAATATGCTGCTCCCTTTTTAAAGATACATGTAACATTTTGGTCAAAAGCTCTATCCACCTTAAGAATGTACCTTATGCATTTAAAAGTGGTAAAGTCACCCCATTGTTTAAAGGGCTATATCAGGGGAAATCACTGTAGATATCTTAAACAATTCTATTTTCAAAACATGACAAAATGGATATTCAAATTTGATTGGTAAACTCGAATCGAAAACCCTATTCTAACAATAGACAGCGGTTAAATATTTCTTGCCAACCTTCACAATTTTACTACTGTGTAACGGATAATCACTTGACTCATTTATTTCATCTTAAAATATGTTACAAATTAAAGCAGGAAATCTATTTGAGTCAAACCTAGGCGCGTATTCCAAGTTGGTAAATCCCGTTTCATTGTATTATTTACGCATGTTTGAATACACATCCTTTAGGCAATACGGGGTCAGTAAGTATATAAAGGCATGATGTATTGGAAAAAAAATGTATTGAGCCAATTTTTAAATTTTGAAAAACTATAAACCTATTTATTTTATGTATAATCTAAAACAAAAATAGAGACTAACAGGAAATTTAACTCTTAAATGTACTGTAACAATTGTCGACAAGAGTTGTGTTTCTTATTTTATTACCTATAGTATTATAGTTTTCCCCTGTTATATCCATATGACTACCACAGTTAGTATTTTGAGATTGTGACAATTATTTGTTCATAAGGATTTTATTTGACATTAAATTAAAACTTAATTGGTTATCCTTAAAATAATATGTCTTAAATAAATTTCCTTATATGTAAACGTAATGTATTGGTCATTATGAAAATCTATGTTATACTGTAATTTTGTGATGTATATTTGTACTATTTGATTTTAGTAAAGAAGAATCCGATCAGGTGAGGTACAAGGCAGATACTCAGAGTACCCGGATTATTAAACTATTACATCGATACTACCTCATCAATAAAGGTCCCAGCTTCCTCCCCAAGACAAAAGTGTTCATTTCTGTACCTTATAAAAAGAGCAATGTCAATTTAGCGAAAATCAAGGTAATGACATAAGTGTTATGTTTTGCTAAGTTCACGTTGAGATGTCAGCTGTACACATATTGAACTTTAGATCGATATTTATTTTGTGTAAATGAGTAGCATTTACTATATGAAATGTTATTTTGAATCTATTCTGAGGGAGAATATGCTTTCTAGCATACGGTAAAGGCAACTACTACATCTTCAACCTTGTGATTACCTTATAGTGTTTGGTTTGCGTAGTGCAATGACTTCTTTTTCTAACTATTATGCCCTTAGATGAATTTAACCGTATCACGTCTAATACACAAATTAATTTTGTACTGTTCTACATAAAGAAACATGCTCTTCTTCACATTACCAATGGTTGTAAATGTGCATTCTTTTTTACAATTCCGATAGTTTGATGGCACCCCTTCATTTTTGGCAATTCTGCCCATTTGTTGCAGTGTATAGCTACGCATCTTTAAACTGTTATAGCTTCGTTAAACAGTACCCAATGTCATCTAAACTTGGCAGAAATCATGAAAATGTTCCAATGTTCTCATATGATTAAAAAATATGACAATTTTATGAATTTTCAACAAATATAATGCCCAACCGCTGTTTGTACTAGCTTTTGCATAGTTCTGAAATTAAAATTCGTCCGGAAGACACATTCATTGTACGATTGAATATTAGTTATTTTAATAATGGAATGTTAATCACGCATTGTTATTGGAACAAATTAACAACACTTTAATTACTGATTTTGTATTGGACATAGAGCGCACTTGTGGGGGATTCGGGCCAAGCATGCCTGGTTAACAGTGAGGGTCAGATCCAGACAACTAAAACACCAACATTAACCACGACGACAAAACGTACTACTACCTTCAAAATAGAGGAACCAGATCAGCGTGAGTACCCGTCTACCTCTCAGATACTGTAATACAATTTTTATTACTGAGAACTTCATGTTTGCTATTAATTTGTGATTTTCAACACGCGCAAATTTAAAGAGTTCGCTAAAATTACAATCATGTTCACAGAGCGAATGTTTACAGTATCCAAATGATAAAAGCATTTCCGGCGATTTCACTTTTCGCACGTCTCGAATTCAATATTTTGCGAATAAATATTAAATCAAAGTTCACGCGAATTATAATGTTTTACAGTATTTATTGGCGTAATTTGTTTAAAATTGGCACTGTCTTGGGATTATTGTGGGGTCTGTTTAATATTGTTTAGTGTATTATATATCTGCAAAGTGGAACACGTGATCGATATCGCCCAAATAATACACATTGACCTGCGATCACATGTTTGTGTTTAAACTGATATAATGGCTATACTATAACATTAACAAATGCAATGAAAGAACGGGTATGTTCACATTTTTCATATATACAATAGACGAAAGTTTCCGTTTTGTATTGTTTAGTCTACAGACTACCCTTGGTTAGTCTAAATCCTTCCTATTTTTATCATTTTTTTATTTATAGTGGGGGTGAGGCGTGGATTGAACATTAACCAAAAATACATTTTTTAACAAATAGTGACAAAACAATGGGGGAGATGGTGGGTAGACTAACCACTTTTTAGGATTCAATAACTTGAAGGTCATACATTTTCTGACAAATTGTTCTAGTTAATGCTTCATCATATCATAATATTTACATGTCATGTTCGACTTGCAAATATACGCATGTTTCGCGTGTCAATATCGGGGAATTACAGAAAGAAAACTGATCTTCAAATATTTTATATAGAGCAAAATAATTGGTTAACAGAAATATCGAAATCTGAATCTTAGATCAAACTGAAATAGATATATACCATGCTAAAGTAAATAAGATATCATACTAAAGTTGTTGTATACATTGTATCTTTTTTCAAACACAAATCACAACAAACAGTGTTTAAAGAGAAAATATCAGGATTTTTCAAAATTTTAAAATTGGCTAAAAACATTTTTTCCAATATATATTCACTGACTCCGTATTGCAGAAAGTATATCTATTGCAACATGTCAAAACAATATATCGAAAAGGGCTTCCTAACTTGGAGTACGCGAACTAAATAAGAGTCGCATAAATTAATTTTGACTTTCAAAGTGGTTCGTTTTACAGATTGACTTGTAGTAAAAAGAGTCAGAATGATGATGGAAATGTTGTCAAACAGTATTTAAGTGTTGTATATTTTTAGAATGGGGATTTCGTTTCAATTTACCCATTTACATTTCCATTGATTTTGTCACGTTTTGGTGGATTTGACATACTTAACTTTACGGTTTATATTTATTTATGATAAATTTTGATAATTATCTTATTTTTAAGACATTTATAGCGTTTTATCCTGATATCATCCTTTTAAAGTATCGTTATGCTTGTTTAAGAAGTCACGAAGGTCAGACAGCAGCAATCACGAAATCTGCAAACAATACATAGGAGTAATTAATAGATATACACATTGTGTATATAAATGTACGTGCTGCTAATCATTTAACTGTAAAACATTTAGCATACATAGTTATAGTTAGATTATATCTAAATATTTCATTTATTATTGTACAGAAAGAAAAAGACGTGAAGCCCCCATAAATGAAAAACCAGTCGCATTACCTCAGACGGATGTATCGAAAACCACAAACATTGTAAGCTTCAGTGATACCTATTTGTTTTATTTTAGTTGTTGTTTATTTAATGTTTGGTTCAGATGTTAAAGTTTTTTTCTGTAATTAAATAGAATATAAATCGTTAGAAACCAGTTTTGTTTTTCCAAATATATCGGTTTGCTGAATAATGTTAGCTTCAGTAGTTCTACATACACGCATTGGGCGTGTGGTGGGGAGGGGTGTTAAATCTCTACCAGTACTTCAACAAAGTTTTTGTATTTTTTCTTATTTTTTTATCTAAACAGCTCGAAATAGAATACCGCTTAATATGTTAATAGGGTAAATCAGAGCAATTTTGAGAAATAAAGTTCCTGCGAATTTAAGTTATTTTACAGTTCTCCATAAAATATCGTCTGCAATTTTGTTTTCCTGCTTCTTACGCTACCGAGGGATTATTCTGACTATTTTAACAGCAGTTTTACGTATTGTGTTGCGGCCATAATTATTTCTGATTCTTTGGAATCGAGACAGAGTATGCTGGATGCATTTTGTTTTAATCTATCCAAACAGCTGATATCTCACGAATCTGGTCAATTAACCTTTAATGAAACAGCAGGAATTTCTATTCCTGTCCCACAATGCAAAGCCGGTGAATGGTTACTAAACTGTGACGTCATTCAAACTTTCAGTTGAATTGGCCAATCAGCGAGCTCAAATGTGGCATTCCCAACTTATCGGGCGAGCTGGGTCCGTTCTATAGATTAATATTTTATCATTCATAACAAACGGACTCAATAAATCGAATCTGTTACCTTTTCTGATCGTATTATGTGTTTTCAGAGATTCTTTTATCCGATAACATTGAAAGAAATTTCCATAAAAGTCCAGTTTCTTATCATTTGCAGTTAATAACAAACAGAGCATAGACAAAATCTTATTACCATCAAGACTGGATTATTCAGTTGTATATAGTAATGTGGCGATAAATTACCTTTCAAAACACGTTAGTCTGCACGTGTAGATCAAACATGCTGTCTTATAAGGGCATAATAACATATTTGTTTTAATATGTGTAATATTAAATGTTAAACTTATCAATATACTATCATTTTTTACTTGTACCTTCATTAAATAAATATATGCAATGTAGCTTCATTTAAATAAAGTTACGTTAAATAGACTTCAAGGATCTTTTCAGTAACGTTCGTTAGCTTACGGACTTATTAGACCAAGTGTTAAGTTTGAAGTTGCGAACACAACATTCCCTTAATTTCCTCCCTTAAGGAGTTTATAAGCATGGAATGTTAACAAAGCAATATGAAATGTGCAAATCATACAGCATTCAATGTGAACAAGTATATATCTTTACAGGGAACAGAAGCAAAACATTATAAACATATATACATATTACATGAACTATTATGATAAATATCAGAGTGAGAGAGAGAGAGAGAGAGAGAGAGAGAGAGAGAGAGAGAGAGAGAGAGAGAGATGATAGGATATTGAGTTATTATACATTAATTCAATTTTACACGAATGACATTATTTCATATATATATATATTCATATATATAGCAAAGTAACTGTGCATACAAACATTAGCTGTCCATTTGTGCAATTTTTTTTTTAATTCTTTATCTTAAAAGTTTGGCTAACTTCATGTATTACTGTTGCAACTTCGTACCCAATAGTTATATAATATAAAGGTATGAATGACTTGAACAATTCATATACGCATTGTATCACAGACTCCTTTCTAATGATGATATTGTAATTAATATTCCTGTATTTAGATATGTGAAACCAGCGACTGCTTTCTCGTGGAATGTGAAGTTAAAGGACTTGAGAAAAGTAGAACAGAAACTATTGACGTGGTGATTGAAATATTCGAAAGTGCATTTGCCAAAGAAAAGGTGAGAACGAAATTAAATTTAAATCTAAATATCAGGCTAAATGTATCAACGTATTTGTAATAAGCATTGTAAAAAAGGATAGTGTGCGAATAGCAAACGTTTATTAAACATTTGATAAGAAAACACATTATGCACGCAGAGCTGTTAAAATATTAAGTGTAACAAAAAGAAGACGAAGAAGAAGAAGAAATTTTATTGATTAAAACTATACATAGTTTCTCATCATATTACAATGTTGTAATAACATGTGAAAAATTAAACACATTAACACATAATAAGTTGAGCAACATGCGCATATTTTACTTACACACACGCACATGCACACACGCTCGCACACCACCACACGTATTTGCGCTTACTATCGACATTTCAATACTCACATCAATTAGATTTTAGTTTGTATATATTCAAATTTTCTTTTACATAAAGTTGGTGTTTTGAGGATGAACATGTATATCAGTTATTTATCATGGAACGTCGTTTTATAAATGCTTCAGAAATAAATTTAATAATTTCCGGTTTATTTTTTTTTATTAAAGAAGATTAATAAACTTTAACATTTTTGGTCTACTGATAAAACGATTTTGAATTTATTTGCATCTAAGGATATCTAAGGATATAGTAATACAAAATGAAATTCGTCTTCAATTTCAAATATATTTGAGTTACAGTTAAATAAATGAGAATTTAAGTAACATTTAAAGACTTAATACAGATTGAAATATTTATAAGTTCATAATAACCCAAGACAATTGTAAAACTTTTTCACCTTGAATACTTAATGAAGATGCTCCGTTCACAACATATATGCAGAAACAATGTTGCTTACGAATATATGATTTGTTCATCTGGATAAGTTGAAGATGAGAAGCACAAATGCTTGAAATGTTCCTATTACGAAGATCTATGCAGCGAGTACATTTCCAATATTTTTAATGCTACTAACATCAATTCAAACTCATTTTATAGATTAACAAGTAAAACAAATGAACGAAAAATAAATAAAAACGCCATGTATTTTTTTTGAAAGAATTTAATAAATTAAAAAGAAATTTATATTTTCAAAAACAATTCACAGAGAAACATAAATAATATATATATATTAATATTACAATAACATTCAGTAAGACAATATAATGCATTTAACCTAATTGCTGTGTCAGATTACGTTTGCTGTAAAATTCTTATGCAAATCAATGTGTATATATCATTTAAGATACTTTTTATATTTGTAACACTGTTGTCATTTTTCATTATAATTGTTATTTGTGTAATAAATATTTTATGAGCCGGAGGCCGAGATTGTTTAATAAAACATTGGTTATTTGTCGTGTCATTCAGGAGGTCCGTGAGATACTGTACGCAAGCAATGCCACTGTTATAGACCCTTATAAATGGTACGGAGGAAAGGTTGTCCAGTGGACCAAAACCTACTATGCTAAGGTACGCTGAGCCAACGTGTATAAGTTACGCTTTATTATGTATAGTAAAACTTCGTTTGCTCGAACAAGGAAGGATCGAACACCTCATATAGCTCGAACAACATATCGAGTCCCGGCCGAATTTCTATTTCGATGTATGTACATGCAAATGTATGGTGATATGTTGAACAATACTTTGCTCGAACAACCCTTTAGCCGAACAGTTTTGTCGAGTTCCGTCTGGTTCGAGCCATCGAAGTTCTACTGTATATATATATATATATATATGATACAAACATATAACTGAAATACCCCAGTATGCATGCAGACCCTTAATGTTGTTTTCTTTTTTAAAAATGGTCATGACCCTTTAAGTGGTCATACGTCACCTTAGTTTGCATATAATGTGTAACAAGTATTCTAGATATTAAAGTTTTGATGATTATTATATAACGTTCTACGTAAGTGTCAACATGTGTATTTACTCATAAGTATCGCGTGACTAACTGGTTTTATGATAGTTTTTTATCATGTCTTAAATATAAGGTTGTGGGTAATTATTACCTTGCTTTGTTCCGATTGTCTCAGGCTATCGATAATCGGTAGGTTTGAGTTGATATTGGCGATAATCGATTGTTTTTTGTTAGCAATGATCAATTGTCGGCGCAATAGTGACTTTTTGGTAATTTCTTACTGTCAGATAATTTATGTTAGATAACCAGGTATACATAGGGAACTCAAGTAATTTCAGCCTTTATGATTTTGAATTTATATCTGATTTTGTATATATTCTGTCATTTCTTAAAATGTGACCAAATTTGGAATGCAATAAAAATGACCATATATCCTAGTTAACCACCACAACCACAGAGTGATATGAAGACCTAAGGGTTTGAACACGTCTCTTTCTCTTCATTGGTCCGTTCTATTCTCAAACCTCAATCTGCCATAAAAAAGCTGCAAGATTGCTCAGGAGCAGCTTTTATATCATTCTGTACATGATTCAGATCAGCAAACCCTTTTGCAAAAGTTCAGTCACCAATGCTTTGTTTTTGTTATAATGTTGCATACTACTATATTAGTGTA
Source organism: Panopea generosa (assembly GCA_029582155.1). Lineage (NCBI taxonomy): Eukaryota > Metazoa > Mollusca > Bivalvia > Adapedonta > Hiatellidae > Panopea > Panopea generosa. Next base: position 37,922,425 of record CM055909.1, on the reverse strand, counting down.
AATACATTTAATTGGCAAAAAGATAATTTTCAAAAAGTGTTTGTTATATTCAGTGTGAAAAAGTTTAACTCAAAATGCAATAAAAAAATTAAATTCGAGGGAGATGCACTCTTTACACATGGATCTGTGTTAATTCATCATCAGCAGATGGGCTGGTGTAGCGTTCTAATTAGTTGTTTTTACTACCCTGGCAGTAAAAGTTGCGGGTTTTAACTCATAGTATGGTCAATTAATATCATATTATGTTTTTTGTTTGTTAATTTAACATACATGTTTAATTCTATAGAAATGGACAACACTCGTGGTAGAAAATGCATCCGTTGTGTCAGAAATCAACATTTGGATAATTATTGGCAGCGTTCTGGGAGCTGTTGCCGTGTTGGTGATTGTAATAGTCGTACTGTGGAAGGTATGTTATTGTTAAAGTTGTATTAAACAGTGATTATAGGCAAAGTACCACCATTGGAAACAAAAGATGCTTCCGTGGGGTATAGTGGCAGTTATAAATAAGCCTTGTTTTTTCTTCTTTAAAAATGTATTTCCCTTATTGTAATGCTCATTGTTTTATTTGAATGGCATTATTAATGTATTTTGAACATTTTAAACATTTTAAAAGCATGGTCATGTTCGAACTGTGAATTAAGAAAAACAACTGATGCTTGGAAATTGGTGTATGTATACATGATTTCGGAAGTCTACTCACTTTGTCAACAGTGTAGATAATATATTTTATAGGACACATTACTCCTGTTTTTTATCATATTTTGGTAGTACAGAGTTTCACAAACAATAAAATGTTAGTTTCATTTTTTTGGGGTATCTCTATGAATGACAAGCCTTCAAACTTTTATTATTAACTATAAAATAAATAAAAACATCAATGGTTGGCTTACACCTATAATACGGATTTTTATTCTACATCAAGGTGATATGATGCAAAAAAAATCTTACTGTATAGTCAATTATTAATTAACTTGTTATTAGCATAATTTCAATCATTCGCCAAGCAAGGTTCAGTATATAGTTATCGCATTCACGTAGGTCCGTATATATGGTATTCTGTTTAGTTTTCTTGTCTAGCCTTTAACCTTAGAACTTATTAAGTGAAAGAATCACGTATCACGTTTACCTAAACAAACAGTAGAGGCAAAGGGTACGTTGAGTTTATTATTGCTTTAATTAAATCAAGGTCAGGCCCATAGTTGAAAAGTAATTATCAAGGCATCAATTTCTTGTCCGTTTAATTTACTTTATCTATTGCAAACCTACACCAGAAGCGTTTTGTTTTTAGTCAATTTTTATAAGTTCTGGTTCCCTGGAATCACGTAGCTCATTCACTATTTTTCGGAAATGGAATACTTCTTAAGCCGGTACTAAGGGACGTGGGAGTTGTTGCTTATTTCATTACCCTTCAGATTCATTATAAAAATAACCTACCATTTCACTTCTTCAATATAGCTGCGTTCTGTAATTCCAACGGAGCCGTTTTTTTATATATTAGTAATCCACCAAAGGCCATGGTCTATGTTAATGAGATTTTGTGTTAAAAGATGCTCAAGATGTAGTCGTTGCTTCCTAGAAATACCCTAACCCTAGGTCTATCGTAATGATAAGTTGTTCTAAATGTAATATTTACTCAAACTTTACAACCTTTTTGTCAGTTAAAATCAATTTACCGAGGGAATACATGTAAAAAGCACGTGCAAATAGTCCAGGTGGCAAACCCAAAATTGATTAAATTTTTCAATTTCAATATAAATATTTAATACAAAAATTGACAGATTTTGACTATATACGAATATTTGTACATTTCAGATTGGATTCTTTAAACGTAAGAAGCATACGGAAGTGAAGAAATGGAAGCGAGACAGTCCGAACAAATGAAAGAGCCAAATGCCGGCAGCTATGGCCCCAAAGACGGACCAGCCGTACACACCGATGGAGTCAAAAACAGATGCCACATCTTAGCTGCATATCTTATTTAAGACCATCAAATAATATAATAATAACAAAAACATACAATAACGAACGCTTCAACATACACATAAACGATTAGTCCACAAACATTAAACTTTATATATAGAAGTGATGCAATATTAGGAAAATTTACAAGTGTTGTCACGTGACATACAAGCGCCTCTTGCGAATGTTAATGGAAACTGACGAGTGTTATTACGTGACATATAAGCGCCATTTGCGAATGTTTATAATGTATACGCATAGTGGTGATGCAATATTATGGAAAACGAGAAGTGTTGTCACGTGGCATAGACGCGCATTTGCAAATGTATAAGCGCATCCGTTGACTGTTTTGCATTGTCCTACTAAGCATTTGATGACGAAACTTATACAATGTCGGCTAAGGGACATAACTTGTTTATTCCTGAACTGAAAACATTTTTATAATTATCGATACGAACTTTGCAGTAATGGCATATTTTCAATATTAGTCTAGTGTAAAATTGCTGTCGGTTCATTTTATGAGTGTAATATTTTTATTCTTAGTTATGACAAAGTTCTTGTTCATTTAGGCAGATACTAGTTTGTATTTCAAGTTGAAAAACCGCGTGGTTCTGGGCAAGACTAGAGTCATAGTAGATCTCTGCATAGGGATTCGTCCAAAAGGATGTGTTGCCCACTGTATATTTTTGGCATGTTTATTATTGGGTGTAATTATCAAGTCGTGCATGGGAGCAAATATGTGATGGCTTTAATAGGACCACTATAACTTCTGCATGTCTAAAGAGGTGACTGATTCAGTTTGATGAATATTTGTTTTTGTACATCAGGTTATTTAACATCGCAACCGGTTTGCCTCATTGGCAATGTCCTAAGAAGGTGAAGCCAGTCGAAGCATAGTCTTGTTGTTATCGTTTTCGTTTACTTTAAACCTTGATGACATCGTGGTTAATAACTAAGTGTAAGTAGTCGGTATGAAACATTTCGTCACAAAAATGCTTGAATTACCGAGACGTTGGAGGCAAAGGTTTACAGTTTAACACTGTTTCTAATACGTACTACTCTCGTTTAAAGAGGAAAATTTGAAATTTGGTCTGCGTCTTTGTCAAATCATTTAAGTACAAACATACGTGTTTTCCGAAACGAGTGCAAAAAGGGTCAAAGCAGAAGATTTCCAAGGAAAATATTTTTTTTATATAAAAAGGGCTTTAACATTGGTGTTATGACATTTCGATGGGGGAAGATCGAGGATAGACTCACCGCTTAACCAAGTTAAAGTTACATAGTGGCATACATTGCTCTTGACCATCCTACGGCGGTAACATCTGTAATCGCTTTATTTATATACAGTCATACCTGTGTAAGCGCTCTCCACTATTAAGCAGCTTCTTGTCCTAAGCAATCACATTTTCTATTTCCAATTTATATGCTTTCAGAGCAAATTAACCAGTATTTTAAGCAACAACAATCCGTCTTAAAATGTCACTTTTGCTCCTTTCTGTGACTGGTTGTTTAAGACAGGTTTGACTGTATTCGAATTATTATAAATATTCCATATATTGTGCGTTCATGTTGCTTTGGTAACTGTGTCATTTGAATTTCTCATACTCTGATGTTTATACATTTTTCTTATTTTTTATAATAAACGTTACAAAGTTTCTGAGAGCCAAAGTCACATAACTGTATCTTAAAAAGACGCTGTTTTACATAGAGGTATCAAAACTGCTTAATTTGAGAACGCAGATAATTGTCTGAAAATTTTATTTGTTCATCTTAATAAGAGCATTGTGAAATTATAATTTTAATGTCAGCCGTACTGAAATTCATTTTCGCAAAATTCGAGTATCAGCAATAGTTTTTTTTGCGAAAATGAATTTGAGTATTGCTATCATTAAATTACTATTTCACAATGATCTTATTAAAAAATTACAGACAACTGTTATAACATATTGTTCTTATTCCCCTTCAAATTGGGATAAAATTCGATTTCAATTAGTTGAGATATCGACCAGACCCTAGGTGTCTGGTTAGCTATTTTGTTTAGTATACGTTGATATCGCGTCCTTGTTCAAGGAGTAGTGTTATTAGCATGCTTATTAGTATTCAAGATTTAGGTTCATTTAGAATATACTTTAAGGTTCTATCACATACACTAATAATATCATTTCCAATTTGTATTATATTACTCACGATTACAAGAAAAACTTTTTCATGAACTGGATGTTTGTATCAGCGATTGAAAGAAAGGTAATTCAAAATAAATGTTTTATGATTTTGAATGTGTGTATGAATGTGAATGTCTATTATTTATCATGTTTTCATTTTCATGAAATTATAGGTTGCTATCAATTGGAATTAATCGTTAGTTTTGGTTACATTTCAGCATGTAAACATTTAATTGGCATGGTCGTTAGTGCCAATGCCATGGATAAACGTGCCAATTTCTGTGTTCACGAGTAAAAACTGAATTGATTTTTTAACTGTTCAAAACTAATTATCGTTTGAAAGTTATGTTGACCTTACATGCATGCATTTAACGCTGAATCATTAGTGTAGATTATTTTTAATTGGCATCAATTCAACGAAAATCATGATGGAAAATAACTTCTATAGAAACTCTATTACAGCTTAATGTTGATAGTCATATGTTTAAATTTCTTTGTATAAATTACCTGCATACCAAATAAAATACATCTGCTATTAATAAACTTCTTGTACTTCTTGCAACTATTCATATTGTGTAATCGGAGATATGTTGAATAAATCAGTGAGCAAGGTTCCATGTTAGTTGTTGTTATTCTTTTTCTAGTTCAATTAGTTATATTTATAAACATGCACTGATCTGACTGCCTGATACAGATCACGTGACAATTATTGCAGACCATGATGGTGCACTTATACAGAAAATAAGCTTTGCTTTCATAAAGAATGAATTTCATTTTTAGAAATATCACGAGATGTGAACTCATGTGTACCACGTGCAAAGTAAGAAACACACCAAAAAGAGATATCCTCATCCATTTACTAAGATCGTCAAACTAAATTCAATCTATAAATACCTCGGCTTCCCGCGCTGCAAGTAACTGACAACCCACGTGATAAACTTGTAAAGAGTTTTACATAACCATTTTACAGAACAGTTTGTTACTATCATGCTCGTATCAAATCTGTCTAAAGTACACGATCTTCCTAACTGTAAGATCTGATGACTAACTGTTAAAATTCTTCTTCTAGAATAACTGCATTTCCAATATCGCAATGTTTAGCTATTTCAACCAATCAGAGTACTCGTTTTAACAGCCGCTCGGAATAACCTTTTAAGGTGGGTTGGATTCGGCAAAAGTGATCTTCGTATGTTGGTGTATAAATAAAAAAATTTGTTGTAACAATCATAAACGCGTGATCAACGCACATGACCAAAGCTAAATGTATATTTTTCTTCGGTTACATTAGACTTAACCAGGGTTCTCCACAGGAAGGAATACAAGCGCTTGGGTAAGAGCGCGTAAACACAGTTCCAAGCGCTGTGTAAGACACTCATTGAAATACATTTCAATTGTAAAAATTGTATTAATCAGTTACAGTCATCATATTTAGTATGTTTCATTTTAGGCATTATCATGAGAAAATATAGACAAAGAAAAATAATGATTTAGAGGAAAGTAAGCTTTTGCAAAGTTTTGTTAAAGAATTCAAGCGCTAGGGGAATACCATTTCTGACAGTCAAGCGCTGGCTTGCCCCTGTGTTTAAATGGCCTGTGGAGAAGCCTTACTTCTATTTTCGCTTTAATTTTTTATAGCAAGCCTCTGAGTGGCTGGCGGAAAGGTCATCTGAACGTGACCTTCTATGCGTCGTCGCCAGATCCCTTAGCGAAGCGTTCTTGAGGATATGGTTTTAATGAAAATGGCTCGTATCTTATTGGGTTTATGTAATTGTGTGTTGAGGTACCCTCTAGATTACCTATGCAAATCGATGTTATACACCAAATACAATGACTTAATGGTGAGTGGCCACACCCCATATCTTATATACTTGATCATAACAGGCTTTAAATGAAGACTTCTGAAGAAGTTAAACTTAATCGCTTCAGAACAAGTGCAGTAATGACGTTTCTTAGATACAAACAAATATACCACTACTCCTTTTTCAAAATATTAAGTGAAGTACTTTAAAGCAGCTTCATTAATGCTATATGTCACATAAAAGATACTGTAATTATATCATTAATATTATATGTTAGATTAAAGATGATGTTATTATTTCATTAATGCTAAATGTTAGATTAAAGATGATGTAATTATATCATTAATGCTATATGTTAAATTAAAGATGATGTAATTATTATCATTAATGCTATATTTTAGATTAAAGACCATTAGCAAAAATGTTATTCTGAACTATATATTTTTATATGTTTTCCATTAATGCGTCTTATACAACCTTATGTACTTTGATTTACCGATACGTAATAATTTTTTGTAGATCAGTTCAGGAGTGGATCCAGGATTTCAGTTTCGAGAGATCACATTTAGGGGTCGCAAGACAAAATCTTAGCGGGCCATACATGTTTTACAGTAGAAATATGGCGGATAATAATAAAATATGCGATTCTGTGGGTGGGGGTGGGGATGGCGTGCGCCGGACTCTTCTAAAGAATAGATCCGTTTTTGTGGTTAATGGCCGAAACCTGTCTTTTTACTTTAATGGTATTTAAAATGCATATTTGTGTTTTTTATATTGCTTTTAAAGTGAAATTCGGGACCATGTGGTTCTGCTTTTTACAGCAAAAACATATACTCATTAAAATTGAAAATTGTAGCATTTTGAAGATTGCAAATATTTCTCTGTTATAGCCATTTACCCGAGTCACGGGATTATCATGACCCGGTTCTTTTAAAAAACCGTAATTTTGTTTGTTCTTTGTTCACATACATCGCCTAATTGGAGCAAAAATGGACCAAGTGCCTTCTTATTTCATATACACTTGGTACCTTATTGCTCTAATAGGACTAATTATGTAGGTTAAACTATCCAGCTATGTTCTTAAAGCGTCCAATGTCAGTAAATAATAGAGTATTCGGATAAACCACATCTGACCAGTAAGTAGTTGGGCATTCGAGTAGCCAATATCCGACCAGTTAGTAATTGGGTATTCGAGTAGCCAGTATCCGATCAATTAGTCATTCGACATTTGAGTAGCCAGTATTCGACCAGTTAGTAATTGGACATTCGAGTAGCCAGTATTTGACTAGTTAGTAATTTGGCATTCGAGTAACCAGTATCCGACCAGTTAGTAATTCGAGTAGCCAGTATTTGACCAGTTAGTAATTTGGCATTCGAGTAACCAATATCCGACCAGTTAGTAATTGGGCATTCGAGTAGCCAGTATCCGACCAGTTAGTAATTGGACATTCGAGTAAACAGTATCCGACCAGTTAATAACTTAGTATTAATATCCAATAGCTGACAATAAGAAATACTCTATTTGATTGTCCCCTTTGTAGTTCACATATACGTTCTTGAGAACCGCATTTATTCCATCTATTCGTGCATGTATTTGAAAGGTCTACTTACACAATAACTGCATTAAGTTGTTTAACATCATTGCTTTAAGAACATCAACAAGGTCACTTGAGTACAAAACAAAATCACAATCCATACACGCTGTACGATCTGGCGAAATCTTAATTAGAGTTGAGCTTTAAACGTCATAAGAAAGATTACACAATCTATAGCATATTTATCAAAGGTGTGAACATTTTAAAGTCGATGTCGGGAAGGATTACGGGGTATTACCAACCGGGGATCATTTCAATTTGTATTGTTACCTGGCCAGAAACAAGCCTTTCTGTGAGCCTATTTAACGATATAGGTCATGTTTGGGTCATTGGGACAATCAGTTTCAGTTTCAGTTTTATTGGCATAACGACAATACACAATTGCCTATGGCCATTTACAGAAAATATTTAAACAAATATGGCATAGACACACAATATATAAACATAGATAAGACATTCACAAACAAACAGTCAAATATTGTGAGATAACAAATCTAGACATTATATTTTCAATAAATCATTTAAGTGAATATAGTTAAGAAGCAGTCGTTGTATTCAAGGTAGTTTTTCTAAGCGTAAAAGCCTCAGTAATATATCTTGATGTATTACGCACTAGTCGTTTATTTGTAGATGAAAGTAGATTTATAAATTTATTAACTGTTGGAAATGATATATTTTTTAGATATTTAGTTCTTATTGTTCTATATTTTGGACAACATAAGAGAAAATGATACTCTGATTCAACAACATTTAAGGAACATAATTTACAAATTCGATTTTCTCTTTCTACATTATTATATCTGCCTGATTCTATTTCTAAAGTATGGGCACTAAGACGTAAACATGTCAGATTTTTGCGATTATTTTCGTTTGAAATAAAATCTAAGTACTTTTCATATTTAAATCTACTTTAAACTTATTAAAATATTGTAGTTTTTGCATAGTCTGGACAGATGCAGTCCACGTTTGCATGTATTGGTCTCTAATTCTTTGTTTAAATAAGATAGAATAGTTTATAATTGGGTTGAAATTTTGCCAAATGTCTCCAAATCCTAGATTATTTATGAAAGATTCCATACATTTGGCCCAACATTTATTATTTTGAAAGTTACATTGCTCATTACAAGATTTATACAAAATTGAATTCGGTTGGTTCATAATCTTAGTCCAGTACATAATGGAACGTTCTTTAGCAATCACAGATATAGGAAATCTACCTAGTTCACCTAAAACAGCTATGTTCGGAGTTTGCTGTTTTACACCTAAAATATGTTTGCAAAATGTTATGTGTAATTTATCTAAATCTTTAAATTCATATATTCCCCAAATTTCCGACCCATATAAAAGTATAGGTAAAACCATTGAATCGAAAAGTTGTAACTTGGTTTTAATATCTACATTGATTCTACTAAACACCGAAAGCAAACAATTATACGCTTTAAGTACTTGCTCTTGAAGAGCTATTATCGCATTTGCCATGCTTCCTGTATATGACAAACGTATTCCTAAATAACAAAATGTATCTACTGTTTCTAATTTCTCATTATTGTTAATCATTCGTAGTGATGTAATTGCTTTCTTTTCTCAAATATGCATACTTTTGTTTTATTAACATTAATTTTTAAACCCCATTTAGCTGAATATTGAAAAATAGTATCAAGCTGTAATTGTAAACTAGGTGGATCAGTCGTATATAGAGCTATGTCATCGGCAAAAAGTAACATATAAATAGATAATTGATCAATGTCCTTATCAGTTAGATTGTTAAAATCAATATTTTCGGTTATATCATTGATGGACAAAATAAAAAGTAAGGGTGACAAGGGCTCCCCTTGCTTTAAACCAAGGGTTACATCAAAGAAGTCTGAAAAAGTCATATTAGGTGATTTTATACAAGATTTAACGTTACTATAGATCGCTTTTATAATATTAATCATTTTGCAACTTATACCCGATTGGACGAGCTTTACCCACAGTGCATCATGTATAACGGTATCAAAAGCCTTTTCATAATCTATAAATGTACAGTATAATTTAGATTAAGACATAAGTACTTTTTGTATAATCGAATGAAGAATGAAGATGCAATCTGTCGTGCTATGATTGTCCCTGAAGCCAAATTGGTGTTCGTTGAACACATTTTCAGATTCGCACCATTTATTAATTATGTTTCTTAACGCAAGCGAGAATATTTTAGATAGAACATTTATAAGAGTTATTCCACGATAATTGGAGGGATTATCACGGTCGCCTTTCTTGTGAATTGGTACAATAAATCCTTTACCCAACGAGTCCGGATAAATTCCTGTATCATATATTTTATTAAAAATTTGAAGAATATACGGTGTAATAAAAGCATTTGCATCAATAAAGAAGTCTGCTACATTATTGCTTAAGTCACAACTTTTATGTCGTCTCATAGATGAAATAGTTTTAGCTATTTCAGATATAGTAAAAGGGCAATCAAGTTCTTCAATATTTATTGACTCTTGTCTCTCATTTGCATCAGTATCTGGTACAAATTGGTTGTGTGGTGTATTCGATAATGCTCGAAAGTATTCGAAAAAATCATTAACATTTAACCCAGAGGTGTTTATAACCTTTTTCGAATTGTATTTTTTAATATATATCCAAAATTTTCGAGAGTTGATTTTTCTTAATTTTGATAGGTTATATTCTTCTTTGGTAAAATATTTATTTTTTGCTTTCCGTTTTGCTTTAGAGAACATACTCCTACTATTTATGAAACGTATTCTATTTGTTTCTGATGGATTGTTTTTATAATTTCTTTTATCGTTAAAAAATTGAGTTTTAAGAGTTCTACAGGTATCATCAAACCAATCTGCCTTTTTAATGCGTTTTTGCAATGAGTTTAACTTACATGTTCGTCCATTTGTTTTGAACGATATGTCGTATATCAAATCGGACAAATCAATTATACAAGTATTTATATCAGTATTATTTGTAATCAGATTTTGAGTAATATTGTCAAAAATATGTTTTTTATCATCCAAACAATTTTGAAAAACAAGTGGATCACTATTTTCCCATATAATTATATCATGGGTTAGATTATCCGTTTTGTACACATTCATATTTTCAAAATTACACGGAAATTCAACAGGACAATGGTCCGAAAATTCTGTTATTTCGATTACTTTCATATTTGTAAAAAAAGGAAAATTGTTAAAATTTGTAATCAAATAATCGACAACACTTGCTGCGGTACGATTGTGGCTAAAATTGTGACACGTGAAATAACCTTCTTCTAATCGTCCGTTAACAATACATAAATCATTTTCCTTACAAAGACTCAATAACTTGTTCCCAAACTATTTATAGTATGATCACGTGATGATCGTGCCGGTATATCGTGCGCAGGTATACTATCCTGAGGCATATTAACATACCGTTGTAAGTTTATATTGTTCACAGTATCTGGCTTTTTACCTGTCCTAGAATTGAGGTCACCGGAGATGTAGATATCCCCATATGCGCTATAATTACAAATATCATTATTCAAATGCTCAAAAAAATCAAATTCGTATAGAGGGGAGGACGCATTTTTATAAACCTTAGAGTCCTCTTGGTGGTATGTAACACGTGCAGAAATAAAGATCATTTTCAGTGCCCAAATACGACTTTTTGAGTTTAAACCATACTATTCCATTAAGATTCAATTTAACAAGTTCAATTTGATTGAAAAATTTCTCTTTATAATTTATTATAACACCACCGCTGTTTCTCTTAGCCTTTCTATTTGATTTTGGTCTAGGACAGGAGAAACACGCATAATTATCAATGTTTACATTTGTCAATTTAAAGTTCCACGTTTCTGTAAATAATAGCACATCGTAGTTGTTAATAAAATTTAAAAAATCATTGTCCGAAAGTTTATTTGATAAACCTTGAACATTCCACAAAAGAAATTTAAGCTGTTTCTCAGCATCATCCTATGCACGTGTCACAGACGTGGCCATTGGTTCAGTTCCGGTCGACGTGGATCCTGTCGGAATATCGTCTGCCGTGTACTTGACTCCGTTGATATACAGTTTATCGTACGAAAATACGGCACGTTTATTTTCTCCTTTAGCCTTTATCAGCATCGGAATTAGTGATTTTCTTCGTTCCTGGATAGGCCTCGGGTATTGGTCACTAACTCGGTATGTCGTACTGTCCGATTTGTCTTGCACTAATTGTTTAACGTCAACTTTGTCACGAAAGTAATTGAATTTTACGACAATAGGAAGTTTTTTGGTAGGGTTGTATTTACCAATTATGTGTGCTCTATCGATTTTAACTTTAGAACGTGCATCTGGCATTTGTAGAGTGGTTTCACAGAAAGCTAGAATTTTGTCGCCACAATCCTCATTTCTGCGGTCTGACTTGGTTGTGCATTCCTCAACATTATAAAAAAGAAGGTTGTCGCGCATAGATCGTGTCTGCAAATCCAGGATATCTTCGTTCAACTGGTTGTTATCACGCTTCACGTTGTCCATTTGTGATAATAATCGGGCGCTTGTAGATTTTTCAGATTTTAACAGTTGATCACGATCTAATTGCTTAGACCTGAGCTCGTCACAAATTTGTGTATCGTAGTTACAGCTTGCTTCAATGTCCGATAATTTGCGATCAGAGCTGTTGATCTTTGACTCGAGTGAAAATACACGATTGTCCATCTGGGTCAATTTCTGTGTTAAGGTGTTTACCTGACTTTCAATAATATCAAGCTTGCCTAATCGATTCTCAGTTGTCTTTTGTCTACTTTCAATGGTATCCAATTTATTTGATATGGCCTGGTTGAATGACTGCTCACTCAGATGAGAGATCTGGGGTACAGGTGTACATGGAGTATTTGGCATATATTGCATATTCTGATTCATAATTGGCGACGCTTGGCTGTACATATAATTTTGGTTTTGTGAAGCATTCATATATGCTGGTAAAGGTACTTGCCCATTAATGTTTGTACTATTTTGTTCAATCTGTTGATTACATGGAGGACTGTAGTTTTGAGCCATTGTTGATTTTCTCTTTGTTTCCTCCTGCTGTTTACTGGCGGGTGAATTTGGTTTACGTTTTCTACCCATGAAAACTTATGCACTGTCACAATAATCTCAATTATGTCTTTAACGGGTGGTTACACAGTTTACAATCCAATATTTTTATTTTATAACACTCTTATATCACTCTAAAGTAGAAAAAATACATATTTTATCGATGACATTATTTTAAATGTCGGCCATATTTGACGCATGCGCACTCTATCCAATAATAGGGGAAATTCAAACGAGTTTATTTTTGAAATAGAATCAAGTTATTCTATTCACATCGTCACAAATGCCTGTGAGTAAGTAAGTAAATATTGTACTATAGTTGCATGTTACAAAATTCATAGTAGAAACAAGAAAAATAACTAACACTTTTTTTCTTCCGTTACTTTCAGCAATTAATTCTGATTATTATACGTAGCCTCGTTTCAAAGGGACATTTTCGGGCATTTGCATCACTGATTAACACATAAGTTTAGTGAGATATTCTACGTGCACTAGGTACAATTCTCCCTGCACACGAGACCGACTGCTTAAAATCCACTCAAAAGGATTGCATACTCTCACAGTGCCTTGCCAGAATAAGGCACGGTGGGAGTGCGTTTGTAAATCCCCGGATGAAACCTCACTGGCAGCCGAACCGGGGTACTCTGGATCTTGGAGCAAGCATGCTGAATACTAGACGACTCACACACCAATGATTTTGGTACTGTTCTACATACCGAGACATGCACTTCTGGAACACATTGTCATTGGTTCTTAAAGTGTCTTGTTTCCTTAGATAGTCCAAATATGCAAGAAAAAACATGGAATTCACCACTGTTTTTTCACATTTTCGATGGTTTGACACCCTCCATTTTTGACAATTATGTCCATTTATTGCAGTGTATCACTATGCATCTTTAAACTGTTATATATTCGCCAAACACTACTCTATGTCATCCAAACTTGGCAGAACTCATGAAAAGGTTCCAATGGTCTCATATGTACAAAGAAATATGACCAATTTAAACATTTTATAACAAATATAATGCCAAACCAATAAACACAGCTCTACTTTCTTGGGTGCAATATTCTTGCTACCGTCTAACACATCAAAGTGTATGTAGATGTATACACATGAATGAGCGTGTGGTAATACGTATATGATTTGGAGCTAAATTCATGAATTTGATTTCATATCTTTCAATTTAATTCAAATTTATATATTTGTGTAAATGAAATCAATTTTTAAAAAAGGTAAGTGAGCAAATAACATGAAAAATAATTGTATTTTGCAATTGATCATATTAATATTATTTAATCATTTCTTCTTATATGATAAGCGTCGAAGCATTTTTTCTTGGATATTATTTCTAGGATATTTTAATCAACCTACCTGTTATTGATCCTTATTTTTAACGTACGGATATAATTCCGCTATGAAAAAAAAACTTCTATTGATTCTTTGTGGAATTTTTAACGTGAAATCCTAAACTTTATTTTATATTGAACAAAGAACGAATTTCAACTGGGTAGTGAGACCTGAAAAAAGGCATGTAAAATCCTTGACAAGTATGTAAGAATCCTTAAATAGCAGTAGAATAAATTGCTTCCAGAGGATGGGGTGGAGGTGAAGGGGGGGGGGGGGGGGGGGGGGGGCTAGGCTTACACCTCAATTTTGCACTTGCAACATACTTTCATATAAGTCCGCACCGTCCTGACAATAGCTACCATAACGCGCACTTTGCGATGTCTGCAACGTTGATACTGGTTCATATACATTTAAATGAATCACAAATTTTGAAATGCCATCTGCAACAATACAGTACAAAAAACACTTGACGTCTAGTTGAAACGACAGCAGATAATAAAATTCAAGCTGTTTTCCGTAATATTCATGACCAAAAATTACCGTTGAATGGAAGTTTTAGAATTATTTGAAGGTTTATTTCCGACTGGAGTATTAAAACTACATATAATCATGGCCAGTGACGGCATCAAGTTTATTTATTAAATGAATTGTGTTAGCAGATGTAAGCACCAGTTATGTCTCAGTTGATAAAAGCAGACAGTTGTATTTCTAGGACGATCGCAAAACACACGGAATCCTGTTTGTAGATTTTTAAATAAAACAAATTTAATATATACAAAATAATCATGTTATATAAGGTATTTCTTTGTGATTAGAGGAGAGCCACTTGCCAGCTAACACGATGTGGTGGAAATATGTCTAACTACACATTTGTGCCTTTTTCTTTTGCCACAGTAACATGATTATTACGCTTAAAAATGTCCTGTGTATTTTGGTTTGGAATATTTTCAAAATGGTTCACAGTGGTTGTGATTTATTGCTGCAGATAAACAGAGCAAAAGGTGACATAGAATATACTGCAATAAGACTTCACTGGTGTTAAAAAGTGACTTTTATAGGGTTTTAGCAAATCATTTAATAGATCTATTTGAAGAATTTAAAACAATGTAATACGAGTGTCACTGCACTGTCTTTAAACCCTACAAGCTGGTCAGTCTACCATTTATTATGCTTTATAAATGAGGGGATAAATCCCTGATTGAATAAAATACTTTAGAATAATTCTATATAAGAGTACGGCAAGAAGGAAATAAGCAAATGATACAGCGCCCCGGTATATTTATTTGTTTTTCAAAGGCCTTCTGTGATTGGTCTTGAAAACGTGTATCTATGGAGTAAATGGTTAAAACAGATGGCAAATATAATGCATCAAACATCTTTATTGTGTTTAACTCATGCCTACTTTGTATTTTATATCCTTTTTCACTCACATGTATCCTTTGTAAGACAATAAACAGAGGCAAATACAAGATTTTAGTTTAGAAGGGGGTGTACTAAGTGGGCACAACAAAACATCTAAATGGGTACACATGTTTTTCAGTAGAAATATAGTGAATTTTAATAGATTGTGGGAATTGAGGGGAGGCGTGCGCTGTGTTTTTTAAAGAGTAGGCCCGCCATTGATAAAACATCATCCATAGTCATACACTTTAACCAGCAATGCATATTCTATTAACTCCAATGCAGCTTACATGAAAAGAGACTCTACAAAACTTACATCAGATGGTTAATGAAAATAATAAATCAACAAACATACTATATAAAAAATTAACATTGTAAATTTTTCACACTTCAATCATGTTTTTGTATGTTTGTCATACATTTGAAATATGGGCTGGTGGCCTGCATTTATGAAATAAAATTTGTATCTTGTATCTCATATAAAATTATCTAGATTTTAACAAAGTTGCCCATGAAAAAATTTTGTTTATATATATGTTTATTATATATATATATATATATATATATATATATGATTATTATTAGAAAGTTAATACTTTCATGGATCAAATATATTTTAGACAATAGGTATGATGTAATTTGTTTTTTAGCATCGCTTCAACAATCTTTCAGTTGTCGCATTGGTGTCTAATTGAGACAGTGTTCTAAGCACTGCCACAGTTGAGTATCATGCCACAGGCACATGGTATGATACCTAACCATGTCACTTAATACTGACACCAGTTTGACCAGACCTAAAACTATGACCTAAAAGTTTGACCAGACCTAAAACTATGATCTAAATTCTGAGCGCCAAGCGAGAAAGCTTCTAGTACCATTTAAGTCTTTGGTTAGACCCGGTCGAGAGTCGAACCCATAATGCTCTACCACTAGACTACTGCTGCGGTGTCTTAGACAATAGAACACAAAAAGTACTTGTGAATAGTTACTGCTCAGACCACATATCAGTTTCCTCCGGCAGGGCTGTGCTCTTGGACCACTTACATAAACAACCTATCAGACAACATACAATCTAGAGTAAGGTTCTTAGAAGACAATACATCAATTTAACTAGCACTAAGTGCACTGACTCAGTCGCCCTACAAATTGCAGACTGGGGTAAGGCTTGGGATTTGGAGTTTAATGCTTCAAAATGTCAGTTTATAGATGTCAGCAAGTCTCGAAAGCCACTCCCCATACACACTACATGGCATTCAGCTGGACTCAGTTTCCTCAGCTAAATATTAAGGTATAGGCACTGTCTGACCACACATTGCTAAATCTCAAGAAAGCTAGCCAAACTCTTGGCTTCCTCCAAAGAAATATCAAAGTTAATCAAGGGAGAGCTGCTTGCTGGGTGAAAATAAATGATCGAAATGAATCAAGTGTTTGAGCCATGGATATATCTCTTGCCTAGGGATGAACCGACATGAAGAGGGTTGGCGGCAGACTACACATTTTGTATAAAATCACATATTTATGGTCTTGTAGCCATCCTTATAACATTATCTCACATCCGCAGTTCAGAGGTCAAGAACAACCCGCAACGTAGTTCACAAGAATGTTCAAAGCTCATATGAACCTCATTATAATTCATAGCGAATATGAGTGCCATCATCAGAAAAAAATATTGTCGTAATTTATTCAAGTCAATTTTGCAATGTGTTTAAATAAAGTTTTACAATAACTTCTACATATGAAATGACACAGAACTGTCCAAAAAGCTGGTATCAGCATCAAATTTTCAGTGGGGATTTCTAAAATACTGACCATTTAACTCATACCAGGAAAAAATAAATCACTTCAGTACAAAGCCCTGAAAAAAAGAAGAAAAAGAGAACTAAAGTTCGGAGTACTCAAGGGAGATTATAGTGGTACGAGTCCAATAGCAGTGTGAAACGTGTTATCGTTGGTGCTGTCGTTGTCGTCATCGTCGTCAAAGATTTATGCCTAGGTCAGCTCTTTATCCAACATATATATTTAATATTATTGATTCTGTAAACTAATCACCATATTATAAAAAACTGTTACATCATTAATCTTGACCTACTTAATAGATTCAGTTCAATCGTCCCGTACCAGTTTTCTGTTTAGCTCAGTGTTTTCTCCGGGCCCGATCAGCTCAGTCAGTAGCGCGTCTGACAAACAAATCCAGGGGTCGTGTGTTCGAATCCTCGCTCAGCCACAGTCTCCATTATGATTGATATACGGCATTGCTTATCACACCGCTGATTCAAGTGGGAAAGTTAGCAGTTACTTGCGGAGATGGGGTGTACTCAAGTACTGGTTAACCTTGCAGGACCCCAGGAAACAGTGGTTAGGTTAACTGATCGCCTGTTAACCCTCGATGGCATAAACATGACGCTAAATATTCAATCAATCAATCAATCAAGCAGTGTTCTCTATTTCTCAACAGAATACTGATGTTATACAAACATTGCACATAGCTCAGTTACCCCAACTTCTGACGGTTAAGTTTCTTTGTTTAACTCGGGTTTAATATTTAGTTTATTAAGTTAACATTTTCATCACGTACATCTCGTATATGTAATACTCATAGTTCAATGAATGAAATCTAAAGATGTGTTCTTAAGCCAAGATTTGGAAAAAACAAAAACATTTTTATTTATTTATTTATTTATTTATGTATCACAGTAATTGTCATATAGAAGTATATGTATTATTAAGGTATCACTACACAGTTGAATTTTGTTCTTTGTTTTATATGAAATAAAGTCTTGGATTTAAATAAAAGACGAGTGTCATTTTATTATGACCTGCCCGTTATATAGCAACTTCAGAAAGCAATACATTTCTATGTTTAATACACTTTATATTAATTGTTTTATCATTTATTTAATAGTAATGGAGTTAAAGTCTTAAACGTATCAAAATTTATATACCTTGCTCTCATACTAAAATAGACAGTATCAAAAAGGTTAAATAAACAACAAGCAAAGTTAAATAGTTTAAATATATTAAATATATATGAATTCACTGTATCTATATGATCCAACGGGTTTATAAATCTGTCCTTTATATAGCATGTGAGTAGTCATGAATCCTTAATTGGATCTTACTCATATAAAGCTATCAGTTCATGTATGTAAATTTGTCCACCCTGTCCAGATGTGTTGCATGTAATTCGTTAGTATATAAGTCATGGTCGACTCCAAATTTATTGGTTTGGCAGAGGCCTTGATATTGTATCTATGGTTTGCATTGTAGCTAGGCGTAGTCTGGTCTGTATATATATATATATATACGTATTTTCCAGGATATGCAATTACATTGCAATACTTTTACACATTGAAGCTACAAAAATGTGAATGTCTACACCCGTTTGCGGTGGTTTTGTTTCAAGTAGTTTTGGATATCCCAAAGTGGGTGGGGGGGGGGGGGGGGAAGCGGATTTCCTGTCCCTCTCCTTATTTTAAGTTCCGTTTAGGTATATCTATTGATTATAACAATACACTTGCATAACACAAGATAATATAACTATAGCAATATTTAGACTACCTAATGCACTTAAATAAAACGAAACAATGAAATGTAACGTTACATGAAACACTTGAAGCCGCAGCTGTGCCGGATCCGGTTAGCTCAGTCGGTAACGCGTCTGGCTTTTAATTAAGGGATCGTTAGTTCCAATTCCCGACCGACCTTTCTCCGTGATGGTTAATATACGGCATTGTGTAATATTGTCATTTAGTCTCTTACCGCTGATTCAAGTGGGATAGTTGCTTGAAGAGATAAATGTGCTCAACTACTAGTTTACCTTCAAGGGTCTAAGGACATAAGAGGTTAAGTTAACTGATCGTCTGTTGGGTTTAGATGGAAGAAAATGACGAACGATAACTGAATATACCAACCAGCCAGCCAGCCAGCCAGCAAACAAACAAACAAACAAACAAACAAAATACACGGCTGTGCAGTTCATACAATATAGAATAGTACGGTACCGTCCTGTGAAACCCAACTTTCTAAAACTAACCGCCAACTTGAAAACAGATTTGTCAATGATATGTTATACATTAAATATAAGAATTAATTACATAAACGGAAATATATTTTTAAAATGCACTTGTAAAGTTTATACAAGTATCATAATTAAGCAACTTTAAATATACAGGCTCAACATACCGTTCCATTGGTGCAGAAAAATGCTTGGCAGTTGGCACCTTTTGCACTTCTCGGGCGATGTACATGTAACCAAGTCTGGTAATTGCCGCCTTTAATATGTTAAACCAGCAACAACAGTTTACCAGTCTATTTCTTCAATGTTATAGTAAAAGGTCATGTGCAACATGTGTCATATAGGTATTTTTTTCTTACAAGTTCTTAATATTTAATTTGGTACGTCTTTAACCAAGTTACCAAGGAAACCGGACCCGGCTAATTCAATCACTGTCAATTGGGATAGTGAGTTCGAATCTTAGCCAGGCGAGAATCTATGTAATGTTTATTCACGACAGCCATGAATATCCGACCTCTGAATACGTGAGGAAGTAGTCGGTGATTTGCAAGTTTAAGCCGGTCTAGTACTTGTTAACAACCTAGATGAGTAGGTGTGCTGTCCAACAATAAAATAACTGACATACTGTTGGAAAAGGCGAAAACCCCCATACCGGTAATCAAAAACACTTTAACAGTAGTCTCAAAGTACATTCATAAATTATCATACATTGTCACACCATGCATCTGTTGCCTAATCATCAACAATTCAAGTCTCATTTTATCAATACAGATATTTATGTAACTTTTATTTAGAAAAAAAGTAGAATATAATTCATTTATTATTTGAAGACAGTAATAAAACATTTTAGAACGTTTCCAAATACTGTTTTATCTCTCTCAACGTATATAGTCTTAATCACAGGCACTGGTCACATTCTCTTTTTGAGTATATATTGTTGATTGATTGATTGGTTGATTGATTGATTGATTGATTTGAATATAAAGCGTAATTTATGCCATCGAGGGCTTACAGACGATAAGAACCTAACCACTCTTTCCTGTGATTCTGAAAGGTTAACCAGTACTCGAGCACACCCAATCTCCACAAGAAGCTAATAACTTTCCCACTTGAATCAGCGGTCAGAGACGAATGATAATGAGACACAATGTCGTATATCAGTAATCACGGAGACTGTTGCCGGGCAGGGACTCAAACTCACGACCCCTGGACTGATAGTCGGCGGGTTACCGACTGAGCTTATCGGGCCTGACTAGTTGTATAAAATGGTCGTATAGTAGTTCTACAATATAGATACCATATAACCATATAAACTAAAAATGAGATTGTAACCAGTGCCTGTGGTCTGAACAGAAGGCTGTTAGTGTTGTCACGGGGTCATCAACCTCCCAAAACATATCCTTTTTCAGGTTTTATTTGTTTGAATAAACATTTGCACTTAAAAATGTACACGTCTCTCTTAAACGTTTGTATTACTGATCCTACTATTACTAGTATATATAAACATTATACTAGTATATGAATGTATGTATTATACAGACGACACTAAAACGGAAACGAGGATGAGATTCCTACTTCCGGAATGAACCAGAAATGTTAAGTAGCTCGTTGAGGGAGAGCGAATATGCGATTGCCTGACTATGTATGGTAGTACACGATAACAAGTGTACGTACTGTTTCCAAGCTTAAAGGCCCATTAGCCAAACAGAATTGTAATTATTATTGCGATCGATACAATTTTATAAAAAAAAAATGAATGGAGTTTAATGCCATTTTCAACACATTTCAGGTGATACATGGCATATCCAAATATCCAATTTTAGTGGCGGAGGAAGACCTCAGAATGCATTTGAGCAGAACACCTTTCTGCCTTGACACCGGCCCGAACTGTGGACCGAACCGGCCACCTCTTGTGCGAATGGCCAACACTATATCCATTACACTACAGCCCCATTTTCGTCTAAGTTGACATTCACAATCGATGTAAAATGAATTAGATTAAAACAAAACGATAGGTTCGAAGAGGATGAGTGAGGAAGTCTTATTTAAAGTTACACCTCATGCCTTGATAAATTAACTACCGTGTTTTTCTCTTTGCTGAGTTTGTTCGTTGAATACTTTTATCCTATCAAACGCTATTGACTCTCACAGCAACAGTATATCGTGACATTTGGCGAGTTGATAAGCATGGCAATACGTTGTCTCGGCGTCGTTATCATTTTTGGGTCTTTTGCATCACAGAGCATATTCAGAGTGACCAAAAAAATAGCATAGTGTTTGTATGTGTGTGTGTGTGTGTGTGTGTGTGTGTGTGTGTGTGTGTGTGGAGGTGGGGGGGGGAGGGGGTGCGGGTATTTACATTAACTAACATGAATAGACGCAATAAACCCCAATCTGTTAGTCTGTTATTTTCTTTTCTGGACTGAGTTATTTGCTTCAAAACGATTTCTGTAATCATATACATATATATTATTCAGATAATGTTAAAATTGCCTACATTCCCTTTAAATGAATTAAAAATCCGGAAGTAGTGAAACAAGGTTTTGTGTTAACTCTTCATTTCACCAACAACTGTATATAACATAGGATTATATTTGTGGTTGATAAAGTGTTGAAAATCTCAGTTGATTTAGTTGATATATCTAATCATTTAATTTAAATCAAATATCTGTTAAATGATAAAATTATAATGGATTTACGTTGTTACTAGACGAACATTCAAGAACATAAAGTCGCTTATTAATCAGAAATGTTTTATTTGGTTTAACGTCAAAACGTCGGCAACATTTCCTATACCTAAAAGTGTAAGAATAGCAACTTAAAATGAATGTATTAAGCTGTGTTTATGTGGTTTGGAGTGCCTACCTCGCTGCTGTACAGGGTTACAATATAGAGGTCAGTGAAGGAAAGGTTGGCATTTCAAGGGGGGAAGCAGGAACCCAGTTTGGCTACACTGTAGGGATTGTCAAGGCTCCGGGATGGGACACGTCTAACGTTGAACACCCAAAATTGTGAGTACAAAAGTGATTAGTTGCTATTCCAGGTCCCTGTTTCATTAATCGTCTCACTTTGAGATTTTCCTCAACTTATAGTTTTAGATGTTGTAACTTTAATGACATTAACATTTTTACAAAATATTCTTAACCAATGAGTAATGGTTTGATATGTCTTTATTCCGACTAGTTATTTATCGTACAATGAGTTCAAGAGATTTTTATAGTAACTGTTAATGAAACCGGCCAAACACGTGTGTACTCGTATTGTTTAAATATTATCTAGTTAAGCGGTAACATATCATGTGGTTATGATAGTGAGGAATTGTTGAAAATATCGCAAAAGTTTTAACACTATATCCATTTCTTATTGTCTTGATGAGCGTTCGAACCAACACAATTATATACACACCAATGATAACAAGTCGAAAACATATATAGTATAGAATGTATTGCAATGTTACTATATAAACACAGCTGATAAAACACTATTTTATGATTACAGAATTATATATATTAGATAAAAACTGCAAAGCATGGTCATCAAGCCCTGTAAGAAGTTTCTTTTTTTTTTAGAAAAGAGCAAAACGATTGAGAGAGTGGCAATTGAGCACAAGTGTGTAATGTTTGGCTAAGCGTTTTTCCTCTCGTAGTTTGAAAATAGAAACAGGAAGACATGCTAGACGGAGGCTAGAAAAAAAAACACTTTGTAAATAGTGTTTTGGAAGGCGAATTCTATTTTATCCATGATTGCAAAGCATATATATGTATTACTATAAGAGAGAAATATATTAAAATATATTATATAATCGGCATTAGTGTGTTTTATTTCTGATGGTTATTGAGACAACCAAATGTTTATGTTATTTTTTTAATAAACATCGCAGAAGCATCCAAAATAAGAAATGCAATTCCGGTTAATAATGCACTTAATTTCATCCTCTATTTAAGATTTTATATAATAGATACATGTACTATTATGTTTTCGATTTAAATTGTATATGACCTACAAATATGAAACCTAACTGTAACATCACATAAAACAACGATTAAAAAAGTATAGTGATTGAAACACCGGTCAAATCTGACGAGTATACATTTTAAGTCGATAAAATAATGTTCTGTTCTGTTCTATTCTATTCTGTTCTGTTCTGTTCTGTTCTGTTCTGTTCTGTCCTGTTCTGTTCTGTTCTGTTCTGTGTAATCAGCTTTATAGAAATCAAATAAGAAAAAAATATATGCGAATGAATGACAAGCAAAATAGCGCATTCTCAAAAGTAAACATATTAAAGCGACTAGAAAAAGATGGTCATTGCGGCTACCACTTACAACTCTTAAATGTAAAGATAAACACAGAAGGAAAATAAAGCATACCACTGTGGTGAAAGCCTAATATCACATTACAAAAAAGGAAAATCAGAGCGAAAGCCTTTAACAGGAGTCACAGAACATGCAGAGTATGCACGTGCAGCCGTTGTCATATAAACAAATATCCCATATCTAAACTGGTAAGTTCTTAATTTCTCTGGTAGTGAATTCCTTGGAACAGGTGCATCATACCTGGAAACGTTCTAACCGAACTTCATAGACTTCACCTGAGGCACCTGAAATATATTGGCATACATTATAAGGCTTTTCTTCTTTGGCTTATACATTATTAAATACTGGCGAAGCAACACTATTAAAGAAATTAAACGTCTCACTACACAGTTACGCTCCATCTGTCACGGTAACATGACTCTTGCGCTTAAAAAAGTTGTAATTTAATAAGTAATTTGGTTTGAAATACTTTTTAAAATTGTTAACAGTGGTTATGATTATTTTACTGCAGGCGTGAAGATCAAAAGCAGGAACAGCATATGCTGTAACAACACATCACTGGTGTTTAGAAAGTGATATTTATGGGATATTTACAGATACATGTATTTATGCGCATTTGAGGAATTCTTTTTTAAAATATTCTTAGGGTGTCACTACACTGTCTTTATAATAACCGTGCTGGTCAACCTATCTGTTGCTGTACATTTCTATGTGGGGATATATTCCTGCAATGTAAAACAAATACTTACGTGGAATTTATTTTTACCTTGGAAATCCTTAACCTTATTTTATATAGAACAAAGAAAAAATCCAACTGTGTAGAGACACCTGAAGCATTCAATCACCATTGTTGTCTTTCTAGTAATATGTAAATTAAAAGCTGGCAAAATATCTGGAAGTTGTTGCGTAATAACTCAAAGATAATCCTCATTAACAAATCTAAGAGCTCAAGTTTTAATGTATTACCTTTTGTACAATACTATCAAGAAAAATGACAGGCTTGACAGGTTAAGATTGGGAAAATAGTCAGTCGGCTTTATCTGCATACCAATAGGTACCAAAATCTTAAAGTTTAAGAACTTTAATTGCTGGCCTGCTTTTTTGAAAATATTTTGAATATTAGTGCCAAAAGATAAAAATCAAATCTAATAAGCTTACTACATTATTAAATGGTATTGTACTGTTATTGATATTAAAATGGGTATTTTTTTATTAATTTTTCTGTCAACAGATTGAGTTTCATAAGGGTTTGCCTCCATGCAATTCAGTAAAAAAACAGTCAGTCTAACTTGTGCAGAACTTCAGCCAACAAACCAAAATCTGTATGAAAAGACTAGGTGTTGTCATCTACATAATAATATAATGTACTTTTCAAAATTATGATATATAATTGATGGATATATTAAGATATAAATTGTTCAAGAATAGATCCTTGAGCGTGGACATTTTTTCTTATATCAGTACATAACTTACGACATTGCTATTTTAATTTATTGTTTTCGGTTGATAAATAGGACGACATTAGCTTTACAGACTGTATGTTTTATACTGCCAGTTTACTTAAAATAGAATAATAGTAATATCATGGTGAAGACAATCAAACGCTTCCGAGAAATCTAAAAAAATAGATGGCTGAACCACAATAATTTGAAGGAAAGACTTTTTCCGGTCTTTCCTGAATGCATACAGACATTCATGAAAGTTGGGGACATTTAAATAAATAGTACTGTATTTCTAGATTGTTGATATATGTCGCTGATAGAAATGTTCTAAAATGTATTTATTAAATATTACTTTTGTCACCTAAAATAATTTGAGTTTCATCTTAAGTAAAAACTACGCCAAGACATGCTAATGAATAAAATGGGAAAATCTTTAAATGAATAAAAAAAATGAGCGTATTTCTAAAATGGATAAAAAGCATCTCATTATTATTAATAGATAAACTCCCAATGGTTTGGTATGTCAAATCCAACGAAACGTGACAAAATTGATATTTAAAGTATATTGGAGTGGTAAACTTGAAACGAAATCCCCATCCTAAAAATAGACATCACTTAAATACTTATTCGTATCGTCATTCGGACTCTTTCGAAGATAAATAATTATAACGACATGTAAAACTCTGTAAACCTGTGTACTTTTATAGGTATTGCAAGAGTATTTCAATGTGAATTTGTGTGGAAAACTTTATCGCACTTCGTTTTCGGAAAACTGATGAAATGGTTGATTAAATGTGGTAGGGGTCGTACGCCAAAATCACACATTAATACTGGGTATGGCCACCTTGGGCATCGAGGACTGTCTGGCATCGGTGGCGCATAGAACCGACAAGTGTGTTGATTTCGGCCTGTGGAATGTTGTTTCATTCCTGAAATAAGGCTTGTGTTAGTTCATTGACGTTCGACGGCTGAATAGGGCGACGTCTAACAAATTATCCCACATGTGTTCGATGGGATTCAGATCTTGGCTTTTGGTGAGCCAGTCATCAATAAATGCAATGTTATTCGTCCTGAGGAAATTCACAGTATCCCTAGCTATATGCCTTGTGGCATTATCCTGTTGAAACAGAGTGATATTGGCATTATTTTGAAACAGTGGGATGACGTGCCTCGCAAGAATCTCATCTCGGTAGCGTTGGGCATTCAAATTCCCATCGATCACAACGAAAGGTGTGCGATAACCATGCGCAATGCCTGCCCAGACCATGACGGAACCTCTACCCCCCAAAACGATTTCGTTAAAATACACAGCAGTCGGCATAATGTTCATTTCTTCTACGGTATACTCGAACCCTGCCATCACTTCGATGAATGAAAAATCTCGACTCGTCGGAGAAGAGTACGCTATTCCATTGTTGCCTTACCCAGCAATGGTGTGTACGTGACCAATTAACACGATTTACGCAGTGACGTCGCGTCATAACACAGCCAACGTAAGGACGACGTCCACGTAGACCACCCTCTTGCAGACGATTGCGTACAGTTTGGTCAGATATTCCGTTGTTATATGTACCAGGGGTGTTAGCAGCCGTGGCAGTTTGGAAACGATTGCGTAGTTGGGTGTTCATGATATAGCGGTCTTGCCCATGCGTCATGACACGCGGACGTCCACTACGTGGTTAATCTTCCGTACGTCCTGTTGCTTGAAAACGTTGCCTAAGGTTTCGAATAGCGCAGCTAGAACTGCAAACAACCCTAGCAACCTCATTCGTCGCAATACCAGCATTAAGCACGCCAATGGCACGTTCACGTAAATTTGGTGGAATTCTGTGCATATAAAAAAATAATGAAAACTGAATAAATTTCAATTATTTTTCTAAATGACAACAAAGTCTATAAAATCAGACTGAAAGGTTGGATTTCATAAACACAGATAATGCTGGTCAATGCATGCACAAGGGAATCGACGTAAACGTTTTCTTTTTTGTGTAATGCGTAAACTCCAGTTACAATTGGTTTTTGTTCAGTAAATATAGGAATGCTGTATTGGAAATATTTAGCCAATTTAATTTTTTTGTATATATTTAGATCCGTCCGTTCATAGTATTTTCAGTGATTGGTTGACAATTAAGTTTAACCCCACGATTGTTACGATTGATTGTTTTACTTTTTCTTAGATGTACTTTGTTAACACTAAATTTGGTTATCCTTCCAAAACGGAAGTTAGTCAGATGTACATAATACGTTGTATGACAAGTTTCGCAAATGTCATTTATAGATATTAACATGACAAAGAAATCAAAGTACATGTACATGTAAATTAGCTTTGGGTTTTGATTAACATATTGAGACCACAGTGCTGATCTAGGAGTAGAGCGTGTGCATTGCATGCGGAAGGCCGTTGGTTCCATCTCCAGACGGATCATACCAAAGACTTGAAAATGGTACTACAGCTTCCTCGCTTAGCGCTGAGCAATAGAGGATAGTTCCATGTCTGTTTAGTCTGGTTCTAGTGTCAATATAAAGTGACTGGATCGGGTATCATACCATGTGACTGCGGCATGATACCCCAGCGTGACAGAGCTCAGAATACTGTCTCAAGTAGGCACCATCGCTATATGACTGAAAAATTGTTAAAAGTAACATTAAGCACCAAACAACAACATTGTGTAATATAGTTTGTGTACTTTTAATGCGGTGTATACAAAGTGTATTGCCGCTGTTAGCGTATGTATATATACATATTTATTCTATATTGTATGGCTTAAGCTGATTTTTAACTTAATATATAATGTTCATGGCGTTTTTAAGCAGCGGTATTCGTTTTTTGTCTTAAGGTACTAATATTTCAACCGGAACAAGGTCCGGTTATTCGCCTACGTTGAAATGGAACTCGGAAACCGTTGACAAGATCATATTTTTCAATCACGTGATTAGAAAATAGTGATAGGTTGCTAATGTTTGCACTCTTTGTTAAATTACGAACAATTCGAATGTATCAAACAGAAACAAATATTCTTAAATAAGTGTAACTTTAAATTATTATAATTGATCAAAAAGGAATCACAGCACGATTGAATTGCCGAGCGTTCTTCCGAATGAAAAAATAAGTGATAAGATGATTTTTTATATGATGATTTTGTGATGTTATCGCGTCAGAAAGATTTCAAGTCACGGGTTTATATTTTGATAGTAAATAAAAAACGGTTACTGTCAATAATAAATGTTCTCACTATGAATTACAAAATAATTATAAGTTGTATTGGATATGTGTGTAAATCTAACAGTTTACGTCCTGCTACACAGTTGCGTCCCCTTTTCCCCACGGTAACATGATTCTTACGCTTAAAAATTTTCTATGGAATCTGGTTTAAATATTTTTAAAATTGTTCATATTAGTTGTGATTTCTTGCTGCAGATTAGTAAAGCAAAAGCTGGAATAGCATATACGGTGGTGTTAAACAGTGACTTGAATGTAACAGATGCATGTATTTATGAACATTTGAGGACTTTTTTTAAAAAAAATAAGTAGGGTGCCACTGCACCGCCTTTATTAAAAATAACCAAGCTCGTCGACCTACTTGTGGAATATTTCTTTTACCATCGAAATCCTAGACCTTATTTTCTATAGAACAAAGAACAAAATTCAACTGTGTAGTGAGACGTATATCGAACTAAGGCGAAAACGACCGAGCGTATCTTTAAGTTAGTCTTGATCGTATGCGACACTTGCTTTTCTAAAAGATAAACGTTTTAACAAATTGTGCAGAAGAAACGATTTGGAAGTAAGATCTGAGGGGCTGAAACAAACACACCTCTGCAATAGTTATGTTATAATAAAATGCAAAAAATATTATTCGGACGGAAATCATGGCAGTTATCTTGTACGAGGTGTTTGTTGCAGTGTATCACTACGAATCTATAAACTGTTATATCTTCATCCAACAGTACCTAATGTCATCCAAGCTTGGTAGAACTCATTGAAATGTTTCTTATATTTAAAGAAAAATGATCATTTTAAACATTTTCAACAAAAATATTGCAAACATAATACCTAACCGATTAACAGCTCTTATTTCTTGGGCATAATAATCTTGCTACCGTCGCTAAGGGGAGGTTATTGGCAAGTAAGACTTAAGTGTGTCATGAAAAGTATCTATAGATTTATGTAGATAGAAAAGTGTCCGTTCTCTAAATGCCTGCAGTAAGTTCTTTCGTCTTATTCCTTTGAAAAAGAAAATTATGTAACATGCAAGCATTTTCTTTCATAAAATGGTTTGGCACATATTCTGTAGCTTAACTTAAATATATTTCGAAAAGTTCGTTTCATAAATGCATTTTCGCCGTCCATTATAAATTTGATTTAATTAAATATGATCCAAATAATCACATTCGGTTAATAAACCACTTTTATTTGATTAATCACGTGTACATAATAAACCACAGTCACGTTGAAAACCACGTACATTTGTTAAATCACGTGTATGTAATTATAATAAACCGTTTGTACATTATGATAATTCTGAGGCTTACACTATCTTAAGATTGCTTATTACCCGCACGAATGTAATAAACTGTTTTTTTGCAATTTCAGACTTCTGGCCGGAGCACCTAATAGAACAGTTGTTAAGAACGGAGATACTATTAAAGGACATGGCGACCTGTCAAACTGTAATAACCCTGCCGGAAAAATCATTAAGTGTACCTGGATGAATATAACGGAAAAATTTAAAGGAAATACCCTGTGTGGTAAGTATAACTGACTCTTCCATAATTTTATTACTGCCGTCGCGATGTTTTTGTTAGGGAGCTTCAGTGCTTAAGGCCTTATATGTCGGCTTACTCAACAATAAGTTTAAGTCTTGTTCCAAACGTGCATGCCTGATATTGCTTTATGTGCAATTTTATGTTTATCATGTCTTGTTGTTCAATTGCAGTATTCATTGATGTAATCAATTGAATGTCTTCTCTTCTGTTGTTTTCAAAGCTTAACTTACTTTCTGATGAAGTAACGTCTGCTCAAACAAAATGCTTACTAGTCTTAATCATATGCGATGCCTGCTTTTCTAAAAGACAAATTGTTTAGAAGAAACGTTTTGATTTGGAAGCAAAATCTGATTGGCTGAAACAAACATCACTCTGCAATGGTTATGTTATAATAAAATTCAAAAATATTTATTCGGAAGGAAGCCATGGTAGTTACGTTGTGTAAGATCTTTGTCATAGAAAATATTTAACAATATAAAAATAATGAATATAGAAATAAACATCTAAACGATTCTCTTTTGAAATAATATGGAAATCTCTGAGATAGTCCGATTGTTTGAATTAACCAATCAAAATCGTTATTCGAGTTTTGCTAAATAAAACTGATTTTTATTTTCGGTCAAGACGTTCGTCTTTAAGAAATGCAAGCGTCGCATATGATCAAGACTAAATGCTTACACTTAGGTATTAAAAACTAAACATGTCACAATAGGTGATATACGTGACTTTGTGTCGACTTTCACATTATTTGGTGCTAGTTTTCTTTAAATTCGCCAAGTGCAGGAAAGTCATTTGAAGTCGCCGTGTATTGGTTTATTAGTCGTATTCTGTATTGAAATATTGAGAGAAAAAAACAAACATAAAAACGTATTGTGTAAATGTGAAAATTAAAGAAAAAAAAATATACTCTTTATTATACTTTTCTTTTCCGTTAATAAATTAATATGCCACTAGTAATTTCAAAATGGAATACGCCATTAGTGAGTAAATTAATAGAATAAAATATTGTTAGTTTTCTCCGAAAAATAGCATGTGTTTGTTTCTACATGTAGAGCTGGTGAAAAAAACCAATAACATACACTGTGAAGAAGATTCACGGATGGGTGCATCATTGGCCATTAACAGAAAGTTCGAGTCAATACAATACAGCAATGTATATACTCCAATGGTCTCGGTAAGAAATGTAACACTATAATGTTTATTTATGTTTCAATGCCATTCTTACTGAAAATGACCAGAGAAAGCGTATAAATTTGCATCTATAAAACATATTGTGGCACAGTCGGAAAAAATGTTAAAGACTTCGTATGTAGGCATCAATAAAACATAACGCGACATAGTCTGAGACAAAAAAAATGCCAAAGACCTCGTACGCTGGCATAGATAGAACAAAATGTGATACAGTAAGAGAAAATGCCCAAGATTTCGTACGCTGGTACCGATAGAACAAAATGTGAAACAGTAAGAGAAAATGCCAAAGACTTCGTATGTATGTATCGACAAAACATAATGCACTGTCGTTATTTTTTCTAAATAACAAAACAGGATAAAGATAACACTGTCTATACATTTGTTTCTCGGCATATCAAAATAACGTCATTTTACGATGACAAATTGACGTCATTTAGACGTCAAGTACTTTGTCGCAACGTGTTATACACGTCTCACTATACAGTTGCGCTCATTTTTTCACCACGGTAACATGATTCTTACGCTTAAAAAAGTCCTATGTAATTTGGTTTGAGATGTTTTCAGAAAGGTTCATAGTCACCACTGTGGTGGTAATTTCTTGCTGCAGATGAGTAGAATAAAAGCTGGCATAGAATATACTGCAATAAGACATCACTGGTGTTAAAAATGACTTTTAAAGGATGCATGTATTTATGAGCATTTGAGGACATCTTTTTTTTTAACAAAAGAATATGCGTGCCACTGCGCCTTCTTTGAAAATAACCAACCTACCAGTTATTGTGCTTTTTAATGTGGGGATACATTCCTGCTATGAAAAAAATACTTCTATGAAGATTTACCGTAGAGATACTAGACCTTAGTCTTTTTAGATCAATGAACAAACTTCAAGTGTGAAGTGAGACCTACAGACAACACCTGGTGACGAGTTGGTAGTCATATTGCACTATTGTTAAAGCATGTAAATGTGTCATGAATATAGTAGATCTACACTTTTTTGTACCGGAAGTTGGTCGGGGGTTCGAACCCCTGCCCGGCAACTGTCTCCGTGATGACTGATATGCGACATTGTGTTTCATTACCATCCGTCTCTCACCGCTGATTCAAGTGGAAAAGTAAGTTACTTGCAGAGATGGGGTGTCTTCGAGTACTGGTTAACTTTTCAGGAACCCAGGAAACAGTGGTTAGATTAACTGATCGTCTGTTAGCCCTCGATGGCATAAAAATGATGATAAATATTCAATGAGTCAATCAATGCACGGAAAGTATGTGATGAAATAAATATTCGATATATGGCAAGTAAAATACTATCATGTTTAAGCGATTTTAAATCAGGCTACATGTGTATTGTATTTAAATTAGGCTATATGCGTATTGTATTTAAACTAGGGTATATGCGTATTGTATTTAAATTATATGTATATTGTGTTTAAGTTATGTGTATTCATGCGTATTCTGTTTAAGTTACATGTTCAGTTTAAACTTATTTATTTTTACTTCGATTATGAAACAAGTTCTTACAACTTAGGCAAATCACGCTCGAAGGTTTCCTGGTTAGAACCAGTAATAAGCATATGCGGAAAAGTGTCTTGCTCAAGGACGACACACATAGCCGTGGCGGAAGATCGAACCCATGACCCTCCGATCATGGGTTCGGTGCTCTACAACTGGACCATGCGCCCCACGAAACAGTTACATGTATTTATGCTACATCCTGTTTCCTTGCGTTTTATTGCTTTGTTTTATATTAATTAATTTGTTGACACTTGTCAACATCACAACGACAAGGCCCTGTAGTAATATTTACTATATGTAAAACTTGTCCCTGTGGTCAACACGGTGCTTTTACAACTACAGGTGTGTGCACCAGGGTGGAAAAATGTATACCCTACAAACCAGAACTACGAACTAGGTATGTGCCTGAAAATGCGAAAAGAGCTAGAAGTTCTAGACTGTAATGTAAACGGCTTTGGCAGTGCTCAGCAGTAAGTAAAAAGTTTACTAAAATCTATAAATTATATCTATTAATAAAATTGCAACGGATTGTATTAATTTGATATAATACCTGTCGTAATTATCTTGCCATTTGTCTCCCCATGTATTTGATTTAGTCGCATATTCTCTTATTACTGCACCGTTAAATTTACTAAATAACCGTCTATTTGCTCAATGTAATAAGCTGTTCTTCAAGTACAGCAATGATTAATTCATTAGGGCCCAGGACTGCGTTTCACAAAAAAAAACTTGCGACAATAATCGAAGTAAACGTAAACCAACAATTATTCATAAAACTTTTAATATTCATCTAAATGAACCCAAAGTTGGCTTAAATCATGCAGAAAATTATTCATTTTCTGGAAGTGCAATCATTTCAAATGTGAATAAAATTTAAACATTCCTCGAAACAAATGTCAAATAGACTTACGGCGATGTTTATTGTAAGGTATTTTGTGAAACGCAGCACAGTTGTCGAAAGTTATGTTAGCTTAACACTCCCGTATTGAGAACAATGTCGTTAACATTTGAGGTTTTATTATCAAGTACAATGGATAAGTTTGTTACGATTGCCAAGACAAATTATTACCTTGAATGTTCAATTTCAAAACACCACGATCAGACATTATATTTGAACGTGTTGTTAAGCTAGCAGTGCTCCGATCAACTGGGCTTCGATGGGTTATGTTTTGTGACAGTAACAATGCAGGATGAATGCACACATATGACATTTTAGTATCAAACAAAGCTAATGTCTTAATCAAAGTAGGCCTTTGAGAGAACTGATAATCGGGCTTTATAACATACCAATACGCTTTCCTTTTTTGATTGACAATTAGTTTTAGTTACATGCTTAGAAAGACAAACAGATACAAATTTCGGCATGATTATTTTTTTATTATTGTCATGAATGTAAAAAATGATTTCTGAAAATACCTCATACTTGGTGGTTGCTGACAAGGAAGCTTTATTTTTTATAACAGACTATAATTTAAGTGCACCATTCATCCTAACATTATTATTCATAAACAGCTTCAATACAATGTCAAGTATCACAATGGTATGCATAAGTATTGTCTTCGGAGGATGTTATACGGTAAAAGTTATCATTCGTTTTTTTTTCATGAAGCAGTTTTATGATTTCAGCTTAAGTATGTTTTGAAGTTGAGACATTTTGTAAGTGATGGTCCTGGTAACACAATATTGCACAATGTAACTGTTGTTTCACATATAAATGCATGATGAAAAATTGTAACCACTTGTAGGTTACATTGCATGCGGTTTTAATGGTGTCATAAAAACATCAGATTTGATCGAACCACCGCCTTTCTGCAAGTAACTGGCCTACCTTTTCAGCTGGATCTCACAATATCAGCAGTGAGAGGTAAGATACCTTGAGACAGTGCCTTGAACCATTCGGCCATAAAGAATCCGGATATAATCACTTTAACGCTGGGCGTTAATTGTATCCTTCCGTGGATAGCCTTTTATATAAATTATGAATAAAACCCAGAACCAGTCATAGCATCTTCAATTAGAATCATGTCAGTTTTTTGGGGGGTCCTCCTAGGTCGAGTGGTCGCACTGCTGTCTAATCACTAATAACCGTTCACCTATGTGATGTGATCGTGAGATCAATCGTATTACGGTAAAAAAACTGTTTGTGATAAAGTTTGCTATTTACTTGTGAAAGAACGGTTAAATAACTCTGAGGTCTTTTTCCACTAATAAAACTGCCACATATAACCAAACTATATGTGTTTGAAATGGCGTCATGCTCATTTACAAAATGTCATTGTGCTTTATCAGGTACTGTTGGCCATTCTGGCCATCACAGAATGCATTTGTCGGCGGCAGACCTATGAAAGCGTACTCTCAGGCAGGCCTATCAGCAGCATTTTCATGGGTGAGTTATTTTAAGCAACACTTTTTTTTCTTTTAAAAAAGCAAGATTGCCAAATTTAAAGTAAAACTGTTATAATTTAAGAATTGCAGAAAGTGAAGAATTAGTATCATTAGATACTGTTCATTGGACATTTTTAATATTCAGATAAATTTAGACATTTGAAAGAAACATTTAAAAAAAAATATAAAACAACACAGAACACAACACGTCATTAATATTGAAGCAAGTCTGACTTTAATCGGTAAAAAAAACATCATAAGTAAAAAACAAGTTCGAAATACATAAGTATTTCATTGTCAACTATGTTCATTAATTATATTAATTATGTACGCAGTATAGAAAATTACCGTTTTACAGTGCTAAAACGTAATAAAAACATGTTTCGCGTTTAAATATATTGTAAATTAGACTCTATAACACACAAGTAAATATTGAATGTATTAATCATTGATCAACATTGACGCATGTTAAGGCGCAAGCCCGCCATTGGTTTTTGTTCTTTATTCTTTAGTAAATACAAAACGTTTGCAGGCTTGTCATTCATAGAGAATCCATCAGGTGAATCTTACATATTTGTTTGTCAACTTCTGCATAACCAAATTATGATAAGAAAAATAGAGGCCATGTGTCATTTACGTGATTATTTTTGGACAAAATGAAAGTAGACGTCCGAAATCATGTATTTTTACCCCAATTTTCAATCATCATTTTTTTGTTCTAAATTCACATTTCAAACATGACACTGCTTTCAAAATATTCAAAATACACCGATAACGCCGTTCAGATAAAAAGAGCATTAAAATAAAGAAAATGCAATTTTTAAGAAAAAAAGAAGAATTATTTTTACCTGTGACTTCCACAAGGAAGCATTACCTGGTTACCATGGTGGTGATATGCTTTAATGATGGCCAGCAATACCGAGGCGCATCTTCCGTCTGTACTACCTTAACTTAAGTATTGCCATGCATCCAAATAGACATTATAGTCATTATAGACATGCAGTTCGTCAATAAAAAAAATCCTAATTCAAATTATTACGGAACAATATGATAAAGTCTATATGAATATAAGAAAACTGTTATGGAAGAAAATTTACACAAGTTTCTAAAGCTTGTTTCTGTATCTTTTACACATAATTCGTTAAACATATGACTTTATGATTCATTGTTAAATGTATGCTAAATATATGTACTTATGTGAATAAAATATTGTTTAAACTTATAAAAGATAATTGAAGTTATTCTTTATAATTTTTAACACAAAGCCTTGTTTGTCGTTTATTTCATTATTTTTATTTTAAGGTACCATACATAATGAGTTGAATCTTAATAACTTAAAACTAAAGCTGATGATAATCTGTACATAATGATAACGTTATACATATTTGCAGGATGGTGAAAGTGAACTGATAGGTGCCCCCGGTGTGTCAGACTGGAGAGGTTTGTACACTAAGTCTTACAATTCTCGATACGTTTGTTTGCTTTACACCAATGAATTGTTTCGTATCCCAGCAAGTGGACGTTTTTTCTCTCTTCCTCTACATTAAATCGCCCGTTAATTACTAAGTCTCTTACCTTTGTCAGTATATATAATGACCAATATCGACTGTAGACTCAGATTGTTACATTTATAAAACTAAAATGTATCATTACGTCAGTTTTGTTAACTGAGATGACTGTTTCAGATGAGCATTGCTTTGCAAGCCATATTTTGATTGGTTAATCGATAGTAAGGTGTGTGGGTAATTCTCCGTTAAAATAGAAATAGCATATGTTATTCGAACAAAGGTAAAAAGATTTATGTAACGATGCAAAGGTGAACACAATAAATTCTATTACTGATAACAACGCTCGTGCATTGCTGCTAATAATGGAACTGCTACTTTTATTATGACTTCGACTTCTACTACAATTCTTACTACATGTGTAATACTACCTCTACTGATACTTCACAACAACAACAACAACAACAACAACAACAACAACAACAACTACAACTACTACTACTACTACTACTACTACTACTATAATTACTACTGATGCTACTACTATTACTTCTACTGCTGCTACTACTACTACCACTACTACTACTACTACTACTACTATTACTTCTACTACTACTACTACTTCTACTACAACTACTACTACAACTACTACTATTATTATTACTACTATAAGTACTATTGATTCAACTCTGCTACAATTACTACTACTACTACTACTACTACTACTACTACTATTATTATTATTATTATTACTACTATAATTACTACTGATACGACTCTACTACTACTTCTACTACTACTACTACTACTACTACTACTACTACTACTACTACTAATAATAATAATAATAATAATGATAGTAGTAAAAGTAAAAGTAATTCGTGTAAAAGTCTGATATCTTATTTTTGTTTATGTTAATATTACAGGAGGCTATAGACTTATTGAGAAATCGATTGAAAGGATATTACACGAGTCTCAGAAAAGTACAACTTACTATGGTAAGGATATTACACACTACTCAAAAAAGTACAACATAATATGGTAAGGATATTACACATTTCTCAGAAAAGTATAACATAATATGGTAATTATATTACACACTACTCAGAAAAGTACAACAGACTATGGTAAAGATATTACACACTACTCAGAAAAGTACAACATACTATGGTAAGGATAATACACACTACTCAGAAAAGTACATAATATGGTAAGGATATTACACACTACTTAAAAAAGTACAACATACTATGGTAAGGATACTACACTACTCAGAAAAGTACAACATGCTATGGTAAGGATATTACACACTACTAAAAAAAGTACAAGTTACTATGGTAAAGATATTACACACTTCTCAGAAAAAAAAAACATACTATGGTAAGGATATTACACACTACTCAGAAAAGTACAACATACTATGGTAAGGATATTACACACTACTCAGAAAAGTACAAGATACTATGGTAAGGATATTACACACAACTCAGAAAAGTATAACATACTATGGTAAAGATATTACACACTACTCAGAAAAGTATAACATACTATGGTTAGGATATTACACACTACTCAGAAAAGTACAACATACTATGGTTAGGTATTACGCCCTACTCAGAAAAGTACAACATGCTATGGTAAGGATATTGAACACTACTCAGAAAAAAGTACAAAATACTATGGTAAGGATATTATGTTTAACTTCAAGTACAGCAAACTATATAGAAACAGTCCGAAGCACAACAAATCATATCAAAATATAGCCCAAAGTACAACAGACTATATATCAAGTACAGCTCTGATTATAACAGCAATACTATTTAATACAAAGCAAACTAATCGACTTACAATAACTGATATGAAACAGCTCGAAATACCACAAATCATATTGAATACAACCCTGGGCACAACATAGTA
Source organism: Panopea generosa (assembly GCA_029582155.1). Lineage (NCBI taxonomy): Eukaryota > Metazoa > Mollusca > Bivalvia > Adapedonta > Hiatellidae > Panopea > Panopea generosa. Next base: position 37,884,054 of record CM055909.1, on the reverse strand, counting down.
TACTTAATCAGACACATATCGAAGTACAAAATTTGCATGGTGCGATTTATTTACACATCTCAAATGAACAACATATAAAACCAAGGTTACTAAATAAACGCTTTGATAATGAGATTATGGAAAGTAGATAAAAAGTAAGAAAATACTTTGAAATCATTGTTCATGCATAAACTGACTACGAAATACACTAAAGGTATAAAGTAAAATACTATCTTGGCTTATAAAATGCATTTATATTCAACCCCCACGCTAATATGGTAGCTTATAAAATACAGTCATATTATACAATACGCTATAGCGGATTAAATATACAGTTATCATATACACCACACTGGTATGGTAGCTTACACAATACAGTAATTATATATACAACAAACCATGGTGGCTTATAAAATACAGTAAATATATAAACTGCACAAATATGGTAGTTTATAGAATACATTTATATAAACAACATACTATAGCCGTATAAAGTACAGTTAATTTATCAACCACATAGGTATCAGAAGTATGGTAGTATATAGAATACATTCATATATACAACACACGTGTAGCTTATAAAATTAAATATATAAAAAGCATTAGCATGGTAGTTAATAGAATACATTTATATATACAACACACTGGTGGCTTATAAAATACAGTAAATATATAAACCGCATTAGCATGGTAGTTAATAGAATACATTTATATATACACAACACACTGGTGGCTTATAAAATACAATTAATATATAAACTGCATTAGCACGGTAGTATATAGAATACACTTATATATACAACACACTGGTGGCTAATAAAATACAGTAAATAAGAACATCGAACTATTTTGGCTATAAAAAATTATGTTTAATCACAAAGCTAAATTAAAAATGTATACTAAATTATGTTTATTTACATAAAAAGTTATGTTAATAATGTTGCTATAGTTTTAGTAATAGTAACTTCTGAAAAAACCGTGGTTCTAATTTTGTTAAGCGTAGATATAAAATAAGCTGTGATAACTAGTATACAATTATACAAACACAATACTTTTATCATACTAGTTCAACACGGTGATTGTGCAGATGCTCTCGAAAAAATATTTGAAATCAATTACACTTGTTTTCAGGCTACTCTATAACATCGGGGAGGTTCAAGGTGAGAGAAGGTAATATAGCGGCGGGGAATCCTAACTACCATACAGCAAATAAGGGACACAACGGAAGAGTAAGTGCCAGTCTGTCAATAGAACATGATATCTCCCGAATCGAGTGTATTGACCCTCAATGGAAAAAAACAACAACAGGGAATTCCATGCCTGTCCCACAGTTCATAACAATTGAACGCTTACTAAACCATGACGTCATTCAAATATTTCCTGAATAACTGACCAATCAACGTGCACAAATGTACTGTTATTTAACGGACCGAAGCGGGAGATATGGGTTTGTTCTATAGCGCTTTAGCTCGTAGAAGTTGATTTCTTTAAGAAAATCGAAAGGAGAGATCGGCCAGCATAGTACGCGTCACATTCGATAGGCGATTTTGGGGTAGGGTACGGTATCGAACAAGTTTACGAGTAATGCTTCATCTCCTGCAAAGCGCGGAGTAACATTAGTACGGGATGGTTAAAATGAAATGAATGATAATTAGAGTAAATTTTCACAAAATTATTTTCTTTTGATCGCTTGTTGCCACACACTGGAAAGACGTAGATATTTCACTGCCAATAATTCAATATTTATGCAACCACTATGCTCACTACACGAATGCAGAGATAATTCATACTTTAAAATGCATCGAATAAAACAAATATGCTCGTTATTTTTTAAGGTGATTTCTTAAGGTATATACATGTAGAACTGTCATTTGAAGATGCACTTCAGCTCAGATTTAGATCAGAACTGAATACTATACCCCACAAATATTAATCGACAGCATACCTCTATAAGCGATATTTACTTCTTGCTGTAATCTTAGAGCGTTGCAATACTCAAAGGACAAAGTTCAAGAACTTCCAAATGACTCTATTTAATGCTGTAATATAAATAAATAAGTCAGAATTAGTTTTTTTTCTTTGGAATGGAGTTCAACGCCATTTTCTAACACCTTTAAGGTTATATAAGTACTGGTGGAGGATGACCTCAGAATAAAGATGAGTAGAACCAATGTCAGTGTGCTTCAGATATACACTGAAACTTCATGATAAACACACAAATATTGACCAACTGCATAACTCAATCTATCCATCGCAAGCTTCCATTAAAGAAAAGCCATAAGCCTCTCCGAGCTATAATTTAAATCTAAGAAATTAAAATGATTTAATATGTTTGATTATCCATGGTAATTTTCATGATTATTCATATTTATTTTATAAACAATACGATTATTTCAATAGTAATGCCTATTTTCATGAATACGACCATTTTTTTTATATCTATGCCTATTTGACTATTTTTATATCCATGTCTATTTTTTTGTATGAAATGTTTTTTTATATATTAATGCCTATTTTATGAACATAATGACTATGTTTATGTCTAAACCTATTTTCATGCATAAAACGACTTTATTTAAATCCTTGTCTATTTTCATTACAGGTCGAGATATTAAAAGACACGATGAAAGTAGATGTACTTGAATTTGGAATGCCAAAGGTATGGCTATTAGTTATGTTTTGCTACTTGGATTTTGATAACACGTTTTTTAGTCTTGTACGTATATTTTATAATTAGACAAGCTTATTTTTTTATTTTGATTATAGACACAGGTCATCGTTTGTCATTGAATAATACTGAAACATCACTTTGAACGAGGTGATTCTATATTATTTGTGGGAGTTCTTCGTGGTCCTTTTTTGTTTTGCAAATGAATATAGTACGTAATGGCGTGGTTGAATTATTATCTGTTTTTGTGCGAGATTTTTAATCTCCAAAACTTGTCTAAATAAAAACGTATTTATTTTAGATTTGTGCAACAGTAAAATATATCCCCAAGACTGATCTGGACTACAAACAGGTTGGCACAAAATTCGGAGCCGTTGTCGCAGCTATTGACATTACTGGCGACGGGTATGACGAACTGTTTGTAGGAGCTCCTTTGTTTACTGGGGAAGCAGCAGAGGAAGGGCGAGTCTATGTGTACACATCCACCAGTGAAGTAATTTATTTCTAACAATCGAAAGCAGGATGCAACAATCTCATTTTTGTATCCTCAATCGATAACTATGTTAAAAACGTAGGGGACGGGGGAGGAAGGTGAACGTTCGCTGGCTAGGGAGCATGTATATAAATTAAATGTTAATGTTTCTAAAATTTTGATCAATTTAAATCAATGATTTTAGTCTAAAATTTTGTATTTCGCAAGTTTTGCAAAGAAGAATGTTTACATTTGATTTTGATAATTATAAGCTTTAATTGATTCCATTGCACCTTCATTATCTACATTGTTCTAAATTTACTTTAAATAAATCATTTTTAGTTTAACCTTGCTTGGAAAACCGTTGTAACTCAGTTGTCTTGATATTTGTGACCCAGAAGAAGTTCAGCTTTTGGATCATCACAATCGATAGCGTACTACTGGTTACACATTTAATTCTATGCATTTTCTTGATAAAGTCACTGTTTTTTTCCTAGAAAATATGTGGTCCAATTGGAGTTCTGTCTGGAAACGCCAAAAACCTTTTGCCAAGGTCACATTTTGCACGATTTGGGACATCCATTATATCGGCAGGGGACCTTGACAAAGACGGATATAATGGTCAGTAAAACATACAGACAATGACATTTTGGGTATTGTGACACATGTCCCCGATACAAACAAAGAATCTGATTATACACATACACATGTTCCCACAATAGCCTCCCTCGCGGTCTCATTTTATGATGTGACGAACGGTGGAAGAGCGAGGATTCAGCCTCAAACTTTATGTTTCACACCACTATTTCATTTCCTGGAGGGCTCCATTGAAACATCTATATCCAAAACACAGTAAAAAACAAAATCTGCAGAAAAATTTTCACTGGTTCACGATATGCAATTATAAAGAGAAAACACATATATTGATCAGGTTTTATTTTTTATTCAATGCTTTTGTGATACCTATCAATTTCCAGAGTAATAATATGTCAACTATTCGCCAACGATGCGGTTCGAACCAAACATTTTGAAATGATGCAAAATTTTACAGAAATCTGGTATCAGCATCGACTGTTCAGCGATGATTACTAAAATACTGACCATTTAACAAATGGTAAGAAAAAAATAAACACTATATTAAAAAGACCTAAAAAATGAAGAAAACGAAACTCAAGTTTTATTACAACCTTCTTCATCTGTACGTCGGGAGTACTCAAGGGAGATAATAGTGGTGTGAGTCCTTAAGCCCCCATCAATAGATTTTCTTTTACTGTTTTAATGCACTCAATTTTTCCATATGTATTGTACTCTATCATGCCATTTTAAAAGAATATATTTATTTTAATTACGTTGATGGTGTTGGGCTGTTGTTGGACATAACCTATTTATAAACTACCTATAAATGTAGAGCCAATCACCTACTCCAGATGTTACCACGTGACCGTACACTATGTAGAAGATTATTGGGTCCAATACAATATTGTATATTGTACCGTTCAAAATTCAAGATGGAGACTGAAATAAAACGAAATAGATTCAGTAGAAATTTTAACAACTGAAACAATGTTCCACATAGTGACCGAGACGTTGAGATAATTAAAAATTCTGTCACAGCAACTTCTTTCATGTATATAGTATATATTTGTTAATAATTAAGTAATACTTTTGTTAATACTTCAGTATATATTTGTTAATACTTCAGTATATATTTGTTAATACTTCAGTTTATATTTGTTAATATTTGAGTATACATTTGAAGGAATCTTAAACTTTGTAAATTGTCTAGATATTGCCGTCGGTGCTCCCTACGAAGACGATGGTGTGGGTGCGGTATATATATACCAAGGTATTGGGGCCTGTGACTGTTTGATGAAAGACGAGCCAATACAGATTATTAAGGGTAAGCTGCTTTTTTATTATTTGATTACAACTGAAAAAACGTGTCATTATATGAGACATATAGGACTATGATTAATCGACACTTACACAAGCAACTTAATAAGTAGAGAGATAAATGCAATGTCGGGACAATATGTAATAATACAAATAAAAACAAGAATTGAATTGTAAAACCGTTTATATTATTTACTCGTTTTTATATTAGTTAAAAGCATTGCATATAGCCACCCTCTACAATGGACATTCACAAACACATATGCATATAAACCAGACAGACAGACAGACAGACAGACAGACAGACAGACAGACAGACAGACAGACAGTTATGTATAAGTTATTTCATCTGAAATGACAATTAATTTACATTATTGAATTCATATTAATTTTGTCTCTTCCAGGAAAACAAATCCATGCCGACATCAGGGGTTTTGGATGGAGTCTGTACGGTGATGACGACATCGACTACAATGAATATCCTGGTACTATAAACAACTTATTATCGTTTGGTTATCACAACTCCTAACCTTGTATGTTATGCCTTTATTCTTCAAGTATCTATGCAGAATCACGGTTGCAGCATGTTTGCACCGTAACAACTTTAAGGGTGTCTGAATAATAACTTTAAGGAAAGCTGACTGAATTTTATTTTTATTGCGATTTTTTTTGTAAAAGCCTTAACATATTAGATAATGTATAATGTATTAGAATGTAGTCCATGTGTGTATTGTTGTGGGCACTGTGTTTAACGTGTATGTTGTTTTGGACACTGTGTTCCAAGTTTGTGTTGTTGAGGGCACTGTGTTCCATGTGTGTGTTGTTGTGGCCACTGTGTTCCATGTGTGTGTTGCTGTGGGCACTGTGTTGCATGTGTATGTTATTGTGGCAACTGTGTTCCATGTTTGTGTTGTTGTGGGCACTGTGTTCCATGTGTGTGTGTTGTTGTGGGCACTGTGTTCCATGTTTGTGTTGTTGTGGGCACTGTGTTCCATATGTGTGTTGTTGTGGGCACTGTGTTCCAAGTTTGTGTTGGGGGCACTGTGTTCCATTTGTTTGTTCTTGTGGCTACTGTGTTCCATGTTTGTGTAGTTGTGGGCACTGTGTTATATATGTGTGGTTGTGTGCACTGTGTTCCATGTGTGTGTTGTTGTGGGCATTGTGTTCCATGTGTGTGTTGTTGTGGCTACTGTTTTCCATGTTTGTGTTGTTGTAGGCACTGTGTTCCATGTGTGTGTTGTTGTGGGCACTGTGGTCCATGTGTGTGTTGTTGTGGGCACTGTGTTCCATGTGTGTGTTGTTGTGGCTACTATGTTTCATGTTAGTGTTGTTGTGGGCACTGTGTTCGATGTGTGTGTTGTTGTGGCTACTGTGTTCCATGTGTGTGTTCATGTTGGCACTGTGTTCCATGTGTGTGTTGTTGTGGGCACTGTGTTCTATGTGTGTGTTGTTATGGGCACTTTGGCACTGTGTTCCATGTGTGTGTTGTTGTGGGCACTGTGTTCCATGTGTGTGTTGTTGTGGGCATTGTGGCACTGTGTTCCATGTGTGTGTTGTTGTGGGCACTGTGTTCCATGTGTGTGTTGTTATGGGCACTGTGTTCCATGTGTGTGCTGTTTTGGGCACTGTGTTCCATGTGTGTGTTGTTGTGGCATAGTGTTCCATATGTGTGTTGTTGTGGCCACTGTAGTCCATGTGTGTGTTCTTGTGGCCACTGTGTTCCCTCAGTCTCCTGCCTGCATTGTTCTCTCGCCTATTCCTAACTGCATTTGGAATACAACTGTAAATAATCCTAAGACACGCTTATATTTTACATTTCAGACTTGGCTGTAGGCGCATATACTTCTGACATTGCAGTCGTGCTGCGTACAAAACCTATTGTGAAGATACATGTTGACATGGTTATTGAACCAAGTACAATACCCCTGAATGGATCGTTGTTGTCGTGCTCCAAGGATGGCAACCAACTGTGCATGGAAGTAGATGTCACAATCACCGCATACGGAAACGACGATAAGAGTGCTACTGACGATATTAGTAAGCACGTTTGTCTTATCATGTAAAATGCAAATAAATATATGTTCAACAGATAAAGTAGCTTTCAAGTGACACTAACCCAACGACCAAATATTAATACATACAACGTAAGTGACAAACGGTTTATCGCTTTGGAACTATTCTTTAGCATAAATACAATGTTAATGACAAACGGTACAAACGGTTTATCGCTTTGGAACTATTCTGTAGCATACATACAATGTTAATGACAAAAGGTTTATCGTACAACGTACGTGACTAGAGGGTTTATCGCTTTGGAACAAATCTGTAGCAAAACAACTTCTGGGTTTTCTAAACCTGGTTAGTGGGATGCACCAAACAATGGTTTTCTTACATAATCACATAATATACTGAGAATGCGTTAATGAAAAGTATCTCACTGGACAAATCTCTTACAAATCCTGCAGTATGCACATGTGTATATTATGTTGCGGCACATCGCCCTGTACATTGTCTCGGATGTGCTATTATTTCAGTTTCCTTGAAATCATGGAAATAATTCAGTGTTGCCCGAAAATAGAATACCACCGGTACAAAGGTTAATGAAAGGTGACGCATATTATGTTATCTTTCACAGAAAGACTTAACAAAAACGAACCTTTTATTTGTGGGTGAGGTGGGGGAGGGGGGGGGGCGTTCTGTGCTTCAAATAGAACTACTGATCTAGTTTTTATAACCAAACCAGCTTGGAACAACCGGGCGTTTTTAAATAGTAAGGCACTGACTGTGTCAATGCACTCACTTTTGAAATCTTTGAACATAACATTATTAATTATTTTAAGGGATCTGGAGACCATTGGCCATTGCTTTCAGTGATCCAGGGATCCAAGGTCTAATTTTAGAGATTAGAGGATTTACTTTCGGGGGAGCTATGGCAAATACTTTTGGAGATTTTGATAACAATGGCACTTACTTTAAGAGATCCAGGGAACAGGGACCCCCTGTGAGGGTCTCAAAAGTGTGGCAACTTTCGCACCGATATTTAAAGGCCGTATTAGCTATCCGTTTGAGTTTCTATATGTGTTTGGATATATTAAACTGAGGTGTCGCTGTCCCTTGAAAATAGTGTCACTCGTTGAGCATATATTGTATATTTTGAGTGAGCTTTTGATGTCTGCTTAGCCTTACAGGATCCCAGGAAAGACTGGTTAGGTTACAGGATCGGTCCTCGATGGCAAAAACGGACACGAAATATATAAAAATCAGTCTGTTTTAATAAATTATTTTAAAAGTTTACCAAACTGCTATATACCTTCATCAATCAGTACTTGTAATATCATGAACACTTTTCAAATTTGTTTAAGTTCTAAAATAAAAACTGTTTTAAAAAACTGACAATTAACAAGAAATATAGAAACAAATTACTTTTAATTTGATGAAATATATGTTTAACAATATGCTATGCATGTATATTAAAAATATCGCAATTTAATACACATTAATTACGTATAATAAATTATAAGAAAACATTTCATTTAAAAATTTTCTCTCTTTGACCAGACCTTAGCTGGGACATGGATCTCGATACAGCATATACACAACATGGAGACCTATCCAGATTGGTGTTCAGGGATACTGGATTATTCAAGCGAAGAGAAAACATAACACTAACTGCAGACGACCTTAAAGACCGCTTCATCAAGAAAAATTACACCATTGACGTTCTGGTAAAACGGCAGGATTTCTTACATATATTGAAATTGGAGTGCTGTGATGGTTTGCCCAGCGTGACCTTTTGGTTGCAAACATTGTTTATATTTAAAACGAATTATGTCTTATACTAGTAATACATTTTTTCTCTTGGTATCAGGAAGTTGCACTTAAATATATCAGTAATGCAGTAACAGTATCAGGAAGTTGCATTAAACTAGAATCAGCTAATGAACAATCATTATCCTTTTCAGGCATCTGGTCGTAAGTAATAACTTGCTTAAACATAGCTCGAGTAACTACACAAGCTCGATATAAATCAACCACTTCCTGTTCCAACGGATACGTCTCCTTTTTACCACATAGCGTATCAGTCAAAGATACAGTAACCACAACATTATTCCAAGCCAAGTCATTGAATAACATCTAATGGCAACTGGCAACGAAGATTTAACACCAACAGTCAATGTTCCGGTTATGAAAGTTGACTTGAAATTAACATGATGGATAGGAATATTAAGCTCTCCCGATTGGGTCAGATTCGTTTGGTATTTCGTGTGTTATGGTAACTGTTTGTGGTATTCCGTGTGTTATTGTAACTGCGTGTGGTGTTTCGTGTGTTATTGTTACTGTGTGTGGTATTTAGTGTGCTATGATCTGTGTGTGTGGTCTCTGAGTGTTATATTCATTCCCTGTGTGTATGGTCTCTGTGTGCTATATTTTCTGTGCGGTATAGCCTATATGGTATTCTCTGTGTGTTGTGTTTTCTGTGCGGTATACCCTATGTGGTAATCTCTGTGTGTTGTATTTTCTGTGCAGTATTTCTTATGTGGTAGTCCCTGTGTGTTGTGTTTTCTGTGCAGTATACCATATGTAATAGTCCCTGTGTGTTGTGTTTTCTGTGCAGTATACAATATGTGGTAATCTGTGTGTTTTGTTTTCAGTGCGGCATTCCCTATGTGATAGTCTCTGTGTGTTGTGTTTTCTGTTCGGTATCCCCTGTATTGTGGTCTTTGTACGTTGTTCCTTGTGGGGTCTATCATGTAAAAGCCCCTGTTTGTTTTTCACTGTTTGATAATGATGACTTAATGTCCTGTGTTTTTTACTGGAACAATTCATAACCATCAACAATTAAATACTTATGTTTGTTTTATATTATGTTTTGTTCCGTTCATCAGATGTACAAAGGCAAGCCCGAACCTCAAGACGCATGGACAAAGATACGCATAGAAGGGGAATTTGACCTTATTGCTACAAAGCAAGATATCTTTGAAGAGCTCGACCCGGTTCTTGATAAAAATGAGCCGAGACATTTCATTGCTGAGGTAAATGATGTATGATCGTTTTAAATATTTGGTATATCAATTATAACAGGAGTATATCAGGATAAAACGCTATAAATGTCAAAATTTTGTTATCAAAATAGATAAAAAGCATCTGATTATGAGGGGCATTCGAATATTTAAGATGTTCACAGAAACGCAATTTTTTTAGGGCCAACCGTTCAAAGTATTCGCCCTTCCCAGCACATATACAAGCTTTTGGTGTGTTGCTGTTCTCGACCTAAATACCCGTTAATATACTATTCAGACATTGAAAAATTACAGACCCAAGGGCAATTCTTGTAGCATAACGTTTACCTACGAGCATTGTTTTAGCATGGGAAATAGCAAAAGTCACAGGGGCTTTAGTCAGTGGAATAAGCGGGTGTTCAACCTGAATAACCTTTTCCTGTTCTAAGAAAGAGTGTACACATTTACTTTTGTTGGGAGAAGCATTGTCATAAATAAGCTGCATGCCTTCCAAACATTTACTTGGGCGTTTATTTTGATAAAAGTTTTGACATATTTAAGTGCTTTATCTTTGTAAAACTTGCCAGTAATTGTATACCCTCTTTGCAATGAATTTGTACAATAGGACCACCAGAATTGAATAAAATTGCATATAAATTCCTGGTGCTTCTTATTCGCTTTGCGATGACCGGCCTATCCTGATATTTACCATGCCATTGTTTGCTATTGATGCGCCGTTTGGGCTCAAAATAATAAACCCAAGTTTTATCCAAAGTGAGTAAGTCAGACATATTTCTAGGATTACATTTTTTATATTTTTTCAGAAGTATCTAAACGCTTGGCCTTTTGACCAGGTATCAGTCAGTCAGGGATCCATCTAGCACAAAGCTTCTTTAATTTCAATTTGTTAGTCAGAATATGATGTTCGGTGCCTTCTGAAATGCATAGACTATTAACTATCTGGGACACAGTATATCGCCCATCGTCTTCTACCATAGCTCTAACAGCACCAATGTTTTCCTTAGTTGCTGCAACAACAGGCCTACCTGGGCAGTTATCTTCTTGCAAGCTATGCTGACCCCTTTAAATTTCTTAACCCAACGAATTATGCTATTAATGTTACGGTAGAACTATCATGTATACGACACAATTCAGAATAAATCTATTTAGGCGATAATTATAAAGTAAGCCCTTATTTCTATTTTTTCTTCAGGTTTCATTATGTCATTGAAATATAGCCACTGTACGTTGGTGTGTATAATTCAACAATGAATATCTTGGTCAATTATAATCGGATTAAATTGAGAATTCGCAGGTGTATTGAATAAACATCCCCTAAAAATGCACGAGTTTTTCATGTTCTTACGCAATATTGTTTCTACGAAAAGCCATTAGTGACAGAATTTATTAAATGCCCCTCATATCAATAATAAATAAAATTCGAATTATTTGGTATGTCAAATCCACCAAAACGTGACAATAATGACACAATTGATATCTAAATTGGAGTGGTAAACTAACGATGAAATCCCCATTCTAAAAATAGATAGCACTAAATACTGTTTGACGACCTTAGCATCGTCATTCGAACTCTTTCTAAGATGAATAACTACGTGTTTAGCGGATCAAATTAAAATCAAAATAAAATCACGTAACACCTTTAATACGTCACAAAATATGTTGCCATGTCAAGTTAAGCGGGAAATCTATTTTGGTCTAACCTATGCGCGTAGCTAATTTGGGAAAACCCTTTTCAGTATATAAATTTGACATGTTTAAATAGATATCTTTTTTTTGGTAATACGAGGTCTGTCAGTATATATTGTGGGAAATGGTTTTAGCCAATTTTTAAATTTTGAAAAATCCTGATAAATTCCCTTCAAGTAAACATGTAATACTATGTTAAACGACTTACATACATAATCCAATCCACAATAAATGCTAAAGAAATAATAACTACAAAATGTATTCTGTAAATGCCGTAAAACAGAATGAGGTCAGAATAAAAGACTATTAAGGTTTTAAACTTTTAATTTCAATTCGATTGTGAAACAAGTTATTACAACCTTAGGGTCAAACCAGTATCAAACATATGCGGAAATGTGTTTTCCTCAAAACACCGGACATAGCGGTAGCGGATAATCGAACCAGCGACCCTCCGGTAATGGGTTCGATGCTCTACATCTGGACAACTCTAGACTAAATGGGCCAGGAAACAACGATTCCAGGAAACAGTTGTTAAGTCCACTGATCGCCTGTTAGCCATTGATGGCATAAACATGACTATAAAATATTAAATAGTTAAAAGCAAACACCAATAAATACCGTAAACAGACGGATAACACCGGGCTCGATAGGCTCAGTTGATAACGCGACTGACTATCAATCCAGGGGTCGTGAGTTCAAATCACCGTCCGGCAACAGTCTCCCTGATGATTGATTTACGACATTGTGCCTTATTATAATTAGTCTTTGACCGCTGATTAAAAATGGGAAAGTTATCAGTTACTTGCGGAGATGGGGTGCGCTCGAGTACTGGTCAACCTTTCAGGATACCAGGAAACAGTGGCTAGGTTAATTGATTGTCTGTTAGCCCTCAATGGCATAAAAATGACCTAAATATTCAATCAACCAATAAACTATTATAATTAAATTCAATCCTTTCGTCGAATTGATTATGAAATTTATTCTTTGCACAGCAACATCATCAGTCAAGCTTAAAGTGTCATAGTTTATTAAAATAACAAAGCAAATATGATTATTGTGTTAAACTTCTGGTTAAATGTTTATGTTGCAGGCTGATTTCGACAAGAAGTGTCCGAGTTTAGATGAGTGCGTGTCAGATTTAGACCTGAGTGTTGACCTCTTTCTTGGCAATTCTGTCCAAGTTAATGCGCAGCCAGATCCCATCTCTAATGACACGATCATTTACGTCGATACATCACGTGATTTACTACAGGTACATTCACTTTACTGATTTGTTTAAAACATAGCAGCCAAGAAAATCCTACACGGCAAATGTATAATAAGTATTTCTTTTTCTATAGACATCAACCATTTATTCCAAAAATGAAACGCATAAAACGAAAATGTACTACATGCAGCTAATGTATGTTAAGTATATTTCCTATAGGTATAGATAAAACATATATTCCAATAGTGAAACACATACCAAAGAAAACACTGCTTTTAGCTAATGTATATTGAAATTCTTTTGTTTCTTTTGATATAGATAAAACATATATTCCAATTTTGAAACACATACTAAAGAGAGCACTGCTTTTAGTTAATGTATAATGAATATTTTTTTTATTTTCTATAAATATAGATACAACATATATTCAAATAGAGAAACACATAATTAAAAATGCACTACATTAAGCTGATATGTTAAGTAATTTTTATTTTATATACATATAGATAAAACATATATTCCAATAGAGAAACACATAATTAAGAATGCAATACATTTAGCTTATATATGTTACGTTTTTTTTTTATTTTCTATAAATAGAGATAAAGCATATATTCCAATAGAGAAACACATAATTAAGAATGCAATACATTTAGCTAATATATGTTTCGTATTTTTTTGCTTTTTCTATAAATATAGATAAAGCATATATTCCAATAGAGAAACACATAATTAAGAATGCAATACGTTTAGCTAATATATGTTACGTACGTTTTTATTTTCTATAAATATAGATAAAGCATATATGCCAATAGAGAAACACATAATCAAGAATGCAATACATTTAGCTAATATATGTTACGTATTTTTTTATTTTCTATAAATATAGATAAAGCATATATTTCAATAGAGAAACACATAATTAAAAATGTAATACATTTAGCTAATATATGTTACGTATTTTTTTATTTTCTATAAATATAGATAAAGCATATATTCAAATAGAGAAACACATTATTAAGAATGCAATACATTTAGCTAATATATGTTACGTATTTTTTTTATTTTCTATAAATATAGATAAAACATGTATTCCAATAGAGAAACACGTAATTAAGAAAGCACTACATTTAGCTAATGTATTTTGAGTATTTCTTAGTCTCTACAGATATAGATAAAACATATATTCGAAAAGTGGAACACATAAACAAAAATGCACTACATTTATTTATCTAATGTATGTTAAGTATTTCTTTTTTTCTATTTATAAAAATATGTTATAAAAGTGAAACATATAATTAACTCTCTTTTGCTGTGTTATAAATAAACCCGTCATTCCATTGCAGGACAAACCAATTGAATATCATTTATTGTGATGTGAATAAAATAAGTGTAGTAACCCAACCGTAGGAAGGGCTGTGCAATGTAACTAGTAATGTTTTAATGACTTGTAGCCCATCCCATTTTCTTTTGTTATTCTTAATTGACCTGACGTGAGAGCGACAATCGGTCCGCCCTTTGGCCACGTGTCGTTGTTTGTCGAAGCTAATACAATGTAATATAATATAGTGTCTTATTAGAGACCGTAAGTTTGTCTAAGGAAAATGGCCGAGTAGCAACCAATATCGATCGCTGATTGGATAATCGACTTGTTTGGTTGACATCTCGCGTCAGGTCAATTGTGTACACATGTCACGCCGCCATTTGAAAATTGTATTTAAATTACAGAATAAAAAATTAAGTAATGCACATTAAATATGGATATCGCACATTTAGAAACCCATCGTTAACAGTTTTTTTTAATATGAGATGTTTTACATACGTGTTTTATAAACGTTTTATACGTTTGTTTATATAGATGGAAGTTGACGTCAAGAACATACTAGACTCATCATACAGGGCTAATTTTAGCAGTTATGTGGAGGCCGTCACCCGGAAGACTATAGAGTAATTGTTCTATTTTAAACTTATACAGATATTCTCACATGGCTACTTCAATATGCTAGTATTCAGTTTATTATGATCAGTTTATGCAATGATTGTTCGCGATTTTGTGCTTCTGAGATTTCTTAAATTCTATATGTTTTTTGTCCATCATACATGTATTTTAAAAACAATGCCATCAGTTAAGGGAACTATTTGTTACGGTGTCACGTTGGGGCCGTCGCAGCATATCTATTACAAACAAGTAAAATCGAATAACGAAACAACGAAACTACGATGGTAGAAAGTCGAAACTACGATGGTGAAAAGTTTAAACAACGAAACAGCAATCGTAGTTTCGACTTTTTACCATCGTAGTTTCGTTGTTTCGACTTTTCATCATCGTAGTTTTGTTGTTTTGACTTGACTTAATTTAAAAAGTATGCCGCGATGGCCCCAACGGCACACCGTAGTTTCGACGTTTCATCATCGTAGTTTCGTTGTTTGGTTGTTTCGACTTGACTTAATTAAAAAAAAAATACTAGTATGTCGCAATGGTCCCCAGCAGGACACCGCCATTTGTACGATTTAAATTCTCAAATATTATTTGTTATTGATCTAAGTCCTAGACACACCAAACATAGTTCTAATATACAACTCTGTCACCAATGTGTTTAAGCACGAACTTGGGCAAGATAGAATCTAGTTGTAAGACGATTGATGCCGGCGATGGGAGGGACAAAGGTGTCACCAACATGACTTGCAGCGCCGATAGCAAGCTTGACGAGGATGACAACTTTAAAGTCAGGACGTACTATGATATATCTCAGGCGAGACTCGTGCCGGAGAAGAACATGGATAAAATGCAGAGATGGATCAATGTAAGCCAAATGAATGTATAACATTTTATAAATGATATAGAGCATACAGTCAAACCTGTGTAAATGGTCACCTCTATTAAGTAGTCACTATTTGTCTTAAGCAGCAACATTTGCTATTTCCTATTGCTTTGCTTGCTTTCTGAGCAGTTCAACCTATATTAAGCAACAATCTGTCTTAAAATGCCATTTTTGCTAATGTTTTTGACTAGCTTCTTAAGACAGGTTTGACTGTAGTTGTATTTATTTATTGATACAGACATTCACACCAACTTTATGTTTTAGTATCGTTCATCCTCCCTGATTTAATTGTGTATTACAACTATTTGCATGCCTATTATATGTAGGTGATAAATGATTATTCAGAAATATTTAAGAATGTTGGGTAAGGTTGTATATAGTATTTTTTTTTAATTCATAAATATTAATATATGCATATTTACTTTGTTACTGCAACCGATTTTAATGAAAAGCAATCGCATTTAGAAGGAGCTAAGACATTTAACAGTTCGTATTTCATTGGCGTTAGTCCCCTCCTGGCCGTAGTCTCCGTGATGTTTGAATGCACCTCGTTATCATTTGTCTCATACCGCTGATTCAATTGAGAAAGCTATCAGTTACTTGGGGAGATGGGATGCACTCGAGTATTGGTTAACTTTCCAGGTTCCTAGGAAATAGTTGTTAGGTTAATTGTCTGTAAGTCGTGAATGACATAAAGATGACGCTTAATATTCAATCTATCAATCAATTCATTCGTGCCAGGGTCTTGTTTTACTTGAGAGACATTATGCTGTCCACGTGACACATGTGCCTGTTTAACAAGTCGACAACTTCGCTGTTCCAACAATTACATTAATTAAGCTGTTAAATGTAAATAATCCGCATTGAAGAAATAGCATTATATCTGACTTCAAAGGTGTACGTTCAGTCCTTAACTACATGTAATCGAAACTTAGTTCATTACTTTCCCGATATCAGTGAAACTTCCCATTAAAACTTTGCTATGTGTATATACTTGTCAAATATGAGTTGAACGTTTCTGATTATAACTGTGCTATATGATAAAACAACTCCGTCTTCATATAAGTAGAGAATAAATCTGATTAAAACAATTCTATGCGTGACTGCTTCTTAAATGTCAGTTAAATTTTCTGATTAAAACTCAGACATCAGGTTAAAATTTCTGACTAAAACCTTGCTATGTGTGACTACTACTCGGATATCAGGTAAAACTTGTAACTAAAACCTTGCTATTTGTGACTACAACTTAGATATCAGACAAAACTTGTAACTAAAACCTTGCTATTTGTGACTACAACTTAAATATCAGGTAAAACCTGAAACTAAAACCTTGCTATTTGTAACTTAGATATCAGATAAAACTTGTAACTAAAACCTTGCTATTTGTGACTACTACTCAGATACCAGGTAAAACTTGTTACTTAAACCTTGCTATTTGTGACTACTACTCAGAATCAGGTAAAACTTGTAACTAAAACCTTGCTATTTGTGACAACTACTCAGATATCAGGTAAAACTTGTAACTAAAACCTTGCTATATGTGACTACTACTCGGATATCAGGTAAAACCTGTAACTAAAACTTTGCTATTTGTGACTACAACTTAGATATCAGGTTAAAACTTGAGATAAAGCCTTTATTTATGTGACTGCAACTCAGATATCGAGTAATACCTCTGACTTAAACCTTGCTTTATGTGACTTCTACTCAGATATCAGTCCGTGCTGGGCAGGCAAACAGTGATACAGACCCGGCAAATAACGTGTATACGAAAACTTTTGAGGTTCAACTTAAGTATGTGGTGGATTTTATAGAAGAGTAAGTATATTATCTCTTGTCTAAAATACTTTTATACTATATATAAATAAATTGCAGTACCGGTGAGTTATTATTTCTTATAAACATTGACAGTGGTCGTCGATTCTAACACAACCTTGTCACAAAGAACTTTGTTTAAGAAAGACCGCCAAGTTCGTTTCTAAAGATTTCTAAGATTGATTCTCCAACAATAAAATTGGATATGCCATGATTACAAAATATGTCATGCGATAAACCGGTTCTTCGTCGTTTTTTTAGTAGTGTGCTTGAGTACTGGTTAACCTGTCATGATCCCAGGAAAGAGTGGTTATGTTAACTGGTTATTACACGCCATCGATGGCATAACAATGATAATAAATATTCAATCAATCAATCAATCTATCAAATCATAACAGCGGTTATGAATTGTAATCCTACGATCCTACTTATTTTAATAGAAAGTAATGTTGTTTGAGTATCCCATCTCCGTATGTGTAAGGAAATAGTCAGTGACTTGCAGAGATAATATGTGTGTAGTACTGGTTAACCAACGCCACGCAGACCCAATGAGCGATGAGTAGATGTGATGACCACCGTCATTCAACTCATCTACTGTTGAAAAAAGATAACAGTCCTAACAAACAAAACAAAATGAAAAAACAAATCAAAGCACATGGACTAGAAAAGGCAACCTTGAAGCCGTTTTGGATGATATTTTATAAACAAAAAATAAAGCTATTTTCATTGGGTCATGTTTCAAATCACTTAGACAAACATATTTTGCAGATGTATTTGAATCAGTTTTATAATTGCTTAATCTGACCTGGAATCGTTAATTTTAATATTTGTCTTTTAGATAAGAAATCAGTTTTTTTTTCATATTTTTACCAAAGACCAGATCATCAAGGATCCCAGCAGAATCCTCCTCTATATTGTTATATCACATTTTTGTAGTCACCCTGACATGATTGTATAGTCTGGTACTCTTCCAGTTGAACTAAGTGACGATTTATCTGTATTGTGTACAGGGAATCTCAAAAAAGCACATATAATAATCATTAAGAAATTGTTATAGAGTTTTTGAAAAACTATAATATTGATACTTTTATTCACAAACTGAAACTTTGTGAATGGTCTAGTATGAGATTCTTTTCTTTTGAATAAACAGGTACATGTACAAGCAGAAAAGAGATGGATATCAAATATTGTTTAGCAATCACTTTGTTCAGAGAAAAATAAAACAGACCAAGTCAGCGAATATATCGAATAAACTTAAAGATAATAAAATGTTTCTTAATGGTCGGATTTAAATAAAATATATTAAACATGGATGGAAAATCGTTTTGAAACTTCTAAAATTGCTGATCATTTTAACACATTTTTATTGGTGTTGTTTCTATTTTAGAAGATGTATTACCTTTGGCTTACAATTTGCGTTCTGATTATTCTAAACAATTTAACAGAGAAAAATAAAATTTACACTTCAACAAAGTCAGTGAAAAATATATCTATAAAGAGCAATGCAAACTTAAACTGTTCGAAAAGCATTGGTTTAGATACACTTTATTTTATTACGATTATAAAAATATGCTGCTCCCTTTTTAAAGATACATGTAACATTTTGGTCAAAAGCTCTATCCACCTTAAGAATGTACCTTATACATTTAAAAGTGGTAAAGTCACCCCATTGTTTAAAGGGGTATATCAGGGGAAATCACTGTAGATATCTTAAACAATTCTATTTTCAAAACATGACAAAATGGATATTCAAATTTGATTGGTAAACTCGAATCGAAAACCCTATTCTAACAATAGACAGCGGTTAAATATTTCTTGCCAACCTTCACAATTTTACTACTGTGTAACGGATAATCACTTGACTCATTTATTTCATCTCAAAATATGTTTCAAATTAAAGCAGGAAATCTATTTGAGTCAAACCTAGGCGCGTATTCCAAGTTGATAAATCCCGTTTCATTGTATTATTTACGCATGTTTGAATACACATCCTTTAGGCAATACGGGGTCAGTAAGTATATAAAGGCATAATGTATTGGGAAAAAAAATGTATTGAGCCAATTTTTAAATTTTGAAAAACTATAAACCTATTTATTTTATGTATAATCTAAAACAAAAATAGAGACTAACAGGAAATTTAACTCTTAAATGTACTGTAACAATTGTCGACAAGAGTTGTGTTTCTTATTTTATTAACTATAGTATTATAGTTTCCCCCTGTTATATCCATATGACTACCACAGTCAGTATTTTGAGATTGTGACAATTATTTGTTCATAAGGATTTTATTTGACATTAAATTAAAACTTAATTGGTTATCCTTAAAATAATATGTCTTAAATAAATGTTCTTATATGTAAACGTAATGTATTGGTCATTATGAAAATCTATGTTATACTGTAATTTTGTGATATATATCTGTACTATTTGATTTTAGTAAAGAAGAATCCGATCAGGTGAGGTACAAGGCAGACACTCAGAGTACCCGGATTATTAAACTATTGCATCGATACTACCTCATCAATAAAGGTCCCAGCTTCCTCCCCAAGACAAAAGTGTTAATTTCTGTACCTTATAAAAAGAGCAATGTCAATTTAGCGAAAATCAAGGTAATGACATAAGTATTATGTTTTGCTAAGTACACGTTGAGATGTCAGCTGTACACATATTGAACTCTAGATCGAGTATTTATTTTGTGTAAATAACTAGCATTTACTATATGAAATGTTATTTTGAATCTATTCTAAGAGAGAATATGCTTTCTAGCATACGGTAAAGGCAACTACTACATCTTCAACCTTGTGATTACCTTATAGTGTTTGGTTTGCGTCGTGCAATGACTTCTTTTTCTAACTATTATGCCCTTAGATGAATTTAACCGTATCACGTCTAATACACAAATTAATTTTGTACTGTTCTACATAAAGAAACATGCTCTTCTTCACATTACCAATGGTTCTAAATGTGCATTTCTTTTTTACAATTCCGATAGTTTGATGGCACCCCTTCATTTTTGGCAATTCTGCCTGTTTGTTGCAGTGTATAGCTACGCATCTTTAAACAGTTATAGCTTCGTTAAAAAGTACCCAATGTCTTCTAAACTTGGCAGAAATCATGAAAATGTTCCAATGTTCTCATATGATTAAAAAATATGACAATTTTATAAATTTTCAACAAATATAATGCCCAACCGCTGTTTGTACTAGCTTTTGCATAGTTCTGAAATTAAAATTCGTCCGGAAGACACATTCATTGTACGATTGAATATTAGTTATTTTAATAATGGAATGTTAATCACGCATTGTTATTGGAACAAATTAACAACACTTTAATTTACTGATTTTGTATTGTACATAGAGCGCACTTGTGGGGGATTCGGGCCAAGCATGCCTGGTTCACAGTGAGGGTCAGATCCAGACAACTAAAACACCAACATTAACCACGACGACAAAACGTACTACTACCTTCAAAATAGAGGAACCAGATCAGCGTGAGTACCCGTCTACCTCTCAGATACTGTAATACAATTTTTATTACTGAGAACTTCATGTTTGCTATTAATTCGTGATTTTCAACACGCGCAAATTTAAAGAGTTCGCTAAAATTACAATCATGTTCACAGAGCAAATGTTTACAGTATCCAAATGATAAAAGCATTTCCGGCGATTTCACTTTTCGCACGTCTCGAATTCAATATTTTGCGAATAAATATTAAATCAAAGTTCACGCGAATTATAATGTTTTACAGTATTTATTGGCGTAATTTGTTTAAAATTGGCACTGTCTTGGGATTATTGTGGGGTCTGTTTAATATTGTTTAGTGTATTATATATCTGCAAAGTGGATCACGTGATCGATATCGCCCAAATAATACACATTGACCTGCGATCACATGTTTGTGTTTAAACTTATATAATGGCTATACTATAACATTAACAAATGCAATGAAAGAACGGGTATGTTCACCTTTTTCATATATACAATAGACGAAAGTGTCCGTTTTGTATTGTTTAGTCTACAGATAGGAGTAACTACCCTTGGTTAGTCTAAATCCTTCCTATTTTTATCATTTTTTTATTTAGAGTGGGGTTGAGGCGTGGATTGAACATGAACCAAAAAACATTTTTTGACAAATAGTGACAAAACAATGGGGGAGATGGTGGGTAGACTAACCACTTTTTAGGATTCAATAACTTGAAGGTCATACATTTTCTGACAAATTGTTCTAGTTAATGCATCTTCAAATCATAATATTTACATGTCATGTTCGACTTGCAAATATACGCATGTTTCGCGTGTCAATATCGGGGAATTACAGAAAGAAAACTGATCTTCAAATATTTTATATAGAGCAAAATAATATCGAAATCTGAATCTTAGATCAAACTGAAATAGATATATACCATGCTAAAGTGAATTAGATATCATACTAAAGTTGTTCTAACATTGTATCTTTTCCAAACACAAATCACAACAAACAGTGTTTAAAGAGAAAATATCAGGATATACAAAATTTTAAAATTGGCTAAAAACATTTTTTCCAATATATATTCACTGACTCCGTATTGCAGAAAGTATATTTATTGCGACATGTCAAAACAATATATCGAAAAGGGCTTCCTAACTTGGGCTACGCGAACTAAATAAGAGTCGCATAAATTAATTTTGACTTTCAAAGTGGTTCGTTTTACAGATTGACTTGTAGTAAAAAGAGTCTGAATGATGATGCGAATGTTGTCAAACAGTATTTAAGTGTTGTATATTTTTAGAATGGGGATTTCGTTTCAATTTACCCATTTACATTTTCATTGATTTTGTCACGTTTTGGTGGATTTGACATACTTAACTTTTCGGTTTATATTTATTTATGATCAATTTTGATAATTATCTTATTTTTAAGACATTTATAGCGTTTTATCCTGATATCCTCCTTTTAAAGTATCGTTATGCTTGTTTAAGAAGTCACGAACGTCAGACAGCAGCAATCACGAAATCTGCAAACAATACAATGGAGTAATTAATAGATATACACATTGTGTATATAAATGTACGTGCTGCTAATCATTTAACTGTAAAACATTTAGCATACATAGTTATAGTTAGATTATATCTAAATATTTCATTTATTATTGTACAGAAAGAAAAAGACGTGAAGCCCCCATAAATGAAAAACCAGTCGCATTACCTCAGACGGATGTATCGAAAACCACAAACATTGTAAGCTTCAGTGATACCTATTTGTTTTATTTTAGTTGTTGTTTATTTAATGTTTGGTTCAGATGTTAAAGTTTTTTTTCTGTAACCAGTTTTGTTTTTCCAAATATATCGGTTTGCTGAATAATGTTAGCTTCAGTAGTTCTACATACACGCATTGGGCGTGTGATGGGGAGGGGTGTTAAATCTCTACCAGTACTGCAACAAAGTTTTTGTATTGTTTCTTATTTTTTATCCAAACAGCTCGAAATAGAATACCGCTTAATATGTTAATAGGGTAAATCAGAGCAATTTTGCGAAATAAAGTTCCCGCGAATTTAAGTTATTTTACAGTTCTCCATAAAATATCGTCTGCAATTTTGTTTTCCTGTTTCTTACGCTACCGAGGGATTATTCTGACTATTTTAACAGCAGTTTTACGTATTGTGTTGCGGCCATAATTATTTCTGATTCTTTGGAATCGAGACAGAGTATGCTGGATGAATTTTGTTTTAATCTATCCAAACAGCTGATATCTCCCGAATCTGGTCAATTAACCTTTAATGAAACAGCAGGAATATATATTCCTGTCCCACAATGCAAAGCCGGTGAATGGTTACTAAACTGTGACGTCTTTCAAACTTTCAGTTGAATTGGCCAATCAGCGAGCTCAAATGTGGCATTCCCAACTTATAGGGCGAGTTGGGTCCGTTCTAAAGATTAATATTTTATCATTCATAACAAACGGACTCAATAAATCGAATCTGTTACCTTTTCTGATCGTATTATGTGTTTTCAGAGATTCTTTTATCCGATAACATTGAAAGAAGTTTCCATAAAAGTCCAGTTTCTTATCATTTGCAGTTAATAGCAAACAGAGCATAGACAAAATCTTATGAGCATCAAGACTGGATTATTCAGTTGTATATAGTAATGTGGCGATAAATTACCTTTCAAAACACGTTAGTCTGCACGTGTAGATCAAACATGCTGACTTATAAGGGCATAATAACATATTTGTTTTAATATGTGTAATATTAAATGTTAAACTTATTAATATACTATCATTTTTTACTTGTACCTTTATTAAATAAATATTAGTAATGTAGCCTCATTTAAATAAAGTTACGTTAAATAGACTTCAAGGATCTTTTCAGTAACGTTCGTAAGCTTACGGACTTATTAGACCGAGTGTTAAGTTTGAAGTTGCGAACACAACATTCCCTTAATTTCCACCCTTAAGGAGTTTATAAGCATGTTATGTTAACAAAGCAATATGAAATGTGCAAATCATACAGCATTCAATGTGAACAAGTATATATCTTTACAGGGAACAGAAGCAAAACATTATAAACATATATACATATTACATGAACTATTATGATAAATATCAGAGTGAGAGAGAAAGAGAGAGAGAGAGAGAGAGAGAGAGAGAGAGAGAGAGAGAGGGGAGGGAGAGAGAGAGAGAGAGAGAGAGAGAGAGAGAGAGAGAGGGGAGAGAGAGAGAGAGAGAGAGAGAGAGAGATGATAGGATATTGAGTTATTATACATTAATTCAATTTTACACGAATGACATTATTTCATATATATATATATTCATATATATATAGCAAAGTAACTGTGCATACAAACATTAGCTGTCCATTTTTGCTATTTCTTTATGTGCAAATTTTTTTTTTTAATTCTTTATCTTAAACGTTTGGCTAACTTCATGTATTGCTGTTGCAACTTCGTACCCAATAGTTATATAATATAAAGGTATGAAAGACTTGAACAATTCATATACGCATTGTATAACAGACTCCTTTCTAATGATGATATTGTAATTAATATTCCTGTATTTAGACCTGTGAAACCAGCGACTGCTTTCTCGTGGAATGTGAAGTTAAAGGACTTGAGAAAAGTAGAACAGAAACTATTGACGTGGTGATTGAAATATTCGAAAGTGCAATTGCCAAAGAAAAGGTGAGAACGAAATTAAATTTAAATCTAAATATCAGGCTAAATATATCAACGTATTTGTAATAAGCATTGTAAAAAAGGATAGTGTGCGAATAGCAAACGTTTATTAAACATTTGATAAGAAAACACATTATGCACGCAGAGCTGTTAAAATATTAAGTGTAACAAAAAGAAGACGAAGAAGAAGAAGAAATTTTATTGATTAAAACTATACATATTTTCTCATCATATTACAATGTTGTAATAACATGTGAATAATTAAACACATTAACACATAACAAGTTGAGCAACATGCGCATATTTCACATACACATACGCACATGCACACACGCTCGCACACTACCACACGTATTTGCGCTTACTATCGACATTTCGATACTCACATAAATTAGATTTTAGTTTGTATATATTCAAATTTTCTTTTACATAAAGTTGGTGTTTTGAGAATGAACATGTATATCAGTTATTTATCATGGAACGTCGTTTTATAAATGCTTCAGAAATAAATTTAATAATTTCCGGTTTATTTTTTTATTAAAGAAGATTAATAAACTTTAACATTTTTGGTCTACTGATAAAACGATTTTGAATTTATTTGCATCTAAGGATATCTAAGGATATAGTAATACAAAATGAAATTCGTCTTCAATTTCAAGTATGTTTGACTTACAGTTAAATAAATGAGAATTTAAGTAACTTTTAAAGACTTAATACAGATTGAAATATTTATAAGTTCATAATAACCCAAGACAATTGTAAAACTTTTTCACCTTGAATACTTAATGAAGATGCTCCGTTCACAACATATATGCAGAAACAATGTTGCTTACAAATATATGATTTGTTCATCTGGATAAGTTGAAGATGAGAAGCACAAATGCTTGAAATGTTCCTATTACGAAGATCTATGCAGCGAATACTTTTCCAATATTTTTAATGCTACTAACATCAATTCAAACTCATTTTATAGATTAACAAGTAAAACAAATGAACGGAAAATAAATAAAAACGCCATGTATTTTTTTTTAAAGAATTTAATAAATTAAAAAGAAATTTATATTTTCAAAAACAATTCACAGAGAAACATTAATAATATATATATATTAATATTACAATAACATTCAGTAAGACAATATAATGCATTTAACCTAATTGCTGTGTCAGATTACGTTTGCTGTAAAATTCTTATGCAAATCAATGTGTATATATCATTTAAGATACTTTTTATATTTGTAACACTGTTGTCATTTTTCATTATAATTGTTATTTGTGTAATAAATATTTTATGAGCCGGAGGCCGAGATTGTTTAATAAAACATTGGTTATTTGTCGTGTCATTCAGGAGGTCCGTAAGATACTGTACGCAAGCAATGCCACTGTTATAGACCCTTATAAATGGTACGGAGGAAAGGTTGTCCAGTGGACCAAAACCTACTATGCTAAGGTACGCTGAGCCAACGTGTATAAGTTACGCTTTCTGTTGAAGGAAAACACTTCAGTAAACTCCATTCTTAACTTTATTATGTATAGTAAAACTTCGTTGGCTCGAACAAGGAAGGATCGAACACCACATATAGCTCGAACAACATATCGAGTCCCGGCCGAATTCCTATTTCGATGTATGTACATGCAAATGTATGGTGATATGTTGAACAATACTTTGCTCGAACAACCCTTTAGCCGAACAGTTTTGTCGAGTTTCGTCTGGTTCGAGCCATCGAAGTTCTACTGTATATATATATATATATATATATATATATATATATATATGATACAAACATATAACTGATATACCCCAGTATGCATGCAGACCCTTAATGTTGTTTTCTTTTTAAAAAATGGTCATGTCCCTTGTAAGTGGTCATACGTCACCCTAGTTTGCATATAATGTGTAAAAAGTATTCTAGATATTAAAGTTTTGATGATTATTATATAACGTTCTACGTAAGTGTCAACATGTGTATTTACTCATAAGTATCGCGTGACTAACTGGTTTTATGATAGTTTTTTATCATGTCTTAAATATAAGGTTGTGGGTAATTATTACCTTGCTTTGTTCCGATTGTCTCAGGCTATCGATAATCGGTAGGTTTGAGTTGATATTGGCGATAATCGATTGTTTTTTGTTAGCAATGACCAATTGTCGGCGCAATAGTGACTTTTTCGGTAATTTCTTACTGTCAGATAATTTATGTTAGATAACCAGGTATACATAGGGAACTCCAGTAATTTCAGCCTTTATTATTTTGAATTTATATCTGATTTTGTATATATTCTGTCATTTCTTAAAATGTGACCAAATTTGGAATGCAATATAAATGACCATACATCCTAGTTAACCCCCACAACCACAGAGTGACATGAAGACCTAAGGGTTTGAACATGTCTCTTTCTCCTCATTGGTCCGTTCTATTCTCAAACCTCAATCTGCCATAAAAAAGCTGCAAGATTGCTCAGGAGCAGCTTTTATATCATTCTGTACATGATTCAGATCAGAAAACCCTTTTGCAAAAGTTCAGTCACCAATGCTTTGTTTTTGTTATAATGTTGCATACTACTAGATTACTGTAAATACATTTAATTGGCAAAAAGATAATTTTCAAAAAGTGTTTGTTATATACAGTGTGAAAAAGTTTAACTCAAAATGCAATAAAAAAATTAAATTCGAGGGAGATGCACTCTTTACACATGGATCTGTGTTAATTCATCATCAGCAGATGGGCTGGTGTAGCGTTCTAATTAGTTGTTTTTACTACCCTGGCAGTAGAAGTTGCGGGTTTTAACTCATAGTATGGTTAATTAATATCATATTATGTTTATTGTTTGTTAATTTAACATACATGTTTAATTCTATAGAAATGGACAACACTCGTGGTAGAAAATGCATCCGTTGTGTCAGAAATCAACATTTGGATAATTATTGGCAGCGTTCTGGGAGCTGTTGCCCTGTTGGTGATTGTAATAGTCGTACTGTGGAAGGTATGTTATTGTTAAAGTTGTATTAAACAGTGATTATAGGCAAAGTACCACCATTGGAAACAAGAGATGCTTCCGTGGGGTATAGTGGCAGTTATAAATAAGCCTTGTTTCTTCTTCTTTAAAAATGTATTTCCCTTATTGTAATGCTCATTGTTTTATTTGAATGGCATTATTAATGTACTTTGAACATTTTAAACATTTTAAAAGCATGGTCATGTTTGAATTGTGAATTAAGAAAAATAAATGATGCTTGGAAATTGGTGTATGAATACATGATTTCGGAAGTCTACTCACTTTGTCAACAGTGTAGATAATATATTTTATAGGACACATTACTCCTGTTTTTTTATCATATTTTGGTAGTACAGAGGTTCACAAACAATAAAATGTTAGTTTCACTTTTTTGGGGTATCTCTATGAATGACAAGCCTTCAAACTTTTATTATTAACTATAAAATAAATAAAAACATCAATGGTGGGCTTACACCTATAATACGGATTTTTATTCTACATCGAGGTGATATGATGTAAAAAAATATCTTACTGTATAGTCAATTATTAATTAACTGGTTATTAGCATAATTTCAATCATTCGCCAAGCAAGGTTCAGTATAGAGTTATCGCATTTACGTAGGTCCGTATATATGGTATTCTGTTTAGTTTTCTTGTCTAGCCTTTAACCTTAGAACTTATTAAGTGAAAGAATCACGTATCACGTTTACCTAAACAAACAGTAGAGGCAAAGGGTACGTCGAGTTTAGTATTGCTTTAATTAAATCAAGGTCAGGCCCATAGTTGAAAAGTAAATATCAAGGCATCAAATTCTTGTCCGTTTAAGTTACTTTATCTATTGCAAACCTGCACCAGAAGCGTTTTGTTTTAAGTCAATTTTTATAAGTTCTGGTTCCCTGGAATCACGTAGCTCATTCACTAAATTTCGGAAATGGAATACTACTTAAGCCAGTACTAAGGAAAGTGGGAGTTGTTGCTTATTTCATTACCCTTCAGATTCATTATAAAAATAACCTACCATTTCACTTCTTCAATATAGCTGCATTCTGTAATTCCAAGAGAGCCGGTTCTTTATATATTAGTAATCCACCAAAGGCCATGGTCTACGTTAATGAGATTTTGTGTTAAAAGATGCTCAAGATGTAGTCGTTGCTTCCTAGAAATATCCTAACTCTAGGTCTATCGTAATGATAAGTTGTTCTAAATGTAATATTTAATCAAACTTTGCAACCTATCTGCCAGTTCAAATCAATTTACCGAGGGAATACATGTAAAAAGCAAGTGCAAATAGTCCAGGTGGTAAACCCAAAATTGATCAATATTTTTCAATTTCAATATAAATATTTAATACAGAAATTGACAGATTTTGACTACATACGAATATTTGTACATTTCAGATTGGATTCTTTAAACGTAAGAAGCATACGGAAGTGAAGAAATGGAAGCGAGACAGTCTGTACAAAAGAAAGAGCCAAATGCCGGCAGCTATGGCCCCAAAGACGGACCAGCCGTACACACCGATGGAGTCAAAAACAGATGCCACATCTTAGCTGCATATCTTATTTAAGACCATCAAATAATATAATAATAACAAAAACATACAATAACGAACGCTTCAACATACACGTAAACGATTAGTCCACAAACATTAAACTTTATATATAGTAGTGATGCAATATTAGGAAAATTTACAAGTGTTGTCACGTGACATATAATCGCCTCTTGCGAATGTTTATGGAAAATGACGAGTGTTATTACGTGACATATAAGCGCCATTTGCGAATGTTTATAATGTATACGCATAGTGGTGATGCACTATTATGAAAAACGAGGAGTGTTGTCACGTGGCATAGAAGCGCATTTGCAAATGTATAAGCGCATCCGTTGACTGTTTTGCATCGTCCTACTAAACATTTGATGACGAAACTTATACAATGTCGGCTAAGGGACATAACTTGTTTATTCCTGAACTGAAAACATTTTTATAATTATCGATACGAACTTTGCAGTAATGGCATATTTTCAATATTAGTCTAGTGTAAAATTGCTGTAGGTTCATTTTATGAGTGTAATATTTGTATTCTTAGTTATGACAAAGTTCTTGTTCATTTAGGCAGATACTAGTTTGTATTTCAAGTTGAAAGACCGCGTGGTTCTGGGCAAGACTAGAGTCATAGTAGATCTCTGCATAGGGATTCGTCCAAAAGGATGTGTTGTCCACTGTATATTTTTGGCATGTTTATTATTGGGTGTAATTATCAAGTCGTGCATGGGAGCAAATATGTGATGGCTTTAATAGGACCACTATAACTTCTGCATGTCTAAAGAGGTGACTGATTCAGTTTGATGAATATTTGTTTTTGTACATCAGTTTATTCAACATCGCAACCGGTTTGCCTCATTGGCAATGTCCTAAGAAGGTGAAGCCAGTCGAAGCATAGTCTTGTTGTTATCGTTTTCGTTTACTTTAAACCTTGATGACATCGTGGTTAATAACTAAGTGTAAGTAGTCGGTATGAAACATTTCGTTACAAAAATGCTTGAATTACCGAGACGTTGGAGGCAAAGGTTTACAGTTTAACACTGTTTCTAATACGTACTACCCTCGTTTAAAGAGGAAAATCATTTGAAATTTGGTCTGCGTCTTTGTCAAATCATTTAAGTACAAATATACGTGTTTTCCGAAACGAGTACAAAAAGGGTCAAAGCAGAAGATTTCCAAGGAAAATATTTTTTTTATATAAAAAGGGCTTTAACATTGGTGTTATGACATTTCGATGGGGGAAGATCGAGGATAGACTCACCGCTTAACCAAGTTAAAGTTACATAGTGGCGTACATTGCTCTTGACCATCCTACGGCGGTAACATCTGTAATCGCTTTATTTATATACAGTCATACCTGTGTAAGTGGTCTCCACTATTAAGCAGCTTCTTGTCCTAAGCAGTCACATTTTCTATTTCCCATTTATATGCTTTCAGAGCAAATTAACCAGTATTTTAAGCAACAACAACCCGTCTTAAAATGTCACTTTTGCTCCTTTCCGTGACTGGTTGTTTAAGACAGGTTTGACTGTATTCGAATTATTATAAATATTCCATATATTGTGCGTTCATGTTGCTTTGGTAACTGTGTCATTTGAATTTCTCATACTCTGATGTTTATACATTTTTCTTAGTTTTTATAATAAACGTTATAAAGTTTCTGAGAGCCAAAGTCACATAACTGTATCTTTAAAAGACGATGTTTTACATAGAGGTATCAAAACTGCTTAATTTGAGAACGCAGATGATTGTCTGAAAATTTTATTTGCTCATCTTAATAAGAGCATTGTGAAATTATAATTTTAATGTCAGCCGTACTGAAATTCATTTTCGCAAAATTTGAGTATCAGCAATAGTTTTTTTTGCGAAAACGAATTTGAGTATTGCTATCATTAAATTACTATTTCACAATGATCTCATTAAAAAATTACAGACAACTGTTATAACATATTGTTCTTATTCCGCTTCAAATTGGGATACAATTCGATTTAAATTAGTTGAGATATCGACCAGACCCTAGGTGTCTGGTTAGCTATTTTGTTTAGTATACGTTGATATCGCGGCCTTGTTCAAGGAGTAGTGCTATTAGCATGCTTATTAGTATTCAAGATTTAGGTTTATTTAGAATATACTTTAAGGTTCTATCACATACACTAATAATATCATTTCCAATTTGTATTATATTACTCATGATTACAAATAAAAATGCAACTTTTTCATGAACTGGATGTTTGTATCAGCGACTGAAAGAAAGGTAATTCAAAATAAATGTTTTATGATTTTGACTGTGTGTATGGATGTGTATTTCTTTTATTTATCATGTTTTCACTTTCATGAAATTATAGGTTGCTATCAATTGAAATTAATCGATAGTTTTGGTTACATTTCAGCATGTACACATTTAATTGGCATGGTCGTCAGTGCCAATGCCATGGATAAACGTGCCAATTTCTGTGATCACGAGTAAAAACTGAATTTGATTTTTTAACGGTTCAAAACTAATTATCGTTTGAAAGTTATGTTGACATTACATGCATGCATTTAACGCTGAATCATTAGTGTAGATTATTTTTAATTGGCATCAATTCAACGAAAATCATGATGGAAAATAACTTCTATAGAAACTCTATTACAGCTTAATGTTGATAGTCATATGTTTAAATTTCTTTGTATAAATTACCTGCATACCAAATAAAATACATCTGCTATTAATAAACTTCTTGTTTTTCTTGCAACTATTCATATTGTGTAATCGGAGATATGTGGAATAAATAAGTGAGCAAGGTACCATGTTAGTTGTTGTTATTCTTGTTCTAGTTCAATTAGTTATATTTATATACATGTACTGATCTGACTGCCTGATACATATCACGTGACAATTATTGCAGACCATGATGGTGCACTTATACAGAAAATAAGCTTTGTTTTCATAAGGAATGAATTTCATTTTCAGAAATATCACGAGATGTGAACACAGTGTACCACGTGCAAAGTAAGAAACACACCAAAAAGAGATATCCTCGTCCATTTACTAAGATCGTCAAACTAAATTCAATCTATAAATATCTCGGCTTCCCGCGCTACAAGTAACTGACAACCCACGTGATAAACTTGTAAAGAGTTTTACTTAACCATTTTACAGAACAGTTTGTTACTATCATGCTCGTATCCAATCTGACTAAAGTACACGATCTTCCTAACTGTAAGATCTGATGACGAACTATTAAAATTCTTCTTCTAGAATAACTGCATTTCCAATATCGCCATGTTTAGCTATTTCAACGAATCAGAGTACTCAATTTAACAGCCGCTCGGCATAACCTTTTAAGGTGGGTTGGATTCGGCATAAGTGATCTTCGTATGTTGGTGTATAAATAAAAAAAGTCCCGGTATCGTGTCTGATTTCTAAAACTTGTGACAATCACTTATAAGTATTAGAAAAACATGGGCGCTGTCATAATGGAATTTTTGTTGTAACAATCATAAACGCGTGATAAACGCACATGACCAAAGCTAAATGTAGATTTTTCTTCGGTTAAATTAGACTTGACCAGGGTTCTCCACAGGAAGGAATACAAGCGCTTGGGTAAGAGCGCGTAAACACCTTCAACACAGTTCCAAGCACTGTGTAAGGCACTCATTGAAATAAATTTCAATTGTAAAAATTGTATTAATCAGTTACAGTCATCATATTTAGTATGTTTCATTTTAGGCATTATCATGAGAAAATATAGACAAAGAAAAATAATGATTTAGAGGAAAGTAAGCTTTTGCAAAGTTTTGTTAAAGAATTCAAGCGCTAGGGTAATACCATTTCTGACAGTCAAGCGCTGGCTTGCCCCTGTGTTTAAATGGCCTGTGGAGAAGCCTTACTTCTATTTTCGCTTTAATTTTTCATAGCAAGCCTCTGAGTGGCTGGCGGAAAGGTCATCTGAACGTGACCTTCTATGCGTCGTCGCCAGATCCCTTAGCGAAGCGTTCTTGAGGATATGGTTTTAATGAAATTGGCTCGTATCTTATTGGTTTTATGTAATTGTGTGTTGAGGTATCCTCTAGATTACCTATGCAACTCGATGTTATACACCAAATACAATGACTTAATGGCGAGTGGCCACACCCCATATCTTATATACTTGATCATAACAGGCTTTAAATGAAGACTTCTGAAGAAGTTAAACTTAATCGCTTCAGAACAAGTGCAGTAATGACGTTTCTTAGATACAAACAAATATACCACTACTCCTTTTTCAAAATATCAAGTGAAGTACTTCAAAGCAGCTTCATTAATGCTATATGTCACATAAAAGATACTGTAATTATATCATTAATGTTATATGTTAGATTAAAGATGATGTTATTATTTCATTAATGCTAAATGTTAGATTAAAGATGATGTAATTATTATCATTAATGCTATATTTTAGATTAAAGACCATTAACAAAAATGTTATTCTGAACTATATATTTTTATATGTTTTCCATTAATGCGTCTTATACAACCTTATGTACTTTGATTTACGGATACGTAATAATTTTTTGTAGATCAGTTCAGGAGTGGATCCAGGATTTCAGTTTCGAGAGATCACATTTAGGGGTCGCAAGACAAAATCTTAGCGGGCCATACATGTTTTACAGTAGAAGTATGGCGGAATTGAATAAAATATGCGATTCTGTGGGTGGGGGTGGGGATGGCGTGCGCCGGACTCTTCTAAAGAATAGATCCGCTTTTGTGGTTAATGGCCGAAACCTGTCTTTTTACTTTAATGGTATTTAAAAAGCATATTTGTGTTTTTTATATTGCTTTTAAAGTGAAATTCGGGACCATGTGGTTCTGCTTTTTACAGCAAAAACATATACTCAATAAAATTGAAAATTGTAGCATTTTGAAGATTGCAAATATTTCTCTGTTATAGCCATTTACCCGAGTCACGGGATTATCATGACCCGGTTCTTTTAAAAAACCGTATTTTTGTTTGTTCTTTGTTCACATACATCGCCTAATTGGAGCAAAAATGGACCAAGTGCCTCCTTATTTCATATACACTTGGTACCTTATTGCTCTAATAGGACTAATTATGTAGGTTAAACTATCCAGCTATGTTCTTAAAGCGTCCAATGTCAGTAAATAATAGAGTATTCGGATAAACCACATCTGACCAGTAAGTAGTTGGGCATTCGAGTAGCCAGTATCCGACCAGTTAGTAATTGGGTATTCGAGTAGCCAGTATCCGATCAATTAGTAATTCGACATTTGAGTAGCCAGTATTCGACCAGTTAGTAATTGGACATTCGAGTAGCCAGTATTCGACCAGTTAGTAATTTGGCATTCGAGTAACCAGTATCCGACCAGTTAGTAATTGGGCATTCGAGTAGCCAGTATCCGACCAGTTAGTAATTGGACATTCGAGTAGACAGTATCCGACCAGTTAATAACTTAGTATTCGAATATCCAATAGCTGACAATAAGAAATACTCTATTTGATTGTCCCCTTTGTAGTTCACATATACGTTCTTGAGAACCGCATTTATTCCATCTATTCGAGCATGTATTTGAAAGGTCTACTTACACAATAACTGCATTAAGTTGTTTAACATCATTGCTTTAAGAACATCAACAAGGTCACTTGAGTACAAAACAAAATCACAATCCATACACGCTGTACGATCTGGCGAAATCTTAATTAGAGTTGAGCTTTAAACGTCATAAGAAAGATTACACAATCTATAGCATATTTATCAAAGGTGTGAACATTTTAAAGTCGATGTCGGGAAGGATTACGGGGTATTACCAACCGGGGATCATTTCAATTTGTATTGTTACCTGGCCAGAAACAAGCCTTTCTGTGAGCCTATTTAACGATATAGGTCATGTTTGGGTCATTGGGACAATAATAGAGGAAATTCAAACGAGTTTATTTTTGAAATAGAATCAAGTTATTCTATTCACATCGTCACAAATGCCTGTGAGTAAGTAAGTAAATATTGTACTATAGTTGCATGTTACAAAATTCATAGAAGAAACAAGAAAAATAACTAACACTTTTTTTTCTCTCGTTACTTTCAGCAATTAATTCTGATTATTATACGTAGCCTCGTTTCAAAGGGACATTTACGGGCATTTGCATCACTGATTAACATATAAGTTTAGTGAGATATTCTACGTGCACTACGTACGATTCTCCTTGCACACGAGACCGACTGCTTAAAATCCACTCAAAAGGATTGCATACTCTCACAGTGCCTTGCCAGAATAAGGCACGGTGGGAGTGCGTTTGTAAATCCCCGGATGAAACCTCACTGGCAGCCGAACCGGGGTACTCTGGATCTTGGAGCAAGCATGCTGAATACTAGACGACTCACACACCAATGATTTTGGTACTGTTCTACATACCGAGACATGCACTTCTGGAACACATTGTCATTGGTTCTAAAAGTGTCTTGTTTCCTTAGATAGTCCAAATATGCAAGGAAAAACATGGAATCCACCAGACTGTTTTTTCACAATTTCGATGGTTTGACACCCTCCATTTTTGACAATTATGTCCATTTATTGCAGTGTATCACTATGCATCTTTAAACTGTTATATATTCGCCAAACACTACTCTATGTCATCCAAACTTGGCAGAACTCATGAAAAGGTTCCATATGTACAAAGAAATATGACCAATTTAAACATTTTATAACAAATATAATGCCAAACCAATAAACACAGCTCTACTTTCTTGGGTGCAATATTCTTGCTACCGTCTAACACATCAAAGTGTATGTAGATGTATACACATGAATGAGCGTGTGGTAATACGTATATGATTTGGAGCTAAATTCATGAATTTGATTTTATATCTTTCAATTTAATTCAAATTTATATATTTGTGTAAATGAAATCAATTTTTAAAAAAGGTAAGTGAGCAAATAACATGAAAAATAATTGTATTTTGCAATTGATCATATTAATATTATTTAATCATTTCTTCCTATATGATAAGCGTCGAAGCATTTTTTCTTGGATATTATTTCTAGGATATTTTAATGCATCGACTATTACATTTTTTTCTCATAAACATGAAGAGTTATAAGTAGCAATGTCACTAAAAACAGCAACCTTATTGTACTTTTTCATAATTCCTTATATGGTTCACAGTTTTATAGAAAAATACATTTCATTCTCAATATATGACAAGTCACAGAATATACCGTGTGAGTGTGCGTTGTTGTGCGCGTGCATGCGCGTGCGTGCGATGTGTGTGTCAAGTATCAGTGTATAATATAGTGTTTTGGATTTAACTCTCCATCAACATTACAGAAGTTATGTCATCATCAGTTTTGGCATTGTCATGTCGCAGGGACCGTCGCGTTGGTATCCAGAGGATTCAATTCTCCACCACACCTATGTGTTGTGTCATTTAGCAAGGTACTTTATTCACAAATGCGTAATACTGGTTCTACCCACGATAATTTCTTAGTTGTAATAACTAGTTCACAATCGAAGTAAAGTAAATAATTTATTTCAAACTAAATACAAAATTCACAACATTTATATTAATGAACTTGAGGACCCCTTTGAAAACAAGCGCATTTATGTTGCTTTAATGGGTCACCAAGGTTGCGAGACAACATATTTATTTATTAATAATAAGTTACCTAGCACGATATACAGTATGGTCTGCAAATATGTTTATCAATTACTACTTTATATTTTTTATTTTAACAAATTATGATCATAATTATTGCAGAATAAAATATTATTATAATTGAATTGAATTGAAAACTTAAAAGTAGCAATGTTTAATCATTCAAACCCCAACCCACCTGTTAATGTATGAACTGCTGTTGGCTTGGTCATTTTTTACATTTAGATGTTTATTTAAAAAGATTACCTCTGTAAAACACGCTTAGAAGTTTTAATTAAAAAAATCGTTGGATTTAAATTGATTTTGAAATAGCGAAAATAATTAATTCCATCTCAATGGAGTGTGTCTTATAAACATATCGTAATTGTTATTAAGCAGTTTCGAAATGTTACCAACGTTGACGACTGGTCAGTTTCATTCTTGAGACGCATTTAGGCGAATAAAGGCTATGTAATCATAATCTTCTTAAACACGATAATACTTTACCAGGCGGTAAAATGTACACTGACAAAGTTTAATCGTTTTCGGTCAACGAGACAAGATTGCTGTTAAGGTTATTTTGAAATAAATCCATTTTAACAGTATAATAATGGACGATTTTTTGGGAGTTTTGGATTATTTCCTTTTAATGGGTTTAACGCCATCTTCATCACCTACCTTCCTTCTGTCAGTACACGTTACTGTTAAACTTTCACATATAAAAGTTTTGTGGCAAATGTGGGCTCGTACCGATGACCATAGCGGTGAAAGTGGGCATTAGACGACAGTTTCTTGGACCACTCTGCAACGAAAGAAGCCTGTGTTATGTCATGTAGTGCAGTAGTGCAGATCCAAGGCAGCTAAAATATTTGATGTTTTTTTCCGCCATATTTAGTTATTTATTTATGTACTTTAATCTTCAATATTCGAAGATAAGAAGAATTTTTATTTTCAATGGGCTTTTACGCCATTTCCAGCACTTTTTATGTTATAGGTGACATATCCAGTTTTATTGGTGGAGGAAGACCTCAGAATAAATCTGCATAGAACCATCGTCCTTAAGCTAAGGTTCGAACCCCCCCCCCGCAATTGACCAAATCAGTATGTGAAAACGTATTTGCCAGTAACTTGCGGAAGGTAAGGCCGATGGTATTACTCTGTTTCATTCTGTGGTCAACCTTTACCAATAAAACTGTCATTAAGCACCATTCAAAAACAATAAAACATATTATGGTGAAACAAATTTAAAACAAAAATCTATAAGAGGCTGATGAAGAAACTGGGACGTTTTGTGAAAATAGGACCGTAATGATATGAAAACATTATACAACTGAAACATGATATACCTGAGACGTTCAGTGAAGCTGGGACCGGAATGATATGAAAACACCATACAACTGAAACATGATATACCTAAGACGTTCAATGAACCTTGGACCGGAATGATATGAAAACATTATACAACGGAGAAGTTTAGTTAGACTAAGGTCGGAATGATATGAAAACATCATACAACTGGAAAGTGTATTGAAACTAGAGCCGGAATCATATGAAAACATCATACACCTCAGAAGTTTGGTGTACTCGAGCCGAAATAATATGAAAACATGATACAACTGAGAATTTTAATTAAGCTTGGACCGGAATGAAACGAAAATATTATACAACTGGAAAGTTTAATGAAGCTGGGACAGGAATGATGTGAATATAGAATACAACCCTGAAAAGTTTATTGAAGCTGGGACCGGAATGATATGAAAACATGATACAACTGAGCAGTATAACGAAGCTGGGACCGGAATGATATGAAAACATGATACAAATGAAACATCATACAACATAGAGGTTTAGTGGACATCGGGACCGGAATGATATGAAAGCATATTAACATAACTGAGAAGTAAGTTAAAATGGAGTCCGAATTGTATGAAAATAACATACGACTCAGAAGTTTAGTTTACTGGGTCGAAAAAAACATCTGCAAATCGAAACATAATGAACATGTGAACCCAAAACAATCCGACTTCTGCTCGGGTATTATACATCTTGTTCCGCAATGCAGTACAATGCTTATGTTTTATACAATGATTGAAAACTGGTGCATTGTTAACATACTACCGACTGCTTAGATAAATCGACATGCGGTAATTATGGAGCATTGACTATTGTTTTTGTTATATAATTCTTAATTTTGTTTATCTCTTCTAAACAGGTTATTGACATTATACATCGTTCGTGTTTTGTTTTTGGATACAGATGGCTCAGGTAAGTTCATTATAACTACTACTTCTACTACTAATTCTACTACTTCTAACTACTTCTACTACTACTTCTACTTCTATTACTACTACTACTACTATTACTACTACTACTAATACTACAACTACAACTACTGCCGCTACTACTTCCAATACTACTTATACTACAACTACTACTACTAATAATGGTATTACTACTGCTGTAGCAGCACCGATATTGCTATTGCTACTGATTTTGCTACACTTACTACTAGTACTGCTGCTACTACCACTGCTATTATAACTTATGTAAAAACAACTCATGCTGCATGGTTTTCTCTATTCTCTCTCTTCTCTTTCTCTTTTTCTCTTTCTCTCTCTTTCTGTTTTTACATATATATCGCTCATTATTTCACTTTCTCATATAAAACTAGTTCCAAAGTTAGCGTACAAATTATACTTTGAAAGTGCCGGCAATATTGCTGGCATAGCAGTTTAAAATCACTTCACCTTTATATAGTACGTGTGCCCGTAATGAAGATATAATGTACATAAGCTGCAAGATAACCACGTGTCGTACTGGGCTTTACCGCAGCGTAACATCTAATTGTGCATGTGCTACCGCTGGATTGCTTTTAACAAGTGCTTGTATCTTTTAATGTGTTGCAGTATAGTTTTATATACTCTTACAAATGGATGCAGTTCGGACCGGATTCAAAAGGCCAAAATTATAGATATAGTGTCTCTACAAGTGTTGTAAAAACTGAACGAGTATATTCTTAACTTAATAGCCATAGGGGATAAACATTAGAGACGGGTATAACATAAGTACATCATATATCGCACCTGTGTTCTAATTAGAGGTTCTGGTATTTGGAGAGAGGTTTTAACCACGTAAATGATTAAAGAATTGGGAAATGGGTTAATTAACTACTTGGCATATCTGACAGACATAAATTCGTGATTTTTGGCGCAAAAAGTTCTACCGAATGTTTTGGTTACTTGGAGTTTACATTTATTTCCTACGTTTTTTTTTATATAATTTAAAACATTTAAAAAGGAAAGCGTGCATTTAGTCGGTATTCCTTGTTTGATATTTTCTACTGCGGACAGGTCGATCATGTTATAAAGTGAGAGATGCTGATTCATACAGAATACAAGTAAGTAAACTGTTATGCACCTTTGTTGTTATACGCATCTGCTTGTCATGGTATGATACCTCAGGTAGTCACATTATAATGTCACCGAGCCAATCAAATCGGTATTAAAATGTTACATAATAAAAAAGTTTACATAAAAAATAAGAAGCATTATTAATTTGCCTAAATTATATTTGATTTATCTAGCGTTTGGCAGTAGCATTAGTACAATGGGCAACGGTAGAATGACAGTCACTGTAGAAAGGCAGTAGCAGCAGGCGTAGTACTAGCTGTTGTATCAGTGACAGATTCAATAGCAGTAGAAAAAATGATAGTAGTAACAGTAGCAGTAGTACTTGCAATAGCAGAATATAGGAGAAGCAGTATCAGCAGCAGTAGCAATAACGTGGGCAATAACAGTGGTAGTAACAAAAGCAGCAATAGCAGTAGTAGCCATACTAGAAGAAATTATAACAGTATCAGCAGCAGTAGCAATAAAGTGGACAATAAGAATGATAGTAGCAACAGCAGTAACAGAAGTAAAAGAAATAGTAACAGTATCAGCAGCAGTAGCCATTAAAACAGAAGCAGTTACACTAGAAATATAAAGGTAGGAACAATAGCATTAACGGTAATAGCAAACAAAAAAAGCGTTAGGAGTAAAAATATCAACAGAAGAAACAGGACAAAGATATCGTATTGCATCGTATTAGCAACAACCGTAGCAGGATGAAGATATTGTAACGTATTAGCAAAACCAGTAGCAGGACGAATATATCATATCGTATCGTATTAGGAACAACAGTAGGAACACGAATATATCGTATCGTATTAGCAACAACAGTAGCAGGATGAAGATATCGTATCGTATCGTATTAGCAAACACAGTAGCAGGCCGAAGCTATTGTATCGTATCGTATTAGCAAAAACAGTAGCAGGACCAAGATATCGTATCACATCGTAAAAGCAAAAAAAAGTAGTAGAACGGATATATCGTATCGTATCGTGTAGCAACAACAGTATCGGAGGATTAATCAGAACAAGCATTGCCATACCATGTTCATGTCCTCGCCTAGGTATAAAAAACAAGACTAACTTGTATGACATTTCAGGTCATATTATTGATGGCATGTGTTTTTGGCTAATTATAGACCAGTGTTATTGATCCCAGATGGAACCTGCTACAGGTATCGCATATGAATGTAGATCTGAGTCTGGCATGTCTATAGCTGCATAACGAAGCTTTTAGACGACTCATGGCTCTAAGTATGCTTCAGTAATG